>PYHX02000413.1:85570739-86170739 GCA_004302925.2 Cochliomyia hominivorax | reverse complement strand
AGACAGACATTCAGCCAAGCTTTACTTGGCTGTTTGTCATTTGTATCCATGGCGTTAATTTGATATATATGTGTATATCCTTGACAAAAAGCGTTAAAAAACATTAAGCAAAAATTGACTTTTTCACATACAATAAAAGAACTCAAATGAAACAGAGATGGAGTGAAAGGAAGAGAGAGAGAGCAAAGGGAAAAATTGTTTTTTTCTGTATTTTGTATATCCGGTTTGTTGTTGGCTTGTTTAACAATTGACAGTAGTTGTAGGTTGTCAGTTCGTATTGTTAATGTTGTAGTTGTATCAATTTTTATAACTGTTTTTGCACACACATACACATATCTATACACACTTACAGTTAAATGATTTTAAGAGAGATAAGCTAAAGAGAAATTAAAGTTGCCATTTGATTTTATTAAAGAAAGTGTCCAAAAATATTTATAATTAATAAAACTATTTAAAGTTTTATTAGAATTAGAACTAAAAATTTATTTTCAATAAATATCTTGAAAACATCACGGAAAACATCTGGAAAAATGATTCCATATGCTTTATGTTTTGGAAACAAAAAAAAATATATATTTGAAATATTTAAACTATTTCCATTCATATGATCACAATAATTACTTGAATTCAGTGAAATTTATATAGATTATTAATTATTTATCTAGTCTTTTAAATACTTAAAATTATGTTAACAGGTTCAATAATATAGAAAATATAAACCAATATCTGAGATAACCTCTAAATTCAAAAATCACAAAAACAATCAATAAATTTGTTAAAGAAAATTAATTTAATTTTAATAAAATTTGGCTATAATATACAAAAATATGTAACTCACAACGAGATACAAAATTATCCAAATCGGGTCAGAAAGAAAAAAGATATAGATTTAAATTTAAACTATCATTGAATTTATTAAATCAAATCAAACCATAAAGAATTTTAATAAATTTATTATATAAACTTAAATCGATTTTAACAAAATTTCGTCGTAATGTATATAAATATGTAATTTATTACCAAGTCGGTTCAGAAGAAAAAATACTATATCTTAAAATATAAATCATCTTTAAATTATATTATCGATTAGAATTTATTTTCTCAATTCAAACCCCAAACACTTTCAATAAATTGTTAAAGAAAATTAATTAGATTTCAATAAAATCTGCTCATAACATATATAAGTATATAGCTTATAACAATACCAAAAATTTTGCAAATCGGTTCAAAAGAAGAAATCAGATTTTAGCTAAAAATATAAATAAGTTTTTGAAACAACTAAAAAATTAATCTGGCCACCTTTTTTCCTTATTTTTCATAAATTATTGTTAATTTAACAAATCGTTATTATTTATTTATATTTATATATGATTGTTAAGTTTGTAATATTATTATAAGGAAATATATATAAATATATTGTTTCAAATTAAAAAAAATTAAACTTGTCTGTTTTTTTACTAATTATTTTTATTATTTTTTAATGATAGATTTTCCTTTAGTTTTATTAAAAAAATATTTTTTTAAAACAAAGTGACAGTTTTTTTATATTTTCTGTGATATAATAAATTACTGATAATAAAAAATAAGCTTCAATAAACAATAAATTATAATAAATTTAATCCAAATAGAGAAACAAATCAAAAAGAAATAAAAAAGTAAATTTCGAAAAAAATATAAAATTAATTTAAATTTTAATAAAAATTTAAGTTTAAATCCTTTTAAAAATATTTAATTTTCGTTAATTATAAAGTATTTTAATAAAAATCTAAATTTCTCTTAAAAAAACGTTTAAATACTTAAGAGAATACTCTACAATAAAGAGCACATTTTAAGTAATAAGTTAACATTAAAAAAATATATTTTCTCTTAACGTTTAATTACTTTGTAAGAGAGAGAGAGATAGAGAAAGAGAGTGTAACAGTTATTAATAAACCTTGAAGATCTCTTTCAAGAAGATGTAGAGAATATAAAATAGATGATTAAAAATACAGTTAAGTTACAAAGAGATGGAGAGATTTTATTTTGTAAACAATTTATCACAAATGTATATAAAACAAAGGCCGGCAAACAGGAGCACATGTGCTCTATGGTCCTAAATTTTTGAAATTTCATTCAGTCTGACTTGAGCTTTTATTGAAAGTAATGTTGTTGTTGAAAAATTTTTAAAATATACTGAAAGAAAAGTTCAGTGAGAATATATAACCTTCTAAATATTTATTTTATTTAAAGCAGAGAGATTAATGATAATTTTGAAAAAATGGTGTTAAATCATTAAATAAACTATTTTATTTTATTTGAGTAAAAGACATTTTTTAAAACCTCTCTTCTTCTCTCTTTAACCCAGTGAAATTAAGTGTCATTAATTTCAAAATTTCTATGTTTTGAAAAATCGAGAGAGAAAGGAAGAATTTTAAGTTCAATTCAAAGATTGAGACTTAAAAAAACACTGTATAAATAACTCGAGGAAAGTTTTGTATATTAAAAGAAAATTTGTGAGTTAATTTTGATTTTCTGCTAAAAGAAAATTTATAATAAATTTACGATAAAATAAATTGATAAACTGTTTATTTAGGCTTAAAATTTTATAGCTTTTATTATATGAAAACAAAATTGCGTTTTAAAGGAATATTATCGTCGTCCATTTATTTGCTATAATAACAACAACACAAAAAATCAAAAAATTCCAAAAACAAAATTAATTAATTTCATTTTAGTTCTAAATTCATATCTATATATGTGTGTTCACATATAAATGCGTATAAACATAGTCAAAAACGGAAATTAAATTTCCCTTTATCTCTAATTTATTTAATTTGATTTTTCCACAATTTTCCGTTATTTATATACACAACAACAACAACAAAATCACTTTTTGTATAATGGTCGCCGGTTATATAGTTTTGTTAAAATGATAAGAATTTTTCAAAATAAAATTTAAACGGAAATTAATTTTGATTAAATAATATTTCTTTTTCAATGATGTCAAGATTTTTTGTGGACAAAAAAAAATTATAATTAAATTTTGTGTCGAAATTTAATTAAAAAAAATTAATTGATTTTTTTAATAATAATTTTCTTCCATTTTTTCTAATTAACAATTTTTTTTTAATTTTTAATAGATTTTTAAATGTATTCAGTAAAATATTTTTGTTTAAATATAATTTGCAAATATTTTGTTTTAATTGCTGTCAATATGCGTTAAATTTAATTATATTTATTTAAATTAAAAATAAAGGAAAAAATTAAATATGAGAAAATTATGAATAAATGTAAAAATTATCATAATAAATGCAATTATGTTACATGTTTAATTTATAATCATTTAATTATTTATAATTTATATATTAAAAATACAAGGTTTTGTTTTTTATATTATTATTATTATTATTATTATTATTATTATTATTATTATTATTATTATTATTATTATTATTTTTTTTAATAAAAAACAAGTTATAATACTAAATTCATCTATGCCGAACCTTCAATCCCCTGCACTACAAATGCAGGTGAATGGAAGTGAGCAGACCGACAAAAGTCGTCACCGATTTTGATCTGATGCAAGAGATATACATTATGGGAATGATAATTATTTTATAGGAATAAATGAATAGAACAATCTTCGTATAATTTAATGCTCAAAATCGTAAAGAAAAATTTGGATTTTAATATTTCGAGATTAAGAAAATTTATGAGTTTAAATCTCTATTCCGAAATAAGATTTATACAGTGAATTAATAAACAGATTATTTTAAATTTTAATGCTGTACTTAAAATTATAAATATTTTAAGTTAAAATTATTTCAAATTTCATCAAAATATCTCTTTAATTGCTACTTGTTTATCATTTAATTTGCACAATTTACTTTTCATGGTCTTTTAATAAAACGGACAGCAGGACGGACATTATTTAATTTACTCTATACATGAACCGTTATATACAAGTTCATTCAGATAATGTAACATATATTTCAAATTTCATTAAAATATCTTTAAAATTATAATTTATACTTTACAAAAATTTTTATGCAAACGGACAGAAGGATGGACGTAATAAAATCATTGGAGGAAAAGATTTTATTTTAAATAATACATTTTAAAATAGGAAAATTTCTCTACTTTATTAGAACTATTTATAGAGCTATTATGCCTCAACTTCTGAGGAAGTTATAATCAAAAATAAGAACCGGAAATGAAAAAATTACATTTAAAGAAAAATATTTCGATCATTAAGGTTTTGTATAAAGGTAGTTAATATTATTATTTCTATATGCATTTTTTATAAATTTAAGTTTAAAATATATAATTTTTAATTTTATTTTTATTTTAAGCTTTTTAGCTTATTGTCTCTTCTATTATTTTTTCTTTTTTTGCATAATTTCATAAATATTTAATGCATTTGACATTTATTGTTGGTTTAAAAATATGATAAAACATTAGTTTTTTATAACAAAATAAAGTTTAATTAATTAGTTTTTTTATGAAGTAATTTTTTTAAGTTTTTATTATTATTATTATTATTTTTTTTTTTTTTTGCAAAATTTTAATGACAATTATAATTAATTCCTTTTAATAGCTTAAATTTCCCCTTCACAAAATCATATTAATTTATAATTAAACATTTAAAATGACTAAATATAGTAAAAAATCAAGTATTTGTAATATTTTAAGAGATAAAAAATAAATATTATATTAATTAAAGGTATTAAAATATTTTATTTTATATACATTCTTATACATAAAAAATATTTTAACAATTTAAAACTTTCTAGTATTAAAATTGATAATTTGTTTACAACATCCTCTCTCTTTCTCTAATGTTATCACTTTAAGGCAGAAGCAGAGAGTAATTTTCACAGTTTGTGCCTGTGTATGTGGGAACTTTTCCTAATTTCCTCTTAAAGTACATTGAAAAAAAATTACTAATTTGGGCCCAAAAATTCCTTCTGCTCAAGGTGAAAAGCAAAAAAAAAAAATAAATAAATAAGTTTATTTAATGATTTTCCATACATTTAAATCTCTCATTTATTCATTTCATTGGAAGTTAAGCTTAAAGAACCAGATATTCTATTTCTTTTTTAATAATCTATGAAATTTTAATACATTTTTAAAGCTTTTTTAATTTTAATTATTTTAATTTTGATCTCTCATTGTAATTATATATTTCTTAGCTTAAGCTAAAATTCTCTTAGTTCAAATCATTTTTTCTATTAATTACTTAATTAAATCTAATTACCATTAACTTTTTGTTTCTCTTTTTATCTCACTTCTTCTATATTCTCTTTCAATTTTCAATTAATTTAACCTCAATTTTGTTTTTGTTTTTTTTTTTCAAACACATATTAAAAGCCATCACTAAATTAGCGTGTCTAATCATAATTATTAAATGTTAAACATATGCATGTTATAAAAAAAGATAATATATTTATATAAATAAGTAAATAATGCCATTAATTTATAGCTGATATTATTTTAGATTAAATAAGAAAAAACTAGAATATATATTTATATGTAAAACAATTGGTTAAATTTAATTAATCTACTTATAACACATAATGCTCTAAGGATTTAAATTAAATTGATAATCATGAAAAAAAACCAAGTCAAGGACAAAAAGATTTATAAATATTTAATAAATTAAACAAATTAAATTGAAGAGATGAAATTAAATTGAAGAGATATTCGTTATTAATTACAAGAAATTTTAATTGAAATTTAATAAGTTATATGGAATTAATGCCTGATACTCTATTTTAGTTAAGTCTGTGTATAAAAAAATAATTATAACATGTTTTTGTAAGAGTTACCGGCTTATTGCTTCTCTATAAACCATAACTCTCATAGTTAATATCTCTCTTTTCACCAATTGTATGTTTATTAATTTTGTAAGCTAAAGAAGATAATATTATCAGATCTCTCTTACACTCTCTTTATCAAAATATAACAGATGACTAAAAAAGGAATACAGCTTTAATTGAAGTTGGACTTAAAACTTTCATTTAGTAAAAATGTCTACCTGCTGTTGTTTATTGCTTAGCGGAAGTAATGTTTCAATCCTCTACTTCTCTCTTTTAAATATCCTTAACAGAAGTCAGACTTAAAACTCTCTCTTTAGTAAAATATGTTTAACTGTTGTTGTTTTCGTTGCCTCTTTCAAGTGTTTCTAACGGAAGTTAGACTTAAAACTCTTTCTTACTCTTGTTTATTATTTATTAAATACATTTTAAATGAAGTTAAATTAAAGCTCTCTTTCAAATCTTTTTAATAGTAGTTAGACTTAAAATTATCTTATTATTAAAAATATAAACAAGGTTTCACTTCTAACGATAGTTAAGTTCTAAATCTCTCTTTTAAATATCTTAAACGGAAGTAAGACTTAAAACTCTATCTTTATTAAAAAAAAGACACCTGGTTTGTAACATTAGCGGAAGTTAAATTTAAATCTCTCTCTTTTAAATGACTTTTAAGAAAGTTATACTTAAAACTCTCTCATTAATCAAACTGCTGTTTTACTTAGCAAATTCATCTTAACGAGAAGTTAAGTTTTAACTCTCATTCAAATATCTTTAACGGAGTTAGACTTAAAACTCTATCTTTATTAAAAAGTCACCTGATTTTTATTAAGCAAAAATATCAAATGTAACATTAACGAAAGTTAAATTTAAGTTCTTTCCCTTTCGGAACGGAAGTAGTTTAATTACTTTATATATTTTAGGGAAACAGACTTTGTTTAACATCTCTTTTAATAAACAAAAGAATTTAATAAAATTTTTGTTATTAATTCAAACAAATTTTCATTAAATTTTAAAAAATATTAAATTTTTGAGTTTCAATTTTAATGAGTTTAATTAGAAATAATTAAAGTTTATTTTTTATTAAAAAAATATTCATTTTGATAATTATTTCTCTTTTGTTTCTAAAAATTAATTTCAATTTTTTTTTATTTTTTTAAACAAATTTTCAAAACTTATTTTTCCAAATAATTACATGTTTAATTTGGCTGCTGCAACCACAAAACAAAACTTTTCATTATATAATATTCAGCTCAACTTTTCTCCATATTAAGTGACAATAAAAATAACCCAACTTAAAACTAAAAAAATAGAATTTAGCAAAACTTTTTTGTTATTATGAAATTGAAGCAAAAAAGTTTTAACAAAAATTTTTATTTACAGTTAAATATTTTTTTTTTTTTGGATTTCGTATAGATTTCTACGGGAAACAAAAGACAAAACGTGGTTGAGCTTAACAACAAATTTTTTCTTATTTTGCCAAAAATAAATGTTGACGTGCCAATTTTTTTCTTGAAAAATAAAAATTATTAAAAAATGCCACATGGGAGAAATTTTCTCTTTAAAAAAATAATATCAACAAAATAACTATTTTGCGATAAAACTTACAAAACGTGCAGAGAAACAATTTTTTGACATTTATTGCAATTAAAAAAGTAACAAACACAATGACTTAAAAGAGAGAGAGAGAGCATCAAAAAAGGGTGAGACCGGAAACTAAAAGATACAGTAATATAGAAAATTAGTAACTTAACTTCAAAAAAAAAAAAACAGAAACAAACAAATTGACAATTATTTGAAATGTTTTATTAGACAACAAAATAAATAAAATCTGAAAAACTTATTTCAAACGAAATTGACAGCAAGAAAATAAAGTTTTTTATTAAAAAAAAACTCCAAAATAAATATAATGATTTAATTATAAAATATTGCAAAAAGAATCATTCTGCAACGGATGTATATGATAATATTTTTGTTATTATTGCAGGTTTTTTTTACATTAATCTTTTTAATATGTTTGTAATTAAAAATTCTTATCAGAAGGTGTTTGTTATTGGAAATAAAAAATATAAATGTTTTAATATGGCAGGAAAGTAAAGGCCAATGATGCAAATGAAATTAATAAATACAGTGGAAATTAAAATAATAAAAATAAAAGAGAAATTTTCTTTAAAATTTTGACAATATTATAAAACTTCCATTTCCGGTTTAATTCAACTCGCAGAATTTGCTTAACTTTATTAACAATTTAATGTGACATTTTCGCTTTATAGAACAAAACAAAATGGCACCATATTACAATTCCCTTTTCTTTTTTTCTCTCACAGTTTTATTTAATTTTTAAAAAGTTAAATTTGATATAATTTTGAAGCATTTCCGGTTTGTTTAAACTCTCAGTATTTACATATTTCTGTCAACAATTAAACATGTCATTTTCGCTTTTTATAACTATTCCAAAAGGTTCCATATTGGTAAAACTTTCCTCTGACTATCTCTCCGATTTTTTTTACATTTCAAAAAGTTTTATTTGTAAGATTTTTTAAGCATTTCCGCTGTGTTATTTAAAAAGTTAAATATAGAACTTCCACTTAATTCAATTAACTAAACTGTCGCCATATTGACAAATCCCTCCTCTGATTATCTTTCCGAGTTAGCATTTAAATTTTAAAAGTTTAATTTGTTATTTTTTTAAGCATTTCCGCTTTATTTGAACCAGCAGTATTTGCTTAGATTTTAGAAAGCAAAATATGGGTTTCCCGTTTTATTGAACTAAATACAAAGTCGCCATATTGTTAGCCCGATTATATTATAAGATTTCTCCTAATTTTCTCTCTTTTTATTAAATGTCTTTATTGTTAGCAATTATACCTTTAACGGAATTTAAACTCAAAACTCTCTAAATAGGTATCCATATTGGAATTTTTATTTGAAAAGGGTTAAAAGTGGTAATGATTTTAATTAAGTTTGAAGAAAATAAAAATATTAACAAATTTAAATAAATTTTAAATGCCTTAATTTAATTTAATTTAATTTCGTTTAATTATTTTTAATTCATTTAAATAATTTTATTCACTTTTTTCTTTTAATTTTAAATCGTCCCCTTTTTATTTATTATTTATTTAATTTTAATATTTTTTCCTTCTTTACTGTTATAATTTATAATAAATTGTATTAACTATTTTTGTTACTGCATACATATACATATAAATATATGCTGATTTTTGAAAAAAAATATATATTTGTAAATGGTTTAACTATTTTATTATTTAATGAACTGTACATTATTATTTTTATGCTATTTATTATTAAATATAGCCAGGATATTATACAGTTCAAATTTTTGTTGTTGTTATTTTTTCCTCCACCACTCTCTCTGTATAAATATTCACAAACAAATAAAATATAAAAATATTAAAATAATATATATGTGAATTTTTATAACCAAAAACCAATAATTATAATGCTTATACACTTTAAACTTTTAATTTATTTAATGGAAATTATCGAAATTAATTGAAATTAATGTTTATTATAATTCTTTTCTCTCTCTCTCACACACACTTCATTTTTATTTTTCTATAATAAATGCACATAAATTTATGATACACAGGATTTACAAACACTTAAAATATAAAAAAATTATAATTTAATAAATTTATTTTTATAATTATAAATTAAAAAAGAAAGATTTAAAAAAATAAAACTAATAAATTATAAATTTTAAAAAGAGTTAAAAGAAAATTATTTAATTAATTTAAAAATTAAAAAACAATAAAATTAATTATTAAAAATAAATAAATCATTAATTAGAAAATCTCGGAGATTTAAAATTAAAAATATTTAATATTTTTTTTCTAACGGAAATAAAGGTTAAAAGCGAAAGTAAGTCTGATTTAAAAAGTCAACTTGGACTGTATCTCCAATTAGGGAAGAGGTTTCTAACTGATATATGTCTCTAATAACTTATTTTCAATTAAAACTTTCACTCTTTCTAAAATTTATGATTTTTAAAATGAAAATAATTATCTTTCCTAATGAAATGTCTTATTATTACATTCTCTATATTTCTAAAGGAGGAGGCAGTTAAAATGGAAGTAATATTTAAAGCGGAAGTATGTCTTCTTTGCAATAAAATCCTTAAGTGAAACACGCTCATTTAATGCCGCTCTCTCTCTTTATAATGTCTGGTTATATTTCTAATGGAAATTGACAATTAAAACTGAATTCTATTAAGACTTATTTGTCTAATGCTGGTCTCAGTTTAAAATGTCTGGTTCATAAATCTTGTTAAAAACGGAAATATATAAGATTTTTTTTAAATATAAAATTTCCGTTTTTATTTAAACGGAAATAGTGCTTTAAACGGAAGTAAGGTTTAAAACGGAAGTATGTCTTCTTAAATAAAGTTTTAAAATTAAATCCTCTCATTCAGTGCAACTCTTTCATTATAATGTTTGCTTTATTTTTCTAAATGGAGGCTTAAAACGGAAGTAGAGTTTACAACAGAGATATATCTCTTTAACTAACTTCTTCATTTAATTTTGCTTGCTGTTCAACATATCTGCTGCTTAATCTTAAAATAAAGTTTAAACCGGAAGTCAAATTTAAAACGGATTTAGTATTTAAAACGGAAATATTTAACTAATGGCCAAATATAAGAAGTTAGAGGTTTTGTTCAGTTATTAATGTCTGATGAATACTAAAACGGAAATATGGTTCAAAGCGGAAGTGCTTAGCTAAAGATCAAATATAAAATCTCTCACTGAGAGTTTTGCTCAATTTGAAATGTCTGCTTTATATTTTAGTAGGAAATAGGGGCTTAAAGCGAAAATAGTATTAAAAGGGGAAGTTATTCACAATTTAAGAGTTTTTAGGGCAATTTCTAAAATTTCTTTTAAAAATTTAAACCATTTCATTTAGGAATTTTTTTAAAAATATTTTAAGTCTCTTTGAAATCTAAACAAAAATTAATGAAAACTGTAAATTAATATTTAAAAAAAATAAGAATAAAACTTCGCTCTCTTTCCTTACACCTTAAAATCTAAAATTATATAAAATTTCATTTGTTTCTTTTTTAATATTATTATAAGGAAATAAGAAATCTAAGGAATTATAAAATATAAAAAAACACTCACAGCTGTGTTTAATGGATTTTGTGGTTTTACACGCACATTATTTTTACAAAAAATGAAAAGAAATGATTAAAGTATAACAATACATACTTCCAAAAAAGAAAAAAGGTTTATACACATACATATATATGTTATGACATTTAAATGTCATATAAAAAAGATATATATAAGAGTTGTAACATATTTCCTAAGACATTTAAGGATTTTTTCTATATAACATATAGAAAGGAATAAGCTGTTGTGTATGTATGCATGAGTGTGTGTGTGTTAAAAGGAAATGTTTTAAATTTTTTTGGCAACATATTGTGGTTATGTTTAAAATAACATATTTTTAATAAATATTAATGTATAAAAATTTAAATGTTATAGTATTTTTGAAAAATGATTGTAGACAATGGAAGCAAAAAAACATATAAACGAGAGAATAATAAAAATGATGATAATTATGAAAATTAGTAGGAAAAATATTTTAAAGGTAAATTAAAAAATGATTTTAATGCCATTTAAATGTGACTAGAATTTATTTTTGAAGAAAATAAATAAAATTAAAAATTCCATTTTAAATTTAAAATGTTATAAGTTTGAAAAAATATATAAATTATATCTCTTTTACTCTCCTCTCTCTCTCTATTTCTCTTTATTAAAAATGTCTGCTTGGTTTTGTTATTTTGTTAGAAAATTTAGGTTAAACTCTCTTTAGGTTTAAATTCTCTCCTTCTCTCTTTCAAATATCTTTAACGGAAGTTAGACTTAATACTCTCTCTCTTTTAATTAAATATCTCTACCTGGTTTCTTTTATTACTTAACATATACATCTTTAACGGAAGGTAACCTTTAAACGGAAGTAATTAAATCACTTGGCATATTTTAAGAAAAAAAACGCACTTTTTCACAATTTGAAATTATTTGAAATTATTTATTTGAATTTAAAATATTAAAAAATTTAATAAAATAATAAAATAAAATTTTCTTATTAAAATTATAAAATATTAAATATTTAATTGTAAGTAAAGAAATTATTTATATTTTACAGAAAAAAACAATAATTATTTTATACTCTCTACCAGCACAATTGGTGAAGAGGTTAAATTAGCTTAAAGGAATCATCTCAGACACCAAAACTATATATTCCTGCATAAAATCAAAATCTGAGTCGATTTAGCTATATCCGTCCTGTCTGTTTTTGGCATGCTCACATTCACAATAAATGACAGAGCTCAATGAAATTTGTCCTGAATATCTTTTAAGCCCTGAGAAATTTCCTATTTGAAACCAGCGAAATCGGTACAGTTTGTTAAAAGGTATAGACCGTTGTCAGAGGCAATCTATAATTTTAGGAAAGCAAAAAACTTTCCTAAAATTTAAAATTATAATTTGACAGATTAAAATAGAATTTTGCAAAAAAATGAAGCAAAATACATTCCACTATAAAATTTCAAAAATAAACAAAATCGGATTAGTTATAATAAATATGTAATACTCTTTTAGTGTTCCTAAATGATATAGTGATATATATATATATATATATATATATATATATATATATATATATATATATATATATATATATATATATATATATATATATATATATATATATATATATATATATATATATATATATATATATATATATATATATATATATATTGTATACGTCTGTGAGAGCATGTATGTATTTACATCACCTGCATTTAAGGGTATCTTACTTGTTCTTAACAAAAATTGTCAATATTTTATGAAAAAAGAGATTTTTTTATAAAAAAAAATCTTTCTATGCATTTTTACCTCATAACCTTGTATCTAAACAATATTTAACCTTGGAAAATTCCTTTTCCTTTGCAAAGAAAATAAAAAGTTAAAGGGATGTTTATTAAATATCATAGACAACACCCCTCATATTCTACAGTGCCTTTGGGCTAAAAGTAATAAAACTTTTCTTATTCCCTTTTTTTCTTCTTCTTCTCCTTCTTGTACAAGAAATATGTGATTTTAAGTTTTAGCTAAGCTTAACAAACAGGATGCGTACATTTAAAATCTTATTAAATTGCTATAATTTATAAGGTTTTATCTCTTACAAAATCTCCCTCTCTCCCCTCTAACCTTAAAATCCTCACAACTCTCATTCATTTTAAAATAAAACTTGTTAAAAGAAAATTTATATTATTTAAATGTTTCAGCCATTGTTTTAACTAGAAAAGAGCAAAAACTTTTAAAAGAAACCTTTTTTGCTTTTAATGTCTCTCTCTCTCTACTCTGTTCTTGTTCTAAAAACGGAAGTAGTAGAACTAAAACAGCCGGCAATTAATTTTCTAGTTTCAAAATTTCTTTTTTGTTCTCTCTTTATGTCTCTCTCTTGTTTTAAGGTTAAATTTTATTGTTAGAAATTAGTGTAGAAAAAAATGAGTTTTACCTTTTTTTGTGTGGAAGAAAAACAACCTGAACTTTAAATCATTTGATTTATGATGATTTTTAATGTGCTGCCATCAATCTTTTTGGCTTTTTGGGAAGAAAATTAAAAAAACAAACAAAGATAAGATATAAAATATTTAAATAAAATAAAATTTATTTAAAGTAATTTAGCAAAAAACGAAAGTTTTAATTATGTTAAGGTAAAAGTAATTCCCTTGCTTTCGATAGGAAGTGAAAATTTTAGGATTTTTTTTTATAAATTAGAGATAAAATAATTATATTATGGATATAATTACATTTTATATATACTCCTCTATCTCCTTCTCACCCTCTCCCTCACTCTCAATTTAAAATATCTCAGGTTTAAAACAGAACTGAAACTGCTGCAATTTAAAACTCTCTCACTTTCTTTCCCTCTCTCTCTCTCTCTCTCTCCATAAATCAAAAATGTCAGCTTTATATTTTTAAAACAAGTTGGAGGTTAAAACATAAATATTTAAGAAAAAGTTTAATTAAAACTCTCTATGTTCCGCACAACAAAGGTTTAAACCGGAAATGAAGTTTAAGACTTAAAACTGAAGTAGCTGTGCTTTAACTAGTGCTTAAACACAAATGTTTCTGTCAATTTAAAAAGTTTGCTTTATTTCTAGGAGAATTGAAGTGAATTTAAAACAAAAATAGAGTTTAAACTGGAAATATTTATTTAAAGTTTAAATTTTTAGTTTTTTAATCTCTTTAAATGATTCTCTCAATTTAAAATGACTGTTTTATAATTTTAAAGGAAATGAAGGTTTAAAGCGGAAATAGAACTTAAAAATGGAAGTTTTTTTTAATATTTGAGCTTATTTAAATGAATTTGAAATAAATCTTTTAAAAATTTAGAGTTTTTTTGAATAAAATTTTAGTTTATTTTTACTACTTCAGTTATTTTTACATTTTCTTTTATTCTTTTCAAAAATTTCTAAAGTTTTTAATTTTCAATTAATTTCTTGTAAAAAAAAAAGAACTAAAACTTTGGCTAAATTATTGTTAGTTTAGCTATTTTTACTTATTTTTATCTATTTTAACAGTCCATCGAAATGTTATTTAATAGCAATTAAGTTTATTTATCAAAAACTTAATTGAAAACTGCTGCCATATTACCACAGACACATACTGAATTAGAGAAAAAGAAGAAAAAAAATTGAAGTTTTTCTCTTTTTATGAAAAAGCTGTTACCAAAAGATAAAGTTTTTTCTTCTCTTTTTTTTTGACTAAGGAATAAGTTATTCCTAAATAAATAAAATATACAAAAAAAACTGAAAAGAAAAAAGATATTTAATGCTTTATTTAAGGGAAAACGAAGTAAAAATGCTTTATTCGTATATGCCGAATCTTCAATACCCTCCATCACAAATTCATGTGAGGTAAAATACGTTATACATTATATAAACGTTTTTTTCTTAATTTAATAAAGAGATACTTAATGAGTCATAAAATGGTTATTTTTTGACTATAAGTTTTTTTTTTCTAAACCGATTTTGATTTGAATGAAAATTAAGTTCTCAAAAATTTAATTCTAATTTATCTACTTATAACTGACAATTTTATGAAAGTTATTTTAGGCTGTTTCAGATATCGGTCTATATCTTTTAATATAATGAACCAATTTTGCTAGTTTTATACAAATAACTGTTCAGAACCATAACAAATGCACAGGCCGAATTTCATTGAGCTCTGCCAGTTTTTGTGGATGAGACTGTGCCAGCAGACAGACAGAAAAACATAGTTAAATCAACATAGATTTTGATTTAATGCAAGAATTTATTTACATTCTTAGCGTTACACACGGAATGACAAAGTTAACTCCACCACTTGTGATGGTGTAGTAGAGTACAGTAATGTACAGAAAACCAATAACAAATATTAAGTTAACTAAAGATTAAATAATAGTTTTGCTTAAACAGTGGAAGAGCGGAGGGAAGTTAAATGTGAAACATGTACAATTTTCAATTAAGCAGTTTAACTATAGTTTTTGTTGCAGAAATTACGTTTATACATTTTTTTCACAAAACTTTGGTTTTTTTCGTCTTAATGCCAACGTTTAGGTATTAATTGTATTTATCAGGGTATTAAAAAGTTTATAACATCAATTAAATGTTGAATTTTAGCTAAACTGTATTTAATATGGTTTAAAATTGTTTTTTATTCACAAACATTATATAATTCTCTTGATAATGTTTTTATGTTTTTTTTATTTATTTCCCTTTTTCAGTTTCACACTTTTGATATGGGGAAAAAAGAAGAAGAAAAAACAAAAATACATTTGTTACTAATTAACGTGGCAATAAATTGAAGGCAAAATTGTTGTAAAGGGAATTTATAAAGTTATTTATTATTGTTGTTGTTGTTATTATTGCTGCTACTCTGCCATTTAAAAAGAAAATAAATGTATAATTTTCCGTTTTTTTTATTTCGATATAATAAAGAAGTAAAAATTGAAGAAAAATAAAATGAAATCAATATTAAGTGAAAATTAATTAATATTAATTGATTGGAGTAATTTTTATGTTTTATTATTTAACAAAATTTTTGTATGTTACATTTAAAAAGAAATTATGGCAATTAAAACAACATAAAGAGAGAGGGAGAGAAAAAATGGGGATAAATTTTATAATAAATATTAAAATTATTATTAAATAACTTTAAAACAAACTTTATATTTTATTAAAAAAGCTTCTCAAAATTTAATAAAAATCCTCGATTTTTTTTTTATTTAAAAGATTTTAATTCTTCTTAAAACTTTTCGACTACGCCAAATCTTCAATGCCCTTCTCCACAAATTCATGTGAAGCGGAAGTGAAAGTTTTTTACATTTCTAAGGAACATAAATGTTTAGAACGATAATAAATTAAAAACAGAAATGTTTAACTACAAGTGAAATTGAAACTGTTCCCATTTTTTCTCGATACTGCTCAATTTTAAATTTCTGTTTATATTAACGGAAGTAAATGCTTTAAACAAAAAAATTGTCTACTTTAAACAAAATTAAATTCAGGCTCTCTCATAAAATGCTCTACATTAAAAATGTCTCAAGTTTAAAACTGAAGTGAAACTGTTTGCATTTTAAAATACTCCCTTCTCTCTCACTTATTAATAATTTAGCTCAATAAAAATGTCAGTTTTATAATTTCTTAAGGAAGTTGGAGGTTTAAAACGGAACCACAATTTAAACCGGAAATGAAGTTTTAAACTTAAAACTGAAGTAGTCCTGCTTAACTAGAGCTTGAACACAAATGTTTCTCTCAATTTCAAAAGTTTGCTTTATTTCTAGAAGAAGTGAAGGTTTAAAACGGAAGTAGAGCTTAATTCGGAAATATTTATTTAAAGTTTTAATTTTTAATCTCTCTTTAAATATTTCTCTCAATTTTAAACCGTAAAGTTAAAACGGTAAAGTTGAATTAAAAGTTAAATTGAAAATCTGTTCTTAATCTTTTCTCTCGATATAAAATGTCTGCTTTATATTATCAAAGGAAATAGAGGTTTAACAAAAACTTAAACTCATTTCTAAAGGAAATAAAGAGTTTTCCGGAAGTAGAGTTTAAAACGGAATTATTTTACTAAAAGTTAACTTCAAATTCTTCCTTCAAATGTGTCGCTCAATTTAACAAGTCTGTTTTGTTTTTGTAAAGAAAATAAAGATTAAGAATCGAAGTAGAGTTTAAAAAATAATATTTAATTAAAATTAACAAAGAATTTAAAACAGTTTAACTTAAACTTGATTTAAAAATCTCCCTTTGTTTATTACTCTCAATTTTATATTTCTCACGTTTAAAGGTTAAAAAAGACTTTAACCTTTTCCTTAAGAATGTTTCTTTTAATTTTTTCTGTTTTCATATATTTAAACAGATAAGTAATTAAAAATAAATTTTCTCTTTAACTGTATGTATTTCTCCTTTTTTCATTTTCTTTTCGAATTAATTCCAGTTTTTATCAAAAAAAAAAAAAAAAAAAAAAACTCAAGTGTTATTTACTTAAGAATTTTATTATTTATTGAGGTTTCCATATATAGAAAATTGTTGGAAGGAGGAAGAGGAGGTAGAGGGAACATTAATGTCTGTTAATATAAAGCAGCTTTAATAATTACAATACACTTGACTGCGATGTTAAATAAATTTGTATGTGTTTTCTTCTTTACAAAAAAATTTATCTCAGAGCCCCTTGATTTAATTCTTTTCTTGCAAAATTTATAAGAATAAG
The DNA here is from genome assembly GCA_004302925.2 of Cochliomyia hominivorax. Lineage (NCBI taxonomy): Eukaryota > Metazoa > Arthropoda > Insecta > Diptera > Calliphoridae > Cochliomyia > Cochliomyia hominivorax. The sequence goes on along the minus strand of PYHX02000413.1, from coordinate 86,153,164 downwards.
ATGAATAAGTAACACATAAAGATGTTATTTTCTTATGATTTTAAATTTGTTTCTTCTCATTTGTTTTAAACATTTTTGGGAATCATATGGAATATATATGGGGCCTGATTTTTAAGCCTATTAAAATTTAGGACATATGAACAAAATTCTTTTAAGAAGTTATGAATATAAATAAAAAGCATTATTTTTTATAAAAACAAAAATAAATATGGCAAATAAAACCTCCCACCTAATAAATAGAAAATAAATAAATTTTAAAAATAAATATAAACCTTCTAAAAGTAGATAAAATATTTGTCTTAATCTGCTTTATATTTCTAAAGAAATCATGGAAAGAGATAACTGTATAGTTAATAATCCTATTCAAGCTCTTGAAATTCTCTTCTTAATATTCACTCTCTTTAAAAAAATACATTACTCTCTTTAAATGTTTCTCTCAATTTAAAATTACTGCTTTATATTTTTAAATGTAATGAACGTTTAAAACGGAAATAGAGTTTGCAATGAAAGTAGATTTTAAAACGGAAGTACTTCTTTTGTAACCACATCATAAACTCTCTCTCCCTTTAAATGTTTCGCATAATTTTAAATATCTACTTTCTGTTTCCAACGAAAATAAAGCAGAGTATGAAATGGAAATATTTAACTAAAGTTTAGACCCTTTTTTTAATATGATTTTCAATTTTAAATGTTGGCTTTATGTGTTAAGCAGAATTAAAGGTTTTAAACGAATGTTAGATTTAAAAAATATATGCTTTATATTTCTTAAGGAAATATTTATTTAAACCGGAAGTAGATCATAAAACAAAGTATGTTTGCTTTAAATAAAGCTAAAATTCAATACTCTCTTCAAACGTCTGCTTTATACAGATGCAGGAATTTAAATATATAAACTCTTTCATTAAAAACATCTCTAACTTTATTTTAAATGAGTAAATGAGTATAAGTAAAGAGTAATGAAGATTTTAAACGGAAGTAGAACTTAAAAAGGAAATATATCAGTCTTTACTTAAAGTAGAGCTCAAAACTCTCGGACTTTGTATTTCTAAAGAAAATGAGAGTTTATTACATTTCAAGTTTAAAAGTGAAACTGTTCTTGCTCCGTATATCTTTCCCTCATATAAAAATGTCTTTATTTAATCTTAATGTCAATCTTTAAATGTCTATTTCAGTCTCTTTTTAAAAATGTTTGATTGAAACGAAAATAGGTTTTATAAGCGGAAATATTTGACTTTATTTAAATTCAAGTTTAAAAAAGGAGTGTTTTATCTTTTCCTCCCTTTCTCATTTGAAATTGTCCTGTTATGACCTTCTGACTCTCTTTATTAAAAGTGTCGATATGAAGCGGAAGTTGACTTAAAAACGGAATTAATTGGATATAGTATTTCTTACTCTGTATCTTTCTCTCTTATTTATAATTTAACTGTTATGACTTTCCAGAGAGTTACTGCGGAATAAAAACGGACAACTCGCAGAGGAAGTTGACTTAAAAACGGAAGTTATTGAATTTATCTGCCTATTTTAAGGAGCTTAGTGTTAAAGTAGTTTGTAGAAAAGAGTTTCAATTTATTTTCAATTTAATTTGAAAATAATGAAATGGATTTTCATTAAACTGAATTAACAAAATTAAAAAAAAAATTAAAAGAGAGTTTTCAATTAAGAAGAGAAATATTTTTGTGAAAGAGAGAAGAAAAATTAATTTATTTTCTTTAATAGCAAAATTTCCAGCCAAATTTTAAATAAGATTTTGTAATTTAAATATCAAGTTACCAAATCCCCCTTTTGCTGCAAAAAAATATCACAAAAATCCTGTTAAACTGATAACATTTGTTAGGTTTTAACAAAAAAATCCTGATTTCATTTCACTTTTTTTTGCAAATCATTTGATTAGTTTATATAAAAAGCATTATTCTTTTTTTCGGAGAAAATAAATCATGTATATTTTGAAAAAGCTTTGAAAGGCAAAATACCAGAAAAAAAAAGAAATTGAAACATAAAAATAAAAGAATAAAATAAAAATGAGAATTATATTATTTCATGTACGTCGTCTGGCTGGTAATGTGATTATAAACGTTATCGATATACAGCTACCATATATAACAAGTAGACAGGCAAACAGTCAAACAAACACACAAACAACCAACCAGCCAGCCATCCAGTTTAACTTATAGACAGACAATCCCTTTTTTTGATTCTTTATAACAAAAAAAAAGAAATGAAATAAAAGAATAGAATATTTTGAAAATATAGAGATGAGAGTTGGTCTAGAATACGCACCCTTAAAAACTAGTGACAACAATGTAAAGGAAGCTTGTCCTTTATTTGGGGGGAGCCAAAAGTCCGCAAAAGTCTGTTTTGGTTATTTGCCACTGCTACTTACACGTCACTTAATCGAATTATCATCAAATATGGCGTCAAACAAAAATGATACACCAAAATGTTTGAAATAGTTAAAATGTAAGAGTATTTGTAACAAGGACTATGATAACATCCGGTTTTGGTCAGTAAGGTTTTTTTACACTTCCAACAACAACAAAAAATGGGGAGATATATTTTTGAATACATTTTTTGTGGATTATTTTGATTTCCTTTTTTCCTTTCCTCCATTTGGAAATGATAAAAAAGGAGAAGAAAGAAAGAAAAAATCTTTACAAATTTGTGATAATAAGTAAATGTTAAAGCCAAATTTTATTGTCTATGTTTTGAGGTTATGTACATTGTCAATTCCTCTCTTTTTATAAAAGAAAATCTATAGATTTTTTTTCAAACAGGAACTGGTTAATACTCCTTTTTAACTTGAACCAATAAAAATTCAAAAAAATGTTGCGTGTTTTTAGGGAATTTGTTATTTTCTACAAAATCCTTTATCCAGGCAAAGGTTTCAAAAGTAACGTGTTAAGAATTAGGTGTGATTTTAACGGTTTCCTTTTTTTTTGAGGGAAAACGATTTTATATCCTTGTTTAAAAAGGATATTTGTCTGTTTGAATAAAAAAATTAATTGATTTTTTCCTGTTCGTAAATAAATTGAAATTAATGTTTCTTTCTCTCTCCCTCTCTCTCTCTTTTGTAGATATGAACAAGGGTTCCCCGATTGATTATAAAAGTGGTTCGGCTTGTTCGACACCCACCAAGGATACATTAAAAGGTTATGAACGTTCGGCTAACAATTGTTTGGGTCCTGTGCTTCCGCCCCGTAGTGTTATGAGCGGTATACCCTCTCATCATTATTCGGCACCCATGAATTTTCGCAAAGATCTGGCAGCACGCTGTTCAGCTAAATGTGTTGCCATTGTAGCGGTATCCGTATTTGTGGCCATGTGTGTTTTGTTAATATTTTTAACAGGTAATTTAAACCAACTTTTCCATTACAGAAAAAATCTTTTATAAATTTTTTAATTTTTTTTAAAGGTTTTGGTGTTCTTCATTGGTCTCCCTCTGCCCCCTGTACAGTTCTAGTCGGTAATGAGGCCTCTGAAGTGACAGCCGCCAAAAGTACTAATACGGATCTCTCGAAATTACATAATTCCTCACTGCGCTCAAAAACTGGACAACCCACCATGGTAACAACGGCCACCTCATCATTATCCTCCTCACAGGTGGCATCCTCGTCTGCCTTTCAGTCAACCTCAGCCTCTTCGGTGGCTGTGGGTGGTGGTAATGGTGGAGGTTCAGCGGCAGCCACTTCATCATCCTCCTCTTCAATATCGTTGTCATCATCAACATCGCTGTCATCACCATTGGCAAATGCCAATAATGGAGGTAATTATTCACAAGTTTTAATTATTTTTAAATGAGTTTCAAACACAACGACAAAGCAGGAAAAAAACAATACACTCACTCACTCACTCACACACAGAGAAAATAAAAGTTGAATTAAGAAAATTATCTTTCTTGATGTTTTTCAACGAGACTTCTTTTTCAATAATAAAAATGAAATTGAAAATGAAAAAAAAGACAAAAAAACTAAAAGGAAGAGAACAAAATAAGGACTAAAATATTATCCTAAGACAAAAAAAGACAAAACAACAAAAATTACAAGCTTAAGAAAATGTTTTCTATATTTTTTGTATTTTGGTTTATTTTTTCCTCCTTCTCTTTTATTCTAAACTTTATCTTGTTTTGTTTAAATGAAGAAAGAAAAAACTAAAAGAAATTGATGACAATAAGAAAAAGTAAAACTGTCAGTTAATGTTAAATTTCAAAAGAAATAATAAAAAACAAAAATTAACGGCAAATTAATGAAAAATCAAATTAAAAAGAAAGAGATTGGAAATTAAAAAAATATAAAAATTAAAACTAATTAAAAACTCCGAAAGATCTTAATTTGATTTTTGTTATCTGATAAGATAACAATCTGGCAACCCTTTTTAATGATCTCTTCTTTTTTCCTCTCCTAAATTCCATTCAAAAGCGATTCGTCTTAATTCTTTTTTGTAAGGCTTTTTGTTTAAGTCTTTTCATTTTGAAACCAGTTTAAGAGCGACTTGGGGTTGATTTTTATACATCAACAGGAAGGTCTGAGGGAGTAAAAATTTACGGTAGAAATACCATATTTATCAGTATCTAGAAAGATGATACAAAATTTAAGGGAAAATCACATATTTTCCAACAAGCCCAAAGGCCAATTGGGACAGACCTAAATAATGTTGTGATACATGTAATTCACCCAACATTGAAGGTAATGTAAACACTTGGAACAATCCTGTATAAAGTTGAAACTATGAACCATTTGTAGCCAGCTTTTACTCAGGCGACATGGTACGAGGGGTGGAATTGAAAGTCGGTATAGGGCCATTTTGTACAGACCTGCATAGGGTTGTGATAAATCAAATTTTTATTAAGACTTTAGATTTAAAAATTTTACTTTACAGCAATTTCGATTAAAAATAAAAACTTTGTTTTGAATTATGTTTTTGTCTCACAAATTATATAAACATATTTCTAAGACATAATTAAAGCGTGAAACCTAAAACTTATATTTCCACCCTTTTCCCTTTCCTCCGTCAAAAATTTTAATTATAAAATTCTAAAACAAAACCAAAATACAAAAAATTTTAAGGAAATAAAATCTAAAACCCTTAGAAATTTAATATCTTAGACTGGAAAAGATTTTAATTAAGTTCAATAATAAATAAGAATTATTTAAAAATTTTAAAAAGGATTTAATTAACTTTTTCTTAAAAAAAACTATTTAAATATTTTGTCCAAAAAATATATAGTTGAAAATTGGTTTAGAATGAAAACGCCGAATTACGGAAATCTATGGAGAAATAATGGTATTGGGGTAATGACAAATTTAAGGAATAATAATGATAATGGTATTATGACAAAAATAAGAAATAATATTTACAAAAACAATGGTAATGTGGTAGTGACAAATATAAGAAATCGTTTAAGTGGAAAATGGCGAAATGATTTTAAAGCCCGAAAGTATTTAAGGGAGGTTATGCAGAGGCCCAAATCACGTTATATAAGAAGTTTAATAATTCCTTTTAAAGAAGAAATTATTAAGAAAAATATTCACCAAGAAAATGATAATGACGATGATGTGGAAAATAAAAAGGATTTCACTAACGATTTTAAAAATAACTTTAATACAATGACAACAACAGAGTATGTACAACAATCATCTTCTCAGGATAATTTAGTTTCTGGAAAAGATCATAATGAAGAAGTTTTAAAGGTAAATAAAAACATTTTTCATAATGATGATAACTTAGATGACTTTAAGGATAATAATGATGATAATGATAAATCCTTAAGACTAAAAAGTAATTATGATAACAAACAAATAACAACAACTACAGCAACAGAAGAAAAAGAAAGTTTTATAACAACAACAACAACCAACCCCTCTTATTTAAAAGACAATATTTCAACAGATTTTTTGTCATCCTCATCAACATCCACAGAGTCATCCTTAGCGTTGTCTACCTCATCTTTTGATGATAAAACTTTGAAAATCAATAATATATTAAATCTCAATCAAAGTAATAAACATAATATTAACAAAGACTATAATCATAATAGCAACAGCAACAACAACAACAATAATAATAATAAGAATCTAAAAGAAAATTCTGATGATGAAGTTTTTCTACCTGATGAACAGGAAACGGATATAGAATTTACCACAAAACTCTATACAATATTTGAAAATTATAACTATGATGAAGAAACTGACTTGGAGGAAAAGTCTATAGAAGAAAATGAAAAAGAAGAAGAAGAAGAAGAAGTGGAATATCAAAATTTCAAAATTGACAATTTTAATACACAAACTTCACAAAATAAAGACATAAATGAAAATTTAAAAGAAGAGACATTGAGTGATAAAAAGGACATTTTGGTGAATAACTTTAATGGTCTAAAAACTAAGGATAATAAATCTATACCAAATAAAAATCATCATAATTCAGAAAACAACAATAATAACAATAAAAATGGCGATAATAATAATAATCGAGATAAAGAAAATCATAATAAAATTGATGACATTTCTCATCATAAAATCAAAATCAATCGTTTAAAAAACAACAACAACACAAATGAGAGAAAAACAAATAATAGAGAATATTTAAGTGACAGTTATGATGACAATAATATGACAAGGCAAAAACAGCAACAACAAGAAGAACTAGAAAAACAAGAAAATAAAGAAGCAAAAGAGGAAACTAAGGAATCCAAAGAAATTGAAACCTCCCAAGAAAATGATGAAAATTTTGATAATCTTATGTTAAATGATGGTTTAATACCATTAAATTTTCAACCAAATTATGATAATCTCAATTTCCAACAACAATTAGATGATATTGACATAGTCAAATTGGAACAAACCCATTCCAATGAGGAAGAACTTTATAAAACCATCAATATAACACAAAATCCTCATAAGGAACTTTATAAAAAATCAAAATCTCAGTTAAATCCTTATAATTATGATCATTCACAAAATGAAGTTATTCCGCCACAACAACAACAACATGAACAACATTCTCAATATTATGAAAAACCCATAACTTCTGCTCCACCATATGTGCAACCCACACCTCCTCCAGTTAAACAAAATCAAATACCTGAACATAATTTACATTTAAAATCTGATAATACAAATGATAAACGTATTATAGTTAATCTAACTATAGCCTCGAATGATGGTTCCGGAAATATGTATTCCTTACACGTTAATATACCGGCATTTGATCAAACGGGTCAAGTACAAAATATGCAACAAATATTAACACATGAAAAATTACCTTTACCACCACAATCTGAGAAAGAAAATGAATCCGTGAAAATTATTTCAAGTCCAAAAATTCCCGAAAAGGAAGAATATAAATCTAGTCCTTATTGCATACCAGAGCCACCGCCTCCCATACCAGAATGCCCCTGCGCTTGTGGTTTAAATGCTAATACATTAGACCCTGACTTAGACACCGACCTAAATGACTGGTTTTCAGTAACATCCTCCACTACTACAACTACTGCAACAACTGAAAGTTCTACATTAGCTTCTACATCTTCACTATCATCTTTAAAATTAAATAATGGTGTTAATGAAAATAATTTTGATACTACCACCTCTAATAATATGCTTGATAATGTTACCGATATTAATGAAATTAATGCTAATGAAAATAATGATAAAATTGAAAAATAATCATAATAATAATAATGGTGAGAAGTTTGCATGTCCTGATGTTATGCCCATACTTATACTTGAAGGTGATTGGTATTCAATTTTTGTTTCTTTTATCACTTTCTAACCAAAAAAACTAATTTTAAACTAATAACTAATTAACTAATAAATAACAATAATATTAAAAATTATATAAATCAATTTAATTATCATAAAAAAAATCATTTTTATCATTTAAATAAAATAAATCACAGTTTAAAAAATCTCTAGGCATTAAAATGATATATCACGTATATCTGTCACTCCCTTGTATATAACATTTTCAAAAATGTAAACAAAGGTAAACAAGGTTAACAAAAAATGGTAATGCCTCATTTAGCGTTTTTTTTTGTATTTAAAGAAAACTTAATAAAATTAATAAAAATATTGATTTTAAATAAAATTTATAAATTATTAAAAAATTTTATAATTTTTTAGAAGAAATTTTAACTGTGATTTATTTTTTCTTTTTATTAAAAATAAACTGTATATATTTTAAATATTTAAAACGTTAATTTAAATCATTAGAAATTCATTTAAATCATTATTGCTTTCAATTATATAGTATTGGCTTTAAAACAACATCAAAATTATTCATCAAACTTGTTTGGCAAAAAATCGCTAATTTCATAATTTTTCATAATAAAATTAAATTATTAAAATATAATATTCCATAAAAAATATTTAATAAAAAAAGTAAACACAAATCAAGAAAATTAAGTATTTAAAAATTAAAAAATATATATATAAAATATTATAAGTTTGAATTTTTAAAATATAAAGCTATTTTTTGAAAAAAACCCAAACTTAACCTCAAAAATAATACATTAAATATATTGTTAAAAAACTAGTTCTAAACATTAGAAAAAATTTAAAATTTAAAGATAAATAAATATTATTATAAAAAGAAAATATAAATAAATAAGTATAATTATAAAAATTTAACCTCAATCTTAACATTAGATTTATTATCAATCACTAAAAGGACTAGTTTAAAGTCTTTAAAATTTTATAAATTTTTCATAAAATTTTAAAAACATTTTAATAGAATAAAAAAGACATTTTCATCTTAATCTTTTTCAAATATAAAAAATATAACCACAACAAATGTTTTAATAATATTTCAAGTAAAAAAATATGAAAATCAAATTAAAATATTAAAATAAAATAACAATTTTTATCTTTAATATATTAAAATAAAAATTCTGAGATTTTTTACAATTTATTATTTACAAAAAAAAAAACAATTGTTTCTTAAATTTAAAAATAAATTTAAGATTATTTATAAAAACAACAAAACCTCAAAACATCTTTAATCAAATTTCAAATAGAAAAATTATTACAAAAAAATATTAAATATTCAAATTTAAGATATATTTTTAATCTCAAATTAAAATAATATAAATTTCAAATATTTTATTTATTGATTTAGTTCTTGATTCGGTGCTTAGTTCTTTTTATTTAGTTCTAGTTCTTATTTTAGATCAGTTTAAAGTTCATATTCAAATTTAGGTTTCAGTTCAGATTCTAATTCTGTTTCAAATCAGTTCTACATCAACAAGAAATCAGATGATTGTAATTATTATTCTTTATTTGAAAAAATAAATAATATAAATTATTTAACATAAAAATGAAACAAATTCTACTTAACCTTATTTTTATGCAAAGAAAAATAATCTCAAAATTATTTTTGAAGATAATAAAATATTGTTTTTAAGTAAAAAATATATATTAATTATTAAAGAAATAAAAATTTTCATTTTTAAATATTAAAAAAATAATATTTTTTAAAACTTACTTAACCTCATTTTTATACAAAAAATCTTTAAACAGTTATTTAATTTTTATTATTCATAATTAAACAGCTTTAGTCATTGTTTTCAAAAACAATAAGTTGTTTATCTTTTATAAAAACCTAAAGAAACTGAATTAATTTAAAAATTTATTTATATAAAACAAATTAAATTCAAATTCTGCTAATAACATAACCTCAAAAAAATTCTTTTGTTTTTTTTTTCAAAATTAATTAAACAATAAAATATAAAAACAAAAGAAAATTAATTATTAAAAAAATTATTATTATATTTTGCAAAGAATTTCAAGGATTTAAATCCTTGTTTCATAACCTATAAAAAGTTTATATTTTTTTAAATAAATACGGAAGTTAAGTTTTCTTAAGAATTTAAGGATTTAAAACTGTTTTATAACCTAGAAAGAGTTTATATTTTTTTAATGTATAAAACAACTAATAGAATGTTAACAAGAAGAAATTAATATAAAAATAATTAATTATTTAGTTAATCAATATGTTAATTAATTGTTTAGTTAATTATAATTTTGTTAAAAAATTTTGTAACAATAACAACTCTGTTATGTGTTTAAATTTATTTCAAACACTTAAATACAACCCCGTATTAATGCATCAGAAAACAAACGTTTAACTAACATACCTCTCGTTCGCTCTAATATCAATAAACATCAAGTAAAGTTAACACACCACATTTAACAATTAACAGTTTAACTATAAATCAATAACTTTCATAAAAATAAAAACAATTCTTTTAAACTTAATACCAAACGACCATAATCAACCCCAAAAACTTTATCTACAACAACAATAAAATCACATAAACATTTCCATTATTTATAAAAGAAAAAAATTAAAATCTCTCATTTTAAACATTTTTATTTTTCGAAAACAAACAAACAAACAACACTAACACAATTTTTTATATCAAAATTTTTTGTATCTTCCCCCTTTTTCGTATTTGGTGTAACTTGTAAATGTGAATTGTGTGGCTTAAATGTGATGCTTTTACAAAAATAAAAAATAACAAACAAACAGGTGCTCGTACCTTCCCGGCTAGAAGTTTTCCTCCAGATGGCACTACTTTTGGACAAATAACTTTGGGACAAAAATTAACTAAAGAAATACAACCCTATAGTTATTGGAATATGCAATTCTATCAATCGGAACCAGCTTATGTGAAATTTGATTATACCATACCACGGGGAGCCTCAATAGGTGTTTATGGTAGACGTAATGCTTTGCCAACACATACACAATACCATTTTAAAGAGGTATTAAGTGGTTTTAGTGCCAGTACCCGTTCCACCAGAGCGGCTCATGTAAGTATATACAGATTTCTATTTAAAAAGGTTTTAAGGGATTTAATTAATTAAAATATAAAACTAAAAACCCCCATTTTTTGCTTTATTAACATAATAAATGTGTTTTGTGTCTTTTTTCATATATTTTCATGCTTTTTCTCCATATCAAAAACACTCTACACCAAAAAAAACAACAACAACTTCATTCCAAATTTAAAAAAACAAACACAATTTTCATTAAACCATTTTTTTCATAACCTCAAAAACGAAAACAACTTTCACACACTACATTTTACGAAAAAAACGCTTAAAAACGGACAGCAATCGATAACACGTGAAGTAACTCGTTATATGGAACCCGGACATTGGTTTGTTTCCCTTTACAATGATGATGGTGATGTACAGGAAATTACCTTCTATGCCACCATTGCCGAAGATATGACACAAAATTGCCCTAACGGTTGTTCCGGCAATGGTCAATGTTTATTGGGTCATTGTCAATGTAATCCCGGTTTTGGTGGTGATGATTGTAGTGAAAGTGTTTGTCCTGTTTTATGTTCACAACATGGTGAATATATAAATGGTGAATGTATATGTAATCCCGGTTGGAAGGGTAAAGAATGTTCGTTACGGCATGATGAATGTGAAGTGGCCGATTGTAATGGTCACGGTCATTGTGTTAGTGGAAAATGTCAATGTATGCGTGGTTATAAAGGAAAATTCTGTGAAGAAGGTAAAAAGAATAGAAAATTTTCTTTTTTTAAAAAACAAAACAACTTTTTAGGTTATGTAGAACTTTTTTGTTTATTATGAGTTATTGTGAATGAAAACAAATATTCATGATTTAGTTATGAGCAGAAAGCTACAATTTTTTATTAAAAAAATCGGAAAAAATCTCTTTACTTTAGTATTTAATTTACTATTTTGATTATTTAAATTTTTAGGTTATGTTGAAAATTATTGTTTATTTTAATTTATTGTGAATGAAAAAATCTTGTTTTTTCTTTTAATTTCGAAAATTTAAATAACTAATAATTTCCTCCTTTTCCAGTCGATTGTCCTCATCCCACTTGCTCGGGTCATGGTTTTTGTGCCGAAGGTACTTGTATTTGTAAGAAAGGTTGGAAAGGTCCCGATTGTGCTACCATGGATCAAGATGCTTTACAATGTCTACCCGATTGTTCGGGACATGGCACATTCGATTTAGATTCTCAAACTTGTAGTTGTGAATCGAAATGGAGTGGCGATGATTGTTCCAAGGAATTATGCGACTTAGATTGTGGTCAACATGGTCGCTGTGTGGGTGATGCTTGTACCTGTGATGAAGGTTGGGGTGGTGAATATTGTAATACGAAACTATGCGATTCTCGTTGCAATGAACACGGTCAATGTAAAAATGGTACTTGTCTGTGTGTTACCGGTTGGAATGGTAAACATTGTACCATAGAAGGATGTCCAAATTCTTGTTCGGGTCATGGCCAGTGTCGTGTTAGTGGTGAAGGACAATGGGAATGTAGATGTTATGAGGGTTGGGATGGTGCTGATTGTGGCATAGCTTTGGAACTAAATTGTGGTGATAGTAAGGATAATGATAAGGGTAAGTTTTGGGAAAGAAATTATTTGGATGAATCAGTTTGAAATGTGATTTATTGCTTCACTAGATGGTCTTGTCGATTGTGAAGATCCCGAATGTTGTGCCAGTCATGTTTGTAAAACTTCCCAACTATGTGTTTCTGCTCCTAAACCTATCGATGTGTTGTTGCGTAAGCAACCTCCAGCAATAACAGCCTCCTTCTTTGAACGCATGAAATTCTTAATTGATGAAAGTAGTTTACAAAATTATGCCAAATTGGAAACATTTAATGAGAGGTAAGTTAAGTTGGAATGATGACTTCTAGAGTAATCATTTTATGGATTTATTTTAAACTTCAAAAATAATTGGACTTAAGAAAAAAATACCAAAAATTGAATTTTTTTTATTGAAAAAATAGAGGAAATTATGTTGAAACTTTTGATTATTGAAAACTAGAACTGATGTTGAACTGAACAAGAACTTAACTAGAACTGAACTAAATTAACTAAAACTGAACTAGAACTGAAGTAGAACTGAATAAAACTGCACTAGAATTGAATTAGAACTGAATCCATAAATAAATCATAACTAAATGAAGAACTGAATGAATAACTGAACTGAACTGAACTAGAACTACAACTTAATCAAGAACTCAATCTAAAATTTAATCAAGAACTGAATGAAAAAGTTAATCGAAAAACTGAATGAAAAGAACTGAATCCAAACTGAGTCTAGAAGTGAATCAAGAAGAACAGAATCAATGACTGAATCCAAAACTGGGATCGGGAACTGGTGAGTCAAGAACTGAATCAAGAATTAATTTAAAACTCAAGTAAGACTGAATTAAAACTGCATCAAGAACCTAATAAAGAACCAAATCAAGAACTGTATCAAGAATTGAATGAAGCACAAATCAAAAACTAAATTAATAACTGAACTAGAACCGAATCCAGAAATAAATCAAAAACTGATTCAAGAATTGAATCACAGAATTGAATACTAAAATCCAGATATAAGTCAAGAATTGGAATGAAATCTGATATATATACTTAATCAAAAATTAAATCTAAAACCAGAATCTAGAACTGGAATCAGAAGCTAACATACAGTAACTTATACTAGAAATGAATCCAGAACTCAATCTAGAACTGAATCAAGAACTAAACTAGAACTAAATAAAGAACTGAATGAAGAATTGAACTAGAACTGGATCAAGTATTGAATCAAAAACTAAATCAAGAACTGAACCAAGTACTGACTCAAGCACTGAATATTCAATTAAGCACTTTTTCTTTAATTATTTTTATAAAAAAGTTTCAATATTTTTTTCTTTATGATTTTTATTAAAATTTTTATATAATAAAACTGAAAGCTTTCCCTCCATTGATAAAAAAGCTCTCTGTCTCTGTTGTCTATTTGTATATTATTAAATATATAAAATAAAACTAACTAGTTTGCAATTTTTTATTTATAATTAATAATTTGTTTTTAAGTTTAATTACAATTTAATGTTTTAAGTTTTGTGACCCTGTCTATAATAAATTCCCATATCCTTAATCCTGTATTTAAGAAATTCCTCATTAACTAATTGTTTATAATTATAAGAAAACTAAAAAAAAATTATAAAAAAATAAAAATAAAAATAAATATTAGGCAAGTTTGGGTTTAGGTGTCATTTAATTTTAAAAATCATGAGATTTATTTATTTGTGTTAATTTTTAAGTTTAATTTCTTGTTAAAAAAAAAAACAAAATGGAGTTTTAAGTTTGAGTTTAATTTAATTTAAAAAATCAACAACAACAAAAAAGAAAACATTTGCTAATGTTAAAAATTTTTTCTTTGCTCTTTTTTTCTCTTTCTTATTACAAAAAAAATCATAAAAAATAATATGAACATAATAAAAAAACGTGCTCCCTACTATCTACACTTTATCATCACTAATAATCGATAACAAAAAAAATAAACGAAAACTAACTTCTCTAATATCAATTGCAATATTGCAATAAATGTCATAACAAATTTCCAAACAAAAACAAACTCTAAACTAACCTCAAAATCGCTAAAATTCTTAACTAAAAATGAACTAACAGCATTTTTTGGAATTATTTCAATGCAAGGTAAGAAATGGTCTTGGTCTAACAAAAAAAGGCATTAAAAACTAACTAATAATATTAAAACGCTGGTTGTTTGGTCTAATTTTTTCAGTTCTTAAATTTTTCTTAAATAACTTTCTGTTTTTTTTTTTAATTTTCTTTAATTAAAGCTTTTTTTAAATTAACACTCATTTTCATTAATTTTTAGTTTTTTTATAATAATTTTGTCTTTTTTTTATTAAATATATTGTTATTTTTGAGGCCAGTTTTGAAACTGGTTTAAAACTCTAGTTAAAAGGCCAATTTGAAAAACAATTTTCTAGGTTATGTTTTATAAATAAAACAGAAAAAAATTATTTTTTAATAAATGAAAAATATTGGGTTTATTTTCTATATATAAAACAGATTTTTTAAGAATATCTATATAATATTTTAGTGTAAAACCGTAAATGTTTTAATTTTTGTTAAAAATCAAAAAAAAAAAAAATAAATAATAAAAATTGTATGTGTTTTTGTGTGTGTGTTTTGTGAAAAATTTTTAATATTTTATTTATTTTTTAATTATTCAATTTATTTTTTCATTTTTTAATAATTATTTTTTTTTAAAAGAAGCTTTTTTAGTATTTTTTATTTGAATTTAAGTAAACCGACCTGTGTTTTATTCCTCAAAACTTCCTTTTCCTGTTTACCATTATTCTTTACTAATCTTTACTTCCTTTTTCCTTTTTTCAAAATCTAGCCGTTCTGCTGTTATTCGTGGTCGTGTGGTTACTTCTCTGGGCATGGGTTTGGTGGGAGTTCGTGTCTCTACCACTACCCTGTTGGAAGGTTTTACTCTCACTCGTGATGATGGTTGGTTTGATTTAATGGTCAATGGTGGTGGTGCAGTCACCCTACAATTTGGCCGTTCTCCCTTCCGACCTCAATCAAGAATTGTACAAGTACCCTGGAATGAAGTCATCATCATAGATACTGTTATCATGTCGATGTCGGAAGAGAAGAGTGTAGCTTCTACCACACACACCTGTTTCTCGCATGATTATGATCTTATGAAGCCTGTAGTGTTGGCTTCTTGGAAACATGGTTTCCAGGGTGCTTGTCCCGACCGCAGTGCTATATTGGCTGAGTCACAAGTTATACAAGAATCATTACAAATACCCGGTACCGGTCTCAATCTAGTGTATCATTCTTCTCGCGCTGCTGGTTATCTCAGTACCATAAAATTACAATTAACTCCCGAAACTATACCCGCAACTTTGCATCTCATCCATTTACGTATAACCATAGAGGGCATATTATTCGAGCGTATATTTGAAGCTGATCCTGGTATAAAATTCACTTATGCCTGGAATAGATTAAACATCTATCGTCAAAGAGTTTATGGTGTCACTACGGCTGTAGTAAAAGTGGGCTATCAATATACAGATTGTAAAGACATCATTTGGGATATTCAAACCACCAAATTGTCAGGACATGATATGTCCATTTCCGAAGTGGGTGGCTGGAATTTAGATATCCATCATCGTTATAATTTCCATGAGGGAATATTGCAAAAGGGTGATGGTTCAAATATCTATTTGAAGAATAAACCTCGTGTTATATTAACCACTATGGGTGATGGTCATCAACGTCCTTTGGAGTGTATGGATTGTGAGGGTATGTCTTTAAGGCAGCGTTTATTGGCTCCTGTGGCTTTGGCCGCCTCCCCAGATGGTAGTTTATATGTGGGTGATTTCAATTACATACGTCGCATAATGACTGATGGCACTGTGCGCACTGTAGTAAAACTTAATGCTACCCGTGTCAGCTATCGCTATCATATGGCCTTAAGTCCTTTAGATGGTACTTTATATATTTCTGATCCAGAATCTCACCAAATTATAAGAGTACGTGATACTAATGACTTCTCTCAACCCGAAAAGAATTGGGAACCTATTGTAGGTTCAGGAGAACGTTGTTTGCCCGGCGATGAAGCACATTGTGGTGATGGTGCCTTGGCCAAAGATGCCAAATTGGCTTATCCTAAGGGTATAGCCATATCCAGCGATAACATCTTATACTTTGCTGATGGCACTAATATCAGAATGGTAGACCGTGATGGCATCGTCAGCACTTTAATTGGTAATCATATGCATAAATCCCACTGGAAGCCAATACCTTGTGAGGGTACTTTAAAGCTGGAAGAAATGCATTTGAGATGGCCTACTGAATTGGCTGTAAGTCCCTTGGACAATACTTTACATATCATAGATGATCATATGATATTGCGTATGACTCCCGATGGTAGGGTGAGAGTAATTTCGGGACGTCCTTTACATTGTGCTACATCGTCTTCAGTATACGATTCTGATCTAGCGACACATGCTACTTTGGTTATGCCTCAGTCCATAGCTTTTGGTCCTCTTGGAGAACTTTATGTAGCCGAAAGTGATTCTCAACGTATTAATCGTGTGCGAGTTATAGGCACAAATGGCCGTATTTCACCCTTCGCTGGAGCCGAATCAAAATGTAATTGTTTGGAACGAGGTTGTGACTGTTTTGAAGCCGATCATTATCTGGCGACCAGTGCTAAATTCAACACGATAGCTGCCTTAGCGGTCACTCCAGATGGTCATGTTCATATAGCCGATCAAGCTAATTATCGCATACGTTCAGTTATGTCTAGTATTCCCGAAGCCAGTATGTCTCGTGAGTATGAGATTTATGCTCCCGATATGCAAGAGATTTACATATTCAATCGTTTTGGTCAACACGTTATGACCAAGAATATCCTAACGGGAGAAACTACTTATGTCTTTACCTACAACGTCAATACCTCCAATGGCAAATTGAGCACGGTCACAGATGCTGCTGGTAATAAGGTCTTCCTGCTACGTGATTATACTTCCCAGGTGAACTCTATAGAAAATACCAAGGGCCAGAAATGTCGTCTTCGTATGACTCGTATGAAAATGTTGCATGAACTTAACACGCCCGATAACTATAATGTCACCTTTGAGTATCATGGTCCAACCGGATTACTAAAAACTAAACTCGATTCTACCGGTCGTTCCTATGTTTATAATTATGATGAATTTGGCCGTTTAACATCAGCTGTTACTCCTACAGGCCGCGTGATCGATCTTGCCTTCGATTTGAGTATTAAGGGAGCCCAAGTAAAGGTTTCCGAAAATGCCCAAAAAGAAATCTCCATGTTGATCCAGGGATCTTCTGTAGTGGTACGTAATGGTGAAGCTGAATCCAAGACCATGGTAGAAATGGATGGTTCTACTACCAGTTTAACACCATGGGGTCATTTGTTGCAAATGGAAGTGGTACCCTATCCCGTCTTGGCTGAAATTTCGCCCATTATAGGAGAATCTTATCCTGTACCAGCTAAACAACGTACAGAAATTGCTGGTGATTTGGCTAATCGTTTTGAATGGCGTTACTTTGTTAGAAGATTACAACAAGGCAAACAAAACAAGGGTCCCCGCTCAGTAACCCAAGTAGGACGTAAATTGCGTGTGAATGGTGATAATGTCTTGACCTTAGAATATGATCGGGATACTCAATCCATTGTAGTAATGGTAGATGATAAACAAGAATTGCTTAATGTTACCTATGATCGTACCTCACGCCCAGTAAGCTTCCGCCCACAATCGGGTGATTATGCTGATGTTGATTTGGAATACGATCGTTTTGGCCGTTTGGTTACCTGGAAATGGGGTAATCTACAAGAAGCATATACCTTTGATCGTAATGGCCGTCTAAATGAAATTAAATATGGTGATGGCTCTTCCATGGTTTATGCTTTTAAGGACAACTATGGCTCCCTGCCATTGAAGGTCACTACACCTAGAAGATCAGATTATCTTTTGCAATATGATGATGCAGGAGCTTTACAAAGTTTAACCACTCCAAGAGGTCATATTCACTCCTTTTCTCTGCAAACTTCTTTGGGTTTCTTCAAGTATCAATATTTTTCACCCATCAATCGTCATCCATTCGAAATTTTATACAACGATGAAGGCCAAATATTGGCTAAGATTCATCCCCATCAATCGGGTAAAGTAGCGTTTGTTCACGATAACTCTGGACGTTTAGAGACCATATTGGCTGGTTTATCAAGTACCCATTATACATATCAGGATACCACTAGTTTGGTAAAATCAGTGGAGGTCCAAGAGCCAGGTTTTGAATTGCGCAGAGAGTTTAAATATCATGCTGGTATCTTGAAAGATGAGAAACTACGTTTTGGTTCTAAAAACTCTTTAGCCTCGGCCCACTACAAATATGCCTATGATGGTAATGCACGTTTAACGGGTGTGGAAATGTCTATAGATGATAAAGAAATGCCCACCACACGCTATAAGTTTAGTCAAAATCTAGGCCAATTGGAAGTGGTCCAGGACTTGAAAATAACCCGCAATGCTTTCAATCGTACCGTTATTCAGGATTCGTCCAAACAATTCTTCACCATTATCGATTATGATCAACATGGTAGAGTTAAGAGTGTCCTGATGAATATCAAGAGCTTTGATGTTTTCCGTTTGGAATTAGATTATGATCTACGTAATCGCATTAAATCACAAAAGACCACCTTTGGTCGTTCCACTGCTTTCGATAAAATCAATTATAATGCTGATGGTCATGTTATTGAAGTGTTGGGTACCAACAACTGGAAGTATCTATATGATGAAAATGGCAATACGGTGGGTGTGGTAGATCAAGGTGAAAAGATCAATTTGGGTTATGATATTGGTGATCGTGTCAGTCAAGTTGGAGATATAGAATTTAATAATTATGATGCTCGCGGTTTTGTGGTGAGAAGAGGTGAACAGAAGTATCGTTATAATAATCGTGGCCAGTTGATACATGCCTTTGAACGGGAACGTTTCCAAACTTGGTATTATTATGATGATCGCAGCCGTTTGGTAGCCTGGCATGATAGCAAGGGTAATGTGACACAATATTACTATGGTAATCCCAAGAGCCCTATGCTTTTAACACATATGCATTATCCTAAAACTGGCAAAACATTAAGATTCTATTATGATGATCGTGATATGTTGATGGCGGTGGAGACTGCTGAACAGAGGTTCTATGTGGCTACCGATCAAAATGGCTCACCTTTGGCCTATTTCGATATGAATGGTGCCATTTTGAAGGAAATGAAGAGAACTCCATTTGGCCGTATTATTAAGGACACCAATCCAGAATTCTTCATACCAATTGATTTCCATGGTGGTTTGTTAGATCCTCACACTAAATTGGTGTATACTGAAGGACGTTTATATGATCCTACTGTGGGTCAATGGATGACACCTTTATGGGAAACTTTGGCTACCGAAATGTCTCACCCCACTGATGTTTTCATTTACCGTTATCATAATAATGATCCCATCAATCCAAGCAAACAACAAAATTACATGATTGAGTTGGAATCTTGGCTACAATTGTTTGGTTATGATTTAAGTAACATGCAAAGTTCCAAGTACACTAAAGCCTCACAGTATAATCCACAAGCTTCCATTAAATCTCAAACTCTAGCACCCGATTTTGGTGTTATCTCGGGTTTGGAATGTATAGTAGAGAAAACAAATGAGAAATTCAGTGATTTTGATTTTGTACCCAAACCTTTGCTCAAAATGGAACCTAAAATGCGTAACCTATTACCAAGAGTTAGTTATCGTAGAGCGGTATTTGGCGAGGGAGTTCTTTTATCCAGAATTGGTGGCCGAGCTTTAGTTAGTGTGGTGGATGGCTCAAATAGTGTGGTCCAAGATGTGGTGTCTTCAGTGTTCAATAATTCCTATTTCTTGGATCTGCACTTCAGTATCCACGATCAAGATGTCTTCTATTTCGTTAAGGATAATGTTTTAAAATTAAGAGATGATAATGAGGAGCTAAGAAGACTAGGCGGCATGTTTAACATATCAACCCATGAAATAACCGATCATGGCGGCTCAGCAGCCAAAGAATTAAGATTACATGGCCCCGATGCTGTAGTGATTATTAAATATGGTGTAGATCCTGAGCAAGAAAGACATCGTATATTGAAACATGCCCACAAAAGAGCCGTCGAAAGAGCTTGGGAATTAGAAAAACAATTAGTGGCGGCTGGATTCCAGGGCAGAGGAGATTGGACGGAAGAAGAGAAAGAAGAATTAGTATCACATGGTGATGTAGATGGTTGGATAGGAGTAGATATTCACAGTATATATAAATATCCACAATTGGCAGATGATCCAGGAAATGTAGCTTTTCAAAGAGATGCCAAACGAAAACGAAGAAAGATCGGAAATAATCATCGAGCGAATAAGAATCGTAGACAACAGAAATTAAAAGATATGACAGCGTGAAATCAAGTTTTAGACGAACAAAAAAACGACAACGAGAAATTACAACTACAACAACAACAATACGAACTTTATGATATTTTGGAATTAAAACAAGAGGAAGAAGAACAAGATGAAAACGATGATTACGAAATGTATAACGATAAAAAAGACTTGGTAAGCAACTCAACCGAAGATGACTTGTATTATTAAATAAGTAACGAATAATTCAAATTAATTACTCTCCCTCTGCTTAGAAAAGGAAAGGGATATTAAATTATATAAGCAAAAATACAACACTGTTTTAAATTATTTTTATGAGACAAAATAAATCTTATTTTAGAAAACAGTGTAAGAAAGTTCTTAAATTTAAAAACTACTTAAATTTTATAATTTCTTTTTTTGGTTTTAAAAAATTTGCTTTAAAATTAATTTTTTAAAAATTTATTTTTTTAAATTTTAGAAAAAAATATTTCGTTTTTGAAAATTCAAAAAAAAAATGAAAAATTTTCAATTTTTTTATAATTTTTTTTATATAAAACAAAAGCCTCTAAAAATTGTAAAATAATTAAGAAAAAATTAATAAATAAATCATTAAGATTTATATAGTTTTGTATAAAAAATGATAAAAAAGCAAATTCCCCAAAAATTAAATTAAAAAAAAAAATAAAAAAACGTAAAGAATCTCATGACTTTATTAAGCAAAAATAAGAAGAAGAAAAACAATAATTAAAAAAAATAAAAACAAAAAAAGAAAATTATAAATGTTTTTTATGTAAAAGCCACAAAAACAAAATAAGAAATCAATGTGAGATCATTAAATTTAAACAAAAAAATCAAGTTTAAGAAAAAATAAAAAAATTAGCTAAAAAACAAAACTAATAATTGTAATAAATAAAAAACAAAAACAACAATAATTATATTAAAACAAATACTAAGCAAAAACCCTTAAAAATACAACAAATATAAAAAAGATAATTAACATTTAGTTTCAAAACCTTAACAGGAAATAGAAAAACAAACACACAAATCTAAAGCAAAAGGAGTATTATAATTATATTTTTAGATTTTGCCATATATTTTTATAATTTTTTTATAAAATTTAAATAATTTCTTAAACAACATTTTTGTCATAATTTTTTTTATTAATTATAATTATAATTTTCTTTAAAAAAAAGAAAAGAAAAAGCTTTAAAATATATAAACAATTTACTTTTATAAAAAATATATTTGCAATATTTTATTATTTTCAATACCCCAAATTTTAAGTTTTTTTTTTCTAATCCCCTTTTTTATTTAAAGAAATATCATTCAGAAAAGTCAAGCAAATTAAAGAAAAAAATTGTGATATAATTCTATTAAAATTAAAAAAAGTCCCTTAATTATGTGAGAAACAAAAACAAAAGAGAGAAAAGAAAAAACTTGCACTCAATTTTTTTAAATAATTTACTAAGTTTTTAAAAAATTTATTTCGAATTATGTATAATTTTCATTTAAATAATTTACAGCAAATAAATTTAAAACCACTATTGTAAAGCATAGTTTAAGGGAGAAAAAAATAATTATCATCATCATTAACACACTGTATTGCTACTTAAAACTTTAAATTTTACAGCCTATTTTAAAAAAAAAAAATTTAAATGCCTTTTAATTTCTATACTGCCTTTTCTAAATTTAAATCTTTAAATTTAAAGCATAAAAAATTTTAATTTTAACAGTCCATCATTTCGATGTTATATTCCCATCATAGCAGATTCAAAACATACTTTTCGCATCCCCTTAAAGTATGCTATGCTATACAAAATAATTATAAAAACAATATGGTTTCAGAAAAGACCTCAACAAAAATTATTTAGTGCTCCTTAAAATATGCTTCAGTTCATTATAATTAATGTACATGTTCGGGAAACGATAATCGTTTATATTAAATCCTTTTTATAAAACGATTAACATTATTCCAATTTTAAATTTTTTAAATAATTGGACATAAAGCCTATTTTAAGTCTGATATTAACAAGTTCCCTCTCCCCTTAAAATAAGCAAAACAATTTTATAATTAAAGCATATATTCGGGGTAACAAATAAGTATCTTTAAATTATTTTTTTAAAACGATTCTGTTTATTCCTAAATGTTTTAATTAAAAGAAGATTAAAAGAGAGTCTTACATTTATTAAACAA
This sequence comes from Cochliomyia hominivorax, assembly GCA_004302925.2. Taxonomy (NCBI): domain Eukaryota; kingdom Metazoa; phylum Arthropoda; class Insecta; order Diptera; family Calliphoridae; genus Cochliomyia; species Cochliomyia hominivorax. Next base: position 86,130,212 of record PYHX02000413.1, on the reverse strand, counting down.
TCAATTTTCCATGCCTCCTTAAAATAAGCAAAAATTTTTTTGAAATTATGGCATAAAACCTGAAGAATAAATCGTTTTTATTAAAACCTATTTTTAAAAACGATTTACACAATTTTAAAGCGTTTTAATTAAAATTATTTTCAAGAAAAGATAAAAAGGATTTTAGGTCTTAAAGCTTTATATTCAAAATTTTTCTATCCCCTTAAAATATGCAAAGATTCTTAAAATGTTTTTTAATTCATTTGTACTAAAGTATTTTAATGTCTTAAAATTTAATATTAAAAATTATTTAGCCCCTAAAAAGATGCTAAATTATTGGCATAAAATCTGGATAATAAATAATTTAATTGTTTAATGTTAAAAAAACAACTTAAATTGTTCTAAAGTTATAAAAATAGTATAAAAGTCACTTGAACGCAGTATGTTAAAAACTAATATTTAAAAATTCCCTAGAAACTCAAAATAGGCTAAAATTATTTAAATTGAAAGCATATATATAGGAGAACAAGTCGTTAATATTAAATACTTTTTAAAAATGATTCTTGGATAGTGAGAAAATTTCGAGATTTTTTTATAGCCTTAAAATAGGCTTCATGATTTTATAATTTAAAATGCCTTAAAAGCATTTACATTTTTAATTCCAATACTGAAACATAAGAAATAACACATAAGTGGCCATTTTATTAAATTAAAAAAGAAACGCTGTAAATATATTTAAATTGCAATATTTTTATTTTAAATTTAATCGATTTATTTTAAAATTAAGTTTTATTAAAATATAAATTATTTTACATAAACATAATTTTTTTATTAAAAAAAATTGTTATTAAAACATTTTTGTAAAAATGAATTTTCTTAATAAAAGTAATTTTATTAATTTTAAAAACATTTTATTTAAATTATTTTTAATAAAATTATTAAAAATTTTTTATCAAAATAGTTTTCTTTTTTTAAATAAAAAAATATTTTATTAAAATAATTTTTTTATTAAAAATAGTTTTTAATAAAAAATATTTTAATAACATTTTTTTAATTAAAATAATCATTATTTTTTATTAAAATATTTTTATTAAAAATTATTTTTTATTGAAATATATATATATTTTTTTTCAATAAAAATATTTTTTTAATAGTTTCTTTTTATTAAAATATCTTTTTAATAAAAATTATTTTTTTTAATAATTTATTTTTATTAACATAAAAATTATTTTATCTATTTTTTAATTAAAATATAAAAAATAAATATTTAAAAATAAATATTTCTTTCAAAATGCCATATTTTATGTTTTTTTTTCTATATATAGTTTATATATAATATTTTTTTTTTTAATTTTGGAAAATAAAAAACCGCTTATTAAATATAAAAAATTAAAAGAAAATAAAAATACATTTAAAAATAAAAACAAATAATGCTCGTGCGTTTCTATATATAAAAATTAAAAAATAAATATAATTAAAAATTATTGTTTACTAATATTTAGTGTTGACTACTTAATCTAATAATAAAAAACAAAAAAAAATTATTATTAAAATAATAAAAATTAAGGACCCTGTATTATAAACACTGTTAGAATTTTAAGTCTTAATTTAAGGAACATTATAAAAAAACAAATTGGCTTTTAAAAGCATTTCTTATAAAAACAAGATTAAATCATTAAAAAACCTAAAAAATAGCCAATGAAAAAATCAAGGTGGTTTAGCAATTTTATTAAATAAAATTATTTAATTTTTAAGGCATAATTATAAAATTTAAGCATAAAAACCCTTAAAATCCTTCTACTTTAATAAATTAGACTTAAAAACGAGAAAATAACCTTAAAAACTAAAGTTGTGTAAAATTAATTTAAAAAAATAAAATGAGAAAAAAACTTTTGTATTAAAAACAAAAGTTTTTAAGAAAAAAATCCCCAAAAATCCCCCTTAAGCTTAGTATGTGTACATTATAAAGAAAATAATAAAAAATATGTGTAAAAATGCAATATTTCTTTAATTTAAAATAAAAATAAAAAAAATAATTTTAAATTAAAAAAAATCACAAAATAAATTGCAAATATTATAGAAAAAATCTAAATAAAATTAATTATAAATAAAAAATACCCAAAAAATAATAAAGAAAACAAAAAATGACTGATACAAGGAATATTAAAGAAAAAAAAACATTGGTTAAATTAATCTAAATAAAAAAGAAAGAAATTTCACTCTTAAACTATCAATAATTTGCATTTATTTATTAATTCAACACTCTCTAATTTGCATTTTTTATAATTTTTCATTTATTTTAAATAAAAATCATAATATTTGCAAAAAAAACACATAAAAATAATTGAAAACAATTTAAATATAAAGAAGAAAGAAAAAAACATACTCATTTAACAACACTAACTGAAAAGCTCTCTTTCTCTCTTTAACTCTCAAAACACATTTAACACTAAAATACTCAAACTGCCCACTAAACAAAATAAACAAACTCACCATTTACGCCCCTTAAGAAAAAAATATAAACAAAAACACACTATAAAAAACATTCTAACACACACTCTGTCATTCACTAATTACTTAGGTTCTGAAAGCAGTAAGAAACACCAAAACGCTAACATTCAAACATACACACACATATTTACATCTAAAACAAAATAAAAAAAACTCACCATTTCTTCTCCCTATCAAGAAAACCCTTAACAAAAGAAAGTAAACAGAAACATTTTAATAACAGTAACTTACGCACTCACTTACACTCTCTCTCTCAGTCCCTAACTCAGCCTCTGAAAACAATAAGAAAAATCCCTAACAAAACACTGACATTCAAACACACACACATACATATTAACATCTAAACAAAAACAAAACAAATTAAAATTACATAAAAATATAAATTAAATAAATAATTATAAATTATAAAATTAATAATAATTTAATAAAAAAAAACATCAAAAAAACAAACAAAAAAACAATTTTACATACATAAACAAGAAAATCGTAAATTGTAATAAATAATTAAATTAAAATAATAATAATAAAATAAAAACAAAAAGAAGAAGAAATACTTTGTCATAAGCATTATATATCAATTATATATGATGGTAAATTAAAAGAAAAATAAAAACAAAAAAAAACAAAAACGAAATAAAATTATTAAAAAAAAACAATAAAAAACAAGTTGTTTTTATTTTACAAACATTACAGAGGAAAGAGATTTAAAGTTTAAACTTTTTCAAGATATTTAAAATCACAAATTAAGATTATTTTCAATAGAAAAGATTATTTTCAATAAAATAAGCACACTTTCTGACGCTGTATTCAATTCACTTTTATTAGATTTTTAGATTTTGAAAAATTGATCATGTATCATGGCTTATTTAGGGCATATCCGCTGTATTAATCGAGTTTAAGAGGTTTTTAAGTTTCAATTTCATTTTTAAATCGATTTTTGGATTTTCTGAGAAGTTGACCAGGTATTATTACTTAGGCCAAACGCTGTATTTACCGAGTAAGAAAGGTTTTTAAGTTTCAATTTCATTTAAAATCGATTTTAGGATTTTCAGAAAAGGTGATCATGTATTAAGCTTACTCGGGGCAAAACGCCTAAGCTATAGAGGTTTTTTAATTTCAATTTAATTTTTAAATTGATTTTGGAATTTTCTGAAAAGGTGATCATGTAATAAGCTTCCTTAAAAGAGGTTTTTAAGTTTCGGTTTTTTTTTTTTTTTTTTTTTTTTTTTTAAGTAATCACAAATTAAGATTAATTTCAGTAAAAAAGACAGTATTTACTAAAATAGACACACTTTTTGATGCTGAATTTAATTCACTTTTATATATATTTTTAGATTTTTGAAAAAGTGATCATATATAAAGCTCATTTAGGTCAAAACCGCTGTATTTATCGAGTTTATGAGGTTTTTAAGTTTCAATTTCATTGTTAAATCAATTTTTGGGTTTTTTAGAAATTGATCATGGATTAAGCTTATTTAGACCAAAAACGCTGTATTTATCGAGTTATAGAGGTTTTTAAATCGATTTTTGGATTTTCTAAAAAGGTGATCAGGATTAAGCTTATTTAGGCCAAAAACGCAGTATATACCAAGTTATAGAGGTTTTTAAGTTTCAATTTCATTGTTAAATCGATTTTTTAACTTTTAAAAAAGTGATCGTGGATGAAGCTTATTTAGGCCAAAAACGCTGTATATACTAAGTTATAGAGGTTTTTAAGTTTCAACTTTATTTTAAATCGATTTTTGGATTTTCTAAAAAGGTGATCAGGATTAAGCTTATTTAGGCCAAAAACGCATAATTTACCAAGTTAAAGAGGCTTTTAAGTTTCAACTTCATTTTTAAATCAATTTTTGGATTTTAAAAAAAGTGATCATGGATTAAGCTTATTTAGGCCAAAAACGCTGTATATACCAAGTTATAGAGGTTTTTAAGTTTCAATTTCATTGTTAAATCGATTTTTTAACTTTTAAAAAAGTGATCATGGATTAAGCTTATTTTGTATTGACCAAGTTATAGAGATTTTTAAGTTTCAACTTTATTTTAAATCGATTTTTTGATTTTCTGAAAAGGTGATCATGGATTAAGCTTATTTAGGCCAAAAACGCATAATTTACCAAGTTAAAGAGGCTTTTAAGTTTCAACTTCATTTTAAATCAATTTTTATTAATTTTATTTACGCCACAAATGCTGTATTTACCGAGTTATAAAGTCTTTTAAATTTAAATTTTATTTTTAAATCGATTTTGGGATTTTCTGAAAATGTGATTATGTTTTTATCTTTCTTAGGCCAAAACGCTGTATTTACTGTTTTATAGAGATTTTTAAGTTTCAATTTGTTTTTTGAATCAATTTCCGGATTTATTAAAGTTGATCATAGATGATATATAGAAGTTTTATTTAGAACAAAATCGCTGTGTTTACCGATTTATTGAGGTGTTTTAGTTTCAACTTCATTTTTATATATATTTCTGTACAAAAAAAGCTTTCTTTTATCTATAACTCGGTAAAAAGAGGTTTTCAAGTTCAAACTTCATTTTTATTTCGATTTTTGAATTGTTGAAAAAGTTATCATGGATTCAAGATGTTTTTAAATTTCAGTTTCTTTTTTATATCGATTTTTGGATTTTTGAAAAACTTAACGCTGTATTTACCGACTTATAGTGGTTTTTAAAGTTTCGGTTTTTATCATAGAAAAAGTGATCATTAATTAAGCTTATTTTGGTCAAAAATGCTTTATTTACTGAATTATAGAGTATTTTAAGTTTCGGTTTCATTTTTAAATCGATTTTTGAATTTTAGAAAGTTTTTTTTAAACGTCGTTTTTTTATTTCGACTTTTGGATTCTTGAAAAACTGATCATGGATCAGGCTTATTTAGGCAAAAACGCTGTATTTAATGAGTTAAAGAGGTTTTTAAGTTTGGTTTCATTTTCATATCGATTTTTGGATTTTTAAAAATATTATTATGGATTTAGGCTTAAAATGCTGTATGTACCGAGATATAAAGGTTTTTAATTTTCAATTTTATCTAACAAAAAAATAGATTTTTGCAAAAGTGATTATTGTTAAAAACGCAGTAGGTTTTTATGTTCAATTTCATGTAAATCGATTTCTGGGTTTTAAAAAGTGATCATGGATTTAGTTTATTTAGGAAAATTTTTTAAAGAGTTTAATTTAGACTCACCCTAAATTTCATACTCCGCCATTTTCTCGAGTTGTCTTCTTTTTCTAGAATAATGGTCTCCATTTTTTCATGTTAATTTTGTTGCGTATTTTTGATCATTTTTTTTTATTATTTTAACAGGTGAAAACTTTTCATTATATTTCCGCGATTAATAACACTTTTTTTGCATTTACGATTTTTTACGTATTTCGCTTTTTCCATATAATTTCACCATTTTCATTTTATTTCTTTAAAAATGCTCTTTTATATATTTCACAAAATTTAAGCTATTATTTTCACTTATTCAATTGAACTCACTTTTATCGAAAACATTACGCGATTTTTTTATTTTTTCACTTACTTTTAAATTAATACTTTTCGGCATTTTTCACTTTTTTTAATTTCACCATTTAAATTTTATATGTCTGGAAAAAAACTCTTTTGAAATTTTTCACAAAATTTGCGAATTTTTTTATTAATTTCCGCGTATTTAACTTTATTTCACTTATTTTTATTTTACAAATTTTCAATTTTTTTATTTAATTTCGCCATTTTTAATATTTATCAAAAAAAACCCTTAAATATTTTTCACAGAGATTTTTTAAAAATTGTCTACTTTTCACTTATTTAATTCACTCACATTGATTTAATTTACGCGTTTTTTATTTTATTTCACTTTTTGAAATTTCGAATTTATTTCCGCGTTTTAATCAAATTTTCCTCAAAAATTTCTTCACTTAAAACAAACTTTACCGATTGATAGTCGAACTTTTAATGACGCTTTAATTATTTCGTAATTTCTTTTTGCGTTTTATTCGCCCCCACAAAAAATTGCATAATTGTTTTTGTGAGTACTTAAACTGCAGAGTTGCATTTTAGAGCATTTAAGCTTGCATTTAATAAATTTCTTATGAAGCACCTATGAGGCCTACCGACGTAATTTGTATATTAGCGGGTCCCTCCATTGGATCCAATGTACCCTACAATTTATCATTAATAAAATAACAGTTTTTTAGATATACTCTGTTATTAATCATATTTTCGAATGCTGATAGTTCACTCCTGATTCTATTGACCCTCGGAATCCCTTCAGACCACACGAATCAATATATTACTGGACAAAATCTTAGTCCTCTTATGTTAGTAGTTCTATTGGAAACATTCTCATGTCCTGAATAATTTTAAAAATTTCTTAATATTTGCTCAGATGGTTTTTTCTTGTTCTATTTAAACCCCATATCGGTCCTATAAACATAGATATACAGACCGATAATTGTGACCATCTTAAGTTTTGGACTACATTTTTTAACATAAACAAAAATTATCTGGACTCCATCAAATACATTGAGCATTAATTGACTACTTTCTTTCTGGTGGTAGAATTTTAAGCAGAAATTCTCTTATTACCTAAAAAATACTTGCTCGGTCTCTTAATTGTCTATTAAGAAATTTTCTTAAAGGAATTTTTCCTCTTGACCTCTAATTTTTTTAAGGAAACTCTCGATCTAGAGTTCTAAATTTTCCATAAAGTATCTCACTTGAGCTCTTAATTTTCTAAAAGAAACTGTTTCACTGTTCAGATTTTAATTTCCTTAAAGGAATTTTCTTTCTAAATTTATTTAATTAACTGTTGTAGAATTATAAACTGTTTCGATCTTGAGTAAACGATTTCCTTAAAAAACTATTTCACTCTTGAACTCTTATTTTTTAAATTTCTCTCTTTCTCTTTCTCTCTCTAGATCTCTAAATTCGTTTGTGAAGTATAAATTACCTTATATAAATTCTTTCCCTCTTAAGATCTCAATTTTCTTAAAGAAATTCCTTTGCCTTTGAGCGTTTGTCCTTGTGATTTTAATTTTCTTGAAGAAACTTATTCGCTCTTAACTTGTGTTTAACGTACAGAAACTCTCTCACTGTAAAAATAAAAATTTTATTAAAGAAATTTTCTCGCTCTTTATATTTCATTTCCTTACAAAACTTTCTCTTGGGCTTTTATTTTCCTTAAAAAAAACTCTTTTACAATTGAGCTCTATAGCTCCTATCGTTTTTGAGTTCTTAATTTTCTTAAGGAGATTCCTTCGTCCTAAATTTATTAAAAAAAATTCTCGCTCTTGAGCTTTTAATTTCTTTAAATAAACTCTTACTCTAGAGCTTTTGGTTTTCTAAAGAAAATTAATTTGTTCTTGAAATTTTATTTTCACGCTTTAGAACTCGAAATTTCGTTATAAAATTCTCTCGCTTTGTTCTTTAAATTTCCTTAAGGAAATTCTTTAAATTTCCGTAAAGAAATTTGAGTTCTACATTTCTTTAAAGAAACTTCACACTCCAGAGTTTTAAATTTTCTTTTAGAAATTTTTTCGCTTCTGAGCTCTTATTTTCTAAAGAGATTATTTCGCTCCTTAAAGAAATTCTTTTGTGCTTGAGCTTTTATTTATTTTAATTCTTTTACTCTTAAGCTTTAAATTTCTTTGGTCTCTAAACTTTTAATTTTGTTTAAGAATCCCTTCCAAGAGAGAGCTCTTATAGCACTCAATTACCTTAAGGAAATTCTATCGTGTCTGAGTTTAAAAACTTAAAAATGTTATAGTGGACTCTTTTAGCTTTTGGATTTCTAATTTCCTTTCGTCATGAGTTTTTAAACTTAAAAACTCGTGTTTTACTTTTGGATTCCTAATTTCCTTTCAGAAGCTACAAAGATGGGCTGGATATTGAAACTGTCCTTAGAGCTTCTAGTTTTTTGTTAAGAAATCTTTTTGCTTTAAAGCTTTTAATTTCCTTAAGGACATTTTTGTCGCTCTAGAGTTCTAAAAATTTCTTATTGATCTGCTTTAGCTTTTGGACTCCTAATTTTCTATAAGAAATTTTTTTTTTATAGTCTTATAGGAGTTTTATTATAAGCTTTTCGTTACTATAACATTCAAACGAATACGACCTTGTCCTTATAGAATAATGTTTAATCGATAAATTCCTTCAAATTCAAATTTTTACAAAATCATAATAAATAAAACACAATTTTTTTCATTCGTAACAAAATTTCCGGTTCGTAAACATTTTTTCGGTTAAAAATTTAAACAAAAAAATCGTAAAAATTTTAAGGTAATAAATTCTCCGTAATATGGCGAAAAAGGGAGGAGTACAACAACTACAAGCAGATATACAAAATGATGAAGATTTTGAAAAGTTTTTAGAAAGACCAGGTTTATTAGGTAACGCTGACTTTAGCAATCTTCAACTGATAATTATAAATGTATTGCTTAAATAGTGCTAGATGTCTATTCGGATTGGTGTGGTCCTTGTTTGGGTATGGTGGGGAGTTTGAAAAAGATTAAACTAGAAGTGGGTGGTGATAATTTACAATTGGCTATAGTAAGTTTTGAAACTATCAACAACTTTGAACTATGAATTTCAATTTTTACTACCCCTTAGTGCAAATCGGATAATATAACAGCTTTGAAAAGATTTCGACGTAAAAGTGAACCCACTTGGCTATTTGTAACAGTAAGTTTTTTATATATTTCGATATAAGTCACATTATTTTTTCTCTTCCTATAGGAAGGCAAAGCCATTAATCTGATGTTTGGCACCGATGTGCCACGTCTAATGAAACTTATCACCTTAGAACTAACTAGACTCAAAGAGGGCATAACCTCTCGTCCTACTTATGAAATTTCTGAACCCCAACCTGAAGAATTGGCTAGACTTAAGGTGAAAGAAGATGCTGAGGCCGAAGCTTTACGTATAGAAACTGCTGATCGTGATAAGAAACGTATGGCTTATTTGACCTATGTGACCGATACCATAATGGAAAATCTTATAGATATTGGAGTAACCATATTTGGACCACAAGTTAATCGTGATATGTTTAAGAAAATAAACGAACCGGCAGATGCTTTAAAAATCCAATGTAAAGATCGTAAAATAGTTCAGGTCTCTAAAAAAGATTTTGATATTATTCATGCCCAGTGTCCCAATCCAATAGATGATGAAGTTGTGGAACAATTAAATGGTAAAGAATTATTGGTATGTTTTTGGAAACTACCAGCAGAGGGTGAAGAAGTTCCCATATTGCTGAAACAATATGCCTATGAATTAACTAAAACCCACACCGAATCACCAGACGAGTTTAATGAGGAGGAAAGGATAAAACCAGCTATAATTGCTCCTTTAGATGTTAAAGTAGAATATGAAATTGAAGATTATGAGGAATGTGTGGAGGAAGAAAAACCTGAAGCTGAAATAGTGCAAGAAGAAGTAGCAGAAGTTGCTATAGATCAAGCCGAAGAGGAAGAAGCCGAAGAAGATGAACTTGATGTTGAGCCTACAGCAGATACTCCAGCAGTTGATATTCCGGCTTTAGATATGGATCTGGGACTTGATGATCCCATTGCTCAGGAAGAAGAAAAACCTGAAGAAATTGCTGCAGTCTCAGAACCAGAGGTGCCCAAAAAGCGTACTTGCACTAAAACTGTTACCATACCACCCATTTGGGTACCCAATAATCATCGCACCCATGCTGCTCTCATTTATGTTTACTTTCATAATCAAACAACAGCATTTTTACCACCAGATCCGGTACCCGAACCACCACATGTTATAATGGCTTTTGACGCTTATAAAAAGAGAGATTTAATTTCCCACGCCGAATCGCATAAGGATGATGTACCCGTGTATGGTTTCTTTACCAGTGAAGATCCAAATGAAGCGAAATTTATAGCCAATTCAGTGGCGAAATATAAGCCAGTTACACCGTAAGTAAAGAAATAAATTTGATATCAGAAATAAGAGAAATCAATTGTTCAAATTAATTTTCATGTTTCCTAAGAAAATTTAAAGTCTCTTAAAGAAATTTAGAGCTAAAAAACGAATTAGGCAGGTAGGTAGTTTCCTATATATACACATTCACCCGGAGACCATGATGGACCTTGTAACCCTTCATCCAACTTAAGCAGGGCTGGAGTCTTGTAATGACAGAAAGAAAAAGAAAAAACAGAGATATGGAAGAAAAGTAAACATAGAATTAAAAGTGGAAAAAGGAGAAAAGAAAGAGAAATAGACGCCTAATGTATTGTCTAATCCGATCGTAGTACTAATAGGAAACACACCCTTAGAAGTAGACTCCTCCTCATCGCACATCCTGCAAATATCTGAAGTGCTCAGATTATTTCATCGTAACTATATGACAATTTTCAGTCAAGAATCCTATGACTGTACTTAGACAGACTCTGTCGGTATACACAAGTAGGTTTGAGTGTGCAGAATCAATCCTCAGCCATAATGCCCTTAACACCCTGCAATTACTTCTGCCCATCCAACTGCACTGAGCCCTCCTCTAGGCATCATTCATTAAAATGCCGTACAATAAGCACAGAAGCACTTAGTGCCGATTTACCACGATCTTATAGTCAAACCCTGTGAGTGATCATCAGTCTTTTAACATCTCCCTTACTCTACCAAACCAGCACATAGTGACCCCTAAGGACAGACACAGATGTTAAGAATTTTTCCGTCATTCACATATTCCATTGCGCCGACTGCAATACGTCATTAAACATGGGTAGAAAACTTCCCGGTCAAAAGGCCAAATGACATCGACAAAGAAAGAATTAAGTTCCTTAAGAAATTTAGAAATTTAGACAGAATTTTCTGAAAGAAAATTTTAAGCTCAAGGACGATAAAAAATAAAATTTCATTAAAAATTTAGACATCCAGATCAAATTAACTTCTATTAGAAAATTTAGATCTCAAATTTTTAGCTCCAAAGCATAAGAATTTCTTTTAAGGAATTGGAAAGCTCAAGAGAGACAAAATTTCAAATTCCTTCTCATTTTTTCAGCAATGACAAACTCATACTCAAAGTCAACAAAGCCTCCTCCAACACTATGCTTTCTTTGGTAACGTATGGTCCCAGTTATGTTAGTCCCAATTCGGTGGTGGGACATGAAGAAGCTAAGAAGTTCTTTCCCGAAACTTATAAAACAGCTGAACAAGAAGCCGCCGAAGAAGCAGCTAAAGAACTTGAAGGTTCGAATAAAAAACGTAAATCTAAGAAGGGACGTTCTAGTAAAGAGGAAACAGAAACTCCCACCACACCCACCAGTGGTGAAGAAGAAAGTGTTGATAGTGTTACAGGTACAGCTGAAGGTGAATCCGAAATAGCTGAAGAAGCTCATACAGAAGATGAAGTAAAAGCTGAAGCAGACCAGCCAGCACCAGAATAAATGAATCCATTTAGTGTTTTTATTATATATTTTCATTAAGAAATTTTTATATAATAATATTTTTTATTTATTTTGAATAAATTTCTTAATTTGTTCTCAGTTCAAAGCAATGCACAATAATTTGTTTTTGTTGTTGTTGTTTTTTAGAAAAATTTCTTACAAAATAATTAATAATTTTATAAATAACTTACAAAACTAATGAAATACATCTATTGATTATTTACATGGGACTAATGAATAAAGATTATTATAGCATTTTTTAATTACTTAAATGTAATTCAAACTTTTTTTGCGTTATTAATATAAAAAAGATAAATTTTGTTTTTCTTTTTACGTTTAACAGTTATAAATTAACAATTAAATAATAATTAATTTTTTACGTTTACAATATTTTTTCCATAACAATATTAATATTTATTTTTTATAAAAACAAGATTTTATTTTAACACATTTAAAATTTAAATTTAAAATTTTTAATCCGAAATTTAGTTGTATATGAATAAACGGAAAATATTAACAATATAATTTTACAAAAATTAATAAAAAATCAAATAAAGAATTTATTAAATTAAAAAAAAATCATTATGAATTTTCATTTTCAAAAAAATTCCATCAAGATATTTTAAACTTATAATTTTCTGAAGGAAATTTTAGGACTAAAAGAAAGGAAATTTAGGACTAGAGAAACCACAAGACAGAGAAAACAAACTATAAACTAGTCTAAAGTTCAGATTATAAACCAGTACGTACTTTAAACTATAAACCAGTCTATTCTTTAGACTAAAAACTAATCAATAGTTTACACTTTAGTTCAGACAGTTAACTAGACTATAGTTCAGACTTTAAACTAGTCTATAGTTTACACTTTAAAGTTGTCTATAGTTCAGACATTAAGCTAGTCTACAGGCTATAAATTAGTTTTAGACCAAACAAAGTCTATAGTTCTATGTGTAAAGTTCAGACTAAAATCTAGTCAATAGTTCTTACCTCAACTAGTTTATAGTTCACGCTATAAACTAGTCTACAGTTTAATAACAATAAGGAAACTATCTAAACATTTTAAAAAGAATTTTCAAATAACCAAATTTTAAATTTACCTCTCAAAAAATCCACTATAAAAATTCACTTTTTGATTGGTTCCCATCTTTTCGATTATAAATTAATTATTTAACAAATTTTCTTTGTTAAGATTAACAATACGAAGAAAACCATTTTCATAACCTAAAGCAAATAAATTTTTGGCATTTAAATTTAAATTACAACGTAATGTGTTAATGCGCATATATGGTATAATATTAGGTGGTGGACAGCGTATCTCATTTAGATAAATAGATTTTTCATTTTCCTTAAGCTGAAAATATATCAAAATTAATAATTTAAAAAAAATAATTAAAAAAGAATAACTAACCTTTCTGGGCGATTCAAATACTAAACCATATTTATTTTTATAATCATCATCATGCATTACCCAATCTTCTGGTACTTTAGTGGTAACATTTTTTTGATTACCTTTTGGTAAACGTTCTATGGGACTACCATCTAATTTTTTTACATCCAATGAATAAAGTAAACGTCTTTCACCAAACTTTTTTGTCAAAGGACATTCATAGTGTAACTCTTTGGTATCTAAAAATAATAAATCACCATTTTCCATTGCTGCCACACACATATTTAAAACGGGAGTATAGTGAACTTGGGTAACGCCACACACCATAAAATCGATTTTATTTTGAGGAAACATGATATTGGTGGGATTAACAGCCATAACACAACGACCATCTGAATAAAAAATGAGATGAGACTATAAACTAGTCTATAGATGAGACTATAAACTAGTCTATAGATGAGACTATAAACTAGTCTATAGATGAGACTATAAACTAGTCTATAGATGAGACTATAAACTAGTCTATAGATGAGACTATAAACTAGTCTATAGATGAGACTATAAACTAGTCTATAGATGAGACTATAAACTAGTCTATAGATGAGACTATAAACTAGTCTATAGATGAGACTATAAACTAGTCTATAGATGAGACTATAAACTAGTCTATAGATGAGACTATAAACTAGTCTATAGATGAGACTATAAACTAGTCTATAGATGAGACTATAAACTAGTCTATAGATGAGACTATAAACTAGTCTATAGATGAGACTATAAACTAGTCTATAGATGAGACTATAAACTAGTCTATAGATGAGACTATAAACTAGTCTATAGATGAGACTATAAACTAGTCTATAGATGAGACTATAAACTAGTCTATAGATGAGACTATAAACTAGTCTATAGATGAGACTATAAACTAGTCTATAGATGAGACTATAAACTAGTCTATAGATGAGACTATAAACTAGTCTATAGATGAGACTATAAACTAGTCTATAGATGAGACTATAAACTAGTCTATAGATGAGACTATAAACTAGTCTATAGATGAGACTATAAACTAGTCTATAGATGAGACTATAAACTAGTCTATAGATGAGACTATAAACTAGTCTATAGATGAGACTATAAACTAGTCTATAGATGAGACTATAAACTAGTCTATAGATGAGACTATAAACTAGTCTATAGATGAGACTATAAACTAGTCTATAGATGAGACTATAAACTAGTCTATAGATGAGACTATAAACTAGTCTATAGATGAGACTATAAACTAGTCTATAGATGAGACTATAAACTAGTCTATAGATGAGACTATAAACTAGTCTATAGATGAGACTATAAACTAGTCTATAGATGAGACTATAAACTAGTCTATAGATGAGACTATAAACTAGTCTAGATAACTATAGATGAGACTATAAACTAGTCTATAGATGAGACTATAAACTAGTCTATAGATGAGACTATAAACTAGTCTATAGATGGGACAATAAACAAGTCTTTAGAAATTTAGTCTCTAAACGATTAATTACTAATTATGATAACTTACTATTTGGCATTGAATCAGAATAGCTGTATAATAAAGTTTCCCATACAGGACACCAATCCATTGATAGCATTATATTCTTATTTATATCTTCTTTCATAACAATTGGTTGCATAAAACTTTTTATGTCAAAGATAATAAATTTACGATAAGCACTTGATAAGGCCAACCACCTGGGACCATTAGAATCGTAATGCAAAGCAAAACCTAATAAAAAAAATAATAAATAGAAACATCAAAATCGACCAAAAATGTTAATTAAAATCTTATTTTATAAAACCTACATTTAATGCTTTTCTCTCCCACATAAAAATAATTGAGAGGTACATAATTTATTAAATCATTAACCACAAAATGATTAAGATTATCTTCATCATTATTTATATCCCATATGCCCATAAAACCATTAGAAAAACCCGCAAATATATGTTGATGACCCGAAAACTGTAATAAATTAATTTTAATTAAAAAAATATAAAATATTTAAGGTTCTTTTCTTACTCACCTCTGACCAACATATTTGCAAACATTGGGTATTTAAAAGAATTTGTTTTTCTGTGGTTTTTGGTTCCAAAATATCTAGATTTAATTGGAAATTGGGTTTGATCTCTAACAATGTGATAAACTCTTTATTATTGTCATTAATTTCTTGAGTTTCATCTTCCGCTTTAATGGGTAAACTATAAATTTTTATTGTAGAATTTATAGTTGCAACTGCAACTAAACCCAAACGATTGGACGCTTCGTCATAACCGCCACTTGGTAAAAATGCCAAATGGTGTACAGGACCATCTTCGACTACAAAACCATAGTGTATACTAAGCTCAGGCGTTTGATTATTTTGTTTTACTTTAAATATCAAAATAATGGTATGATGTTGTTTAGGTTGTAGAAATTTGATAAATTTATACATATCTTGACGATAAACTACCGCCAGATATTGTTCGTTAACGTGGGCGGGTAATGGTAACCAAGTACAAAATTTTACTGGAGCACCCAAAAAATAATAAGTGTTTTCTATAAATTATTGAAAATAGAATGTTAATTTATTATGAGTTTTAAAAAATTAATATCTAAACATACTTTTATGGGAAATGCTTTCATAACGTTTCAATTCCGACCATTCTATATTTGATTCCGGTTCACCAATTTTGGCAGTAAGACGTTGAGTTGTTTTAAAATTAAATTTCATTGATTGTGTTTGTGTGGGTAAATATTTATAAAAGTCTTTTTGTTTTAATACAGAATACTGTGCTGTAAATTCGCTATAGAGGGGTTCAGAGGTATAATTTAAACTTAAGCTAGAAAGAGGGAAAAAAATAAGAAGACCTTAGATTAGACTGGATAATGAACTAGGAACTTCTCCATATAAAAACCATAACATAAAATTATAAACAACTCTATATAATAGAAAGTCTATGGTTTAATTAAAAAATCTTATTTAGTCAATCAGTGAATATACTTACAAATTTTTCCATTTCTTTAATATTTCCTTATTAAGGTCAGTAAAACGTCCATCAAAAACTAAAAGAGAAAAAGATTAAAATTTTTATAAAAAAAAAATAATTTCAATCTTTAATATTTACCTTGTTTCCGATAAGGCTGATTGGTAGAAAGATTAACATTACGACTATAGGGTTTTTTCACAGCGCTACTTTTAGTTTTTCCTTTCTTTTTATCTACTTCAATCAAATCATCATCTTCTTCTTCAATTACTTCCTCGTCATTTTCTTCATTTTCATCTACACCTTCTGATAAATCATCATCATCATCTTCATTAGATTGTTCATCTTCAAGTGTAACATCACAATCAGAATCATCTGATTTCTTTCGTGCTCTACCACCTTGATGACTTTTTATCACATGTTCAATAGCTTCTTTTTCTGTTTTAAATGCCCGTTTACGACAGAAATTACAAAAATAACCTGATTTATTATTTTTACAATTTTTTAAATGTTGAATCAACTGATTTAAATCGTTGCTATTGAATTTACAAGGTTTTTTGGGACATGATGCTTTACCAAGTTTTGCTATATCTGCTGACCATTTAGATGTATAACTATCTGGTTTGTGAGGGGCTACATAACGTATACGTGCTTTAGGATCTATTTCAGGTTTTTCATTTTTCGTATTGTCTGGAATTTTCTCTAATTCTTCTCCTATTTCTTTTAGTTTATTTTCAGCTTTTATGGTAGAATTACGTTTTAAACGTCCTGTATTACCGAAAACTTCATCTTTTTTCGCAATTTCGGTTTCTTCTTCGGTTTTTTCATTAATGCGAGAATAACAGGTGCGCATATGTATGGGTAAAGTAGATTTGGCATAATCCTTTTTACAAAATTCACAAATAACACGAGTATTTTGAGCACCACATGATTCTATGTGCATGAGTAAACCTAAAGCTGAACGATATTGTTTTTTGCACATGCGACAATTGAGTCCCTTAGAACAGGTGTCTTTTAAATAGTTTACTATTGCATTCAAGACCACAGAACGATTTTCAATATTCTAAAGAGAAAATAGAACTCAGTATTAAAAACTTGTTTACTTCTATGAAAAAGTTTAAACTTACTACTTTTGGCTCTCCCACTTTCCAACCAACTCCATAATGTTCAGCTAAATGCGCAGTCCATTTGCTATTCTGTGTATATGCTAAACATAAACCACATTGTGTTGGTCCTGTACCAGTTTTAATATTTGTAAGTTTTTCATCTGTATCAAGTTGTTCCCGTTTTGTGATAAGCAATAGACGTGAATTGAAATTAGATTCGGTAACATCGACTTTACGTTTTCTTGTCCCCGTTGGCGTAGATGTTTCATTCTTTATTAGAGCTACATGTGGAGTTGATATCGGTTTTAAATTTTCCACAGATGCACTAATATTTAATTCACTATTATTTAGTGTTGTTGAAGCTGTATCACTATCAGAATCTTCAATTTTAAGTTTTCTCTTAGGAGGACGTTTAGTACTGTGTTTTTTAGAGCTTGAAGATGGTTGTTCTTCATCAGAGGAATCTAATGATAAACGTCTTTTCACTGGTAATTGGCTATTATTTGGTAATTCTTTTTTAACAAGAGTTTTATTGGAAGTTTTGATTCCTCTTTTTCTCTTATTAGCTGGAGCATTTGGAGGTGTTAATTTCTCCTCATCCCCCTTTTCAGCTTTCAAACTATTTTTATGTTTATCTACTTCAGTATTATTTTCTTTTTCTATTGCACTTTCTTTTGCTTCGTCATCGACATTATTTTTTTGATTATTTTGTGTTTTAGTTGGATTTTTTGTAGTCTTTTGTTTTTTGCACGACTTTTCTTCTTTAGTTTCTGCGGCTTTGGAATCTTGGGTTTTATTTTGTGGAATGTTCAAGTTTGGTTTTGTCTCAATTTCGGCTAAATGTTTAGATTCTGACCTTCTTGATCTTTTGCCTGTAGATAAGGCGGAATCTGTATTTGAAGGAATCGGTGATGCATTGGGTTTCGTGTGTTTTTCTTCCAATTTATTTTTGAATTTTAAACGTATCGATTCTCTCGCTTCCGAAGCATTGCAATCATTATCAATCTTCGTAATATTCGTTAAGCTTTCGTCTAAACTTTGACTTTGTTTATTCGATTTATCGGAGAATTTGTCCGTTTTACTTGTAGTCGTCTCCTTTGCTTTATCTTTGGCATTTATACGTTTCGTTTCGGTATCTGAACTAAGCTTTTCGTTAATATCCCTCTGCTGACCTCTCAAACGTCTTGTGGTTTTAATTTCTGGACAATCGGAATCAGTAGTAGATTCTGTTAAAATTTCTTTAACTTTCATTGATGAGCTCATCTTTATTTCTTCTTTTTTATTATCATTTTCATGCTCGAATTTTTTTATACGTAATTTTGGTTTTTCCTTTTTTTCTTCATGACAATCTGAATCAGTTCCGGAATTTTTCGATATAGATGTTCGCAAATGTCTAGGTTTTATAAAACGATGTTCTTCTATAGTTTTATCTAACTTTATTTTCTTACTATCTAATGTTTCCCTATTACTATCAATCACATTTTTAATGCCACGTTTAAATCTAGTGGACATTTGTTTTCCCTTTAGCTGCTGCTGCTGCTTCTCATCTTCTTCTTCCTCCTCTTCCTCTTCGTCATCGGCCGGTGAAGTATCATCGGTAATATCAGTCTCTTCTTGATGATTTGTTGATAAATCCCAACGTTTCTTTAAAGGTACTATACCAGATCCTGCTGCCCATTCTTTACACGACGATTTTGATAATTTTTCATCGTGCCGTATTCGTTGCTCTTGCTCTCCTTTTTCTAACGTTGGTGCAATAGCTTTACCAGTAGTTAGCCAATTTTTTAACGTACCACCCTTAGATTTACATAATTTAACGGTTTCATCTTCTTCATTGAAAATTTCACTATTTATTTTATTGCTATTATATTCGGTATTCTCTTCAAATCCCAAAAATTCATTACTTTCCTCACAATCTTTCATGGAACCAATCATAATCACGATTTTCATCACCATCATCTTCGGAATCTGTATCTACAAGTGCTTTTTGTGTTTGTTTTTTATCTTCTAAAGTTTTACGCCAACGTTTTCGTTTATTGGTCGGTGTAACTATATTAGAATCTTGTGTACTATCTTGACAAGAATCTTCAGTATCCAAAGGTTTTTTTGGTATTGAAGGAATCGTTAAAGGAGCTTTTAATGTATCAAATTCTATGGTTACATTTGTTTCCAATGTTTGAGAATAATATCTAGTTCTTTTGGTTAAAGGTGTTAAATTAGTTTTATTTATTTCCATTTCTAAAGGTTTCGAATATAAACGTGTTCTTCTATGCCTTGTGGGACAAGATGTTGATGTATTTACAAGTGAGTTTAATTCTTTTAAACATTCATCAGTTTTTTCATTTTGCTTGGAAATATTAAACTTAACTTCTGCATTAACGGGCAAAAATTCCAAATCATCGTCGCTTATTAAAGGTCGCGTGGAATGTCTTTTTCTGTTTGAATTCGATTTGACAGGCGTAGCTGTAACCGCATAAGGTTCGGCCACAGATGTTTCAGTTTGTGTTTCATTTAGTCTTAA
Organism: Cochliomyia hominivorax; assembly: GCA_004302925.2. Taxonomy (NCBI): domain Eukaryota; kingdom Metazoa; phylum Arthropoda; class Insecta; order Diptera; family Calliphoridae; genus Cochliomyia; species Cochliomyia hominivorax. The sequence goes on along the minus strand of PYHX02000413.1, from coordinate 86,110,322 downwards.
ACTACAGCGACTGGAACGGCCAGATCTTCGTGTTGTTATATGGTGAACTTCTTGTTCTTTTGTTGCTAATGCCGTTTGTTCTTCTAGTTCATTACAATTTTCTTGATTTAGTTCAGTACTTTCTGGCTGTTTGCTTAACTGTTTCATTAATGATTGTATGCCTTTAATTTCTGGCGTTTTTTCTAGAGCTTCTTTGTTTGATTTTTTAAAAGGAATTTTAGGAGAAGGACTAGTTTCATTATGTTTAAGAGGGGAATGTTTTACAACATCTATTAAGGAAACTTTTGCATTACGCATATTTTTTAACATAGTTTTCGATTCTTGATCCAAATCATCTGAGTTAGGCAATTTATGGTTTTCGCCTTGAATTGAAATATTTTCACAAGATATATTTTCAATATTATCTTGCAAATCGTTTGTTTGGTTCATAACTATGTCGGGAATTTCGTTGTTGATACGCAATTCCATCACTTGAGTGTCGTTTGGTGGTGGCAAGTTTGTTTTGAGGGGTGTTGCTTTAGAAGCTGTTTCTATTTGTACATTTTTAGTTGGTGTTTTAGAAGGGCTTTGGTGGGAAACAGTTTCTTCACTTCCTGTTGCTTCACAAGCTTTATCTTTTTTGAAAAGATTTTCCACATTTTCTGTATCAATTGAAACCTCTGGATTTTTATTTAACTCTTTCAACTTGTTATCATCGTCTTTTGTTTTACCATCTTGAGTTCTTTCCAAATCTGAAGTCTTTAAAGATTTTTCTTTTAGATTTTCGTCCTTATCAGCCAAAGTATCTGTATTACAAGTTGTTTCCGTCATATCTTCCATAATATTTGAGTTATTTTTCTTTTCTCTTTCACGAGTAATCACTTTTTCTTTAGATCCACTTTTTTCAGCATTTTTTTGAAATTCTTTATTTTCTTGACTATTTTCATTAGATTCTTTTAAAGTTTCATTATCCTTGGTCTTATTATTACTCTCTACTTTTGAAGAATGCTTTTTAGTTTCAATTTTATCTTCTGTCTCAATTTTCTTTTCATTTGGCACAGTTCTATTTGTAGCCCCAGTTTTATTACGCTGCACCAAATTGATTTTACCTTTCTTAAATCGGGAAATGCGCTTTGACGTTACATTGGTTGAGTCTGAAGTTTCCATTGACTTTGAAACTATAGAATCCTGATTCAGATTCTGCTGGTTTTTGGTATTAATTTGATCATCTTTAGGATCACCTGGTTCCTCTTCTCTGGTAGAAGACTTTGGTTTTTCGGGAGATTTTTCAATTTCTTTCGAAGTTAAATCATCCTGATTTGTTTGGAGTTTAGCGACAGTATTCTCTATTTGTTGATTTAATTCCTTTGCATTCTGTAAAGAACTTTCTAATGACTTTTCAGTTTCAAAAGTTTCAATAATTTCTTTGGGTTTTGTTTTAAGAAAATCCTTCGTTTTTGTTTCTCCTTTATCAGTTGAAGGCTCTAATGTAAAATTTTGTTGTTCTGAAATTTCGTTATCTTGTGAACATTCTAAAGATTTAGAAGTTTCCTTAAACTCTTTAAGATTTACTAGCGGTTCCTTAGCTTTATCTTTTTCATTTTCATTATGTTCTTCTGCTACTTTAGCTAAAGAATTTGGATCCTCAAATGCTTTAAGACGTTCCTCATCAGTTCCTTGTAAAGTATTAGATATTCCCTCCTGCTCTTTAGTTATATCATTTGATACTTTCTTAATAAGAGTTTCATATACCATTTCTTTACATTTAGATTTGGAATTATTTGATATTTTCTCTTCCTCTTTCGATATATCCGCTAATGTTTTATCAATAATACTTTCACTTACATCATTCAACATTACATTCGAAATACAAGATTTGTCTTTACATCTTAAAGGATTTATAACTAAACCTTTAAAAGGACTATTTATTTTTGTTGCTCCCAAATTTGTTTTCTCCAATTCATTAACATTTTTAACTTGTGATAAAATCAATTGTATTTTCTCAGGATCATTGGCTACTATAACATTTGTTAAATCTATATTTTGAGGCTCTTTAAGTGGCTCCACAACCAATTGTTGTCGCTTTTCTAAAGACTCATCAATATCCATATCACATACTGTGGTATTGCTGCATCTTTTAATTTTTTGCAATTCACCATATTTACTGGGACTATCTTTAGTTAGAATAGTTTCAGGACCCTTAGAACTTTCAATAACAATTGTACTATTAATATCCGAAGCATTAAGATTATTATGGTCAAGAATTTCATTTGATAATTTTGGTGTGGAAGTTATATATTGTTGATTTAGCGCGGAAGAGGATGGGGAGCTGGTTTTCTGTCTGAGTGTATAAGATTGTATACGCAAAGGTGATAGATTCATTGCACAAGATGCATTGAGATTAAGTTCTTCTGGCGATAATTCTAAACTAGTTTCTTCAGTTATAGGATGGGTACTATTAAGTGAGGCTATAAAATCAACTGCTGAAAAACAATCTTCAGTTTCCATTGGTTCATCTAAAATTTCTACAGCCGATTGACGATAATCTGTAGCATTTAAATCTTGCGAATAGGAATTTTCGTTCTCATTATAAGTTGTAAATGAAGAATACAATTTTTCATTATTGTCCTGAGATGTTTTAGGTTCCTCTTTTACCGTAATCATAGTTGAATTTAAATTATCATCAAAGTTATTTTCTTTATGTGTACTGTGTATTATTTGTTTCCTTTTCACTGTAGGATTTAATTGATAATTGTGATCTTGTCGGGAGGTTTCTATTAAAGAAGATTTATTGTGCAATTTATTTTGAATATATGTTCTTTCTTTAGTGACATTTAAGTCCTTATTATGATCTATTTCCGGACTTTGTGGTACAACATAACCGGTATGTTTTGTTGTACTAGTTCCTGGAAGTTTTCTGCTAGCTGCTTTAGTATTTAAAATACGTATATCAGAGGATTTACTGCTGGTCATAGAATCGTTATTGTTGGCCGATATTTGTGTTGTTCTTTCCTTAATTTTCTTAGCTAAATCAGCCAACTGTTCTGGTGGTAATTTAAGTTTTTGGGCATTTATAATAATTTTCTTATTTTGTTTTGTGGTCAGGAGAACAACATCATTTGTGGGTTTATTACTTTGTATTTTAACTTCTGGAGGTGGTGGTAGTTCCTGTGCTTTTGCTGATAATTCAATTGATTGTGTACCTCCTACTTCTGGGGGAGTATTTGTGGTTGGATATTCATCTGTTTTTTCTTGTTTTATGACAACTTCGGGTATAGGCTTATGGGGATTTATAAATCTGGGTGTATTTGTTGTAGATAAACGCAGTTCGGTTAAATCTATCATTTCATCTTGTGATAAAACTTTATTTTCCAAAACAATTAAACAGTTAGCTGCAGAAGTTGTTGGTGTTGATACTGAAGTATTTAAATCCTGTTGTTGATTATCGGGATTTAATGGTATTTTTATATTTAATAGATTACTATTAACAATTGGAACAGCATTCACTTGTGGTTGAAATAATGAGGATTCGTAATGATTGAAATCTGGTTGAGTATGAACTTTATGTATATTCTGATTGTGTATATCATAATAGGATGCATTAACCAAAGGATAAGGCTTTTTAAATGAATCTATAGCCGGTAGAGGAGTTTCTTTGGGTACATTAACCGTAGGAAATGCTACCTTAAGTGGTGAAACTTCTGGAAAATCAATTTTTTGTTCAGATGGTTTATGTGTTTTGTGGCTGTGAGGAGAATAAGGAGTTGCATGCTTTTGCTGTTGTTGAGGACAATGATTAGATTTTATTGCTGCTTTGGGTATTTCATTGAAATCCGTATTCGCTGATTTATTGGTAACATTTATTCTTTGCTGTTTTACATACTCCGTTTGAAAATCGGGAGCCATATTAATTTTTGTAATACCCCTATAATTTTGTTGGGATCCCATTTGCTGGTTGCTGTTTATAGTTCTAATAGCTGCTTTAGGTATTTCATTGCTCACATCTTTATTTAAAATCTTAACTACATTTCTTTTAACCGGTAGGTGTTGTTGGTTTACAGCTTTTGTGGGCTCTCCTTCTGTTTGGAAATCTAATTTTCTGGCTATATCTTGTGGTGATTTTTGTGGAGTTTTAGTCCTTCCTGGTTTGACAGGTGGTGTGATCTCTGGTGCTGGTTCTTTTAATTTACAAAAACCCAAAGGAGTTATAGGTTGCTCTCTATTAACTTCTGTTGGTAAAGACTTTACCAATTTTGGAGAATTTTTATAGGGTGTTTTAATTGTCAAAGGATTATTAGTTACATTCATTGAGGGCGGTTTTAAATGTTGTATATTAGAGTTAACATTATTGTCATTATTGCCGCTACTTTTCTTTTGTAATAATTTTTTATTTAACAAATTTTTAACATGCACCAAACGTTGTTGAGAATTTAAACCTGCTAGATTTTGTTTTTCAATTTCTGAGGGGCTCTCCGGACCAGTTATAGTAATTTTTGGTGGTATTATAGTTTTTAAAGGCGTTAAAATAGTTTTAGCTAAAAAAATAAATAATAAACATAAAAATTATTGCAAATAACTATTTTTTTAAAAAACTGCTGTGTCGAAAACCTCGGGCTTTAATCAGGAATTGAACCCCGGCTTTATTATTACATTCCTACACGATAGCACCTCCCAACCCTTTAGCACTTTCAGCTAAGTCTAACCAAATAATCATAACAACTAATTTAACCTAAAAGCGTACTATTTTAATTTTATTTAATTAAATTCTGAATTTACTATTCCAATCACAAGACTTTCACATTTATAAGACTCCAAACATTCCAACCAACTCTTCGTCTTTTTTATACAATTAGAAATATTTCAAGTAGATATAATTTTTCTATCCATCATCCCCATTACGTTTGCGGCCGCCATCATGTTTCGAACTCGGAAATTTTATTTTCAAAGAGGTAATATTTGTAGATTTTCATCTCGACCGTTTAACCATCTGAGCCAAATCGGCTTGTTCGTTAAAATGTCAAATGTTTCATATAAACTTGGGCATTTAGGAACTAATTTTTATAATTCTAAAAATTATAAGTTTAGACGAGATATTTTATTTATTTCAATTACAAAATTTTGAATTTCGAAAATATGTAATTTTAAAACATTTACAATTTATTTAAAGGTCACAAAATACAACTTGGTTTTAAAAGTATTGTATTTTTTAAATAAATCATTAATTTTCCCGATTTTTAAATAATATAAAATTTTTACTTCTCCTAAGCTAAAATTCAGAACTACAAACTTACGCTTAAAAATTAGTGCTATCATTTAGGTGGAAATTTTGGACAATTCTAATCTAAGATGTCATCCAATAAACGAACTTAGTTGCCTGATCTTTAAACAAACTTTAAAAAAAACAAACTTAAAACTTTAAACAAAAAATAGGGTCTTCAAAACTAAAGTAGTCCCCGACACGAACATGCTTAGTATCAAAATCAATTGTAACTGCCAAATATTGTTATATTTAATTAAAAAAATTAACACTTAAAAATAAATTGAAAGGACTATGATTAAAAATACGAAAGCTGTAGATCGGAATCCTTTTAAATGATTATGTTAATTAAAAACTTAATTAAAACAAGATCTTTTTCCAAATATGATAGAACAGGGTTAGTGGAAACAAATAAAATGCTCAATGTTATTCTAGAGAAACCTAAGAAATGACATTTGTCATGGATTTTCAAATTGCTAGCTTATCAAAGCTGCTCTGTACAACCAATCTGATGTCCTAACGTTTTATTAATAAAAACAAAAATAAAAATCATTTACATTTTATAATTATTTTGCAAAGCAGTAAACTTAGTAAACTTAAAGGTGTAAATAAGATATAGAAATCCATGGAATCAGTTTATTAGCGAGATGGAAATCGCATGGATTTATATCCCCCACATTGCCTTCTAACTAATGTTAAAGAACTTTTATTTAGGATTAAATTTTTAACGGATTAATTCAATTAAATAGTAAAGCACTTGAAGGATTTCGTGCCTCAACTTTTTCATTAATAATAAGATCCTATTAATCTTATTCATAATGTTGTTTATTAATTAAATACAAAACTATTTACCGAGGTATTAAGGAAAACTACAGCAAGTAAGTTTGACCCTATTTTTAGCCATTACACTAAGTCGGAAATTAAAATTTAAAAAAATGAGAAATAATCTTTAGAAAACATTTACATTCATTAATCAGATGTAAGCTGAAATTGTGAAAATTTACAATTTTTATAATTTGTAATTTTAGTGAAAATTTGAAATTTTACTAAAAATTTTTAATTTTCGTGAAAATTAGAAATTTAACCAAAAATTTTAAATTTTCCTGAAAATTAGAAATTTAACTGTAAATTTAAAATTTTTGCGAAAATTTACAATTTTGATAATTTATAATTTTACTAAAAATTTTAAATTTTCGTGAAAATTAGAAATTTAACTGAAAATTTTAAATTTTACTGAAAATTTAAAATTTTACTGAAAATTTGAAATTTTACTAAAAACTTGAAATTTTACTAAAAATTTGAAATTTTACTGAAAATTTGAAATTTTACTGAAATTTGAAATTTTCGTGAAAATTTGAAATTTTATTGAAAATTTGAAATTTTAATGATAAATAATTTTACTGAAAATTTAGAATTTTACTGAAATTTTACTGAAAATTTAAAATTTTACTGAAAATTTGAAATTTTACTGAAAATTTGAAACTTTACTGAAAATTTGAAATTTTACTGAAAATTTGAAATTTTATTGAAAATTTAAAATTTTAACAATAAATAATTTTACTGAAAATTAAAAATTTTACTGAAATTTGAAATTTTACTGATAAATAATTTTACTGAAAATTTAAAATTTTACTGAAATCTTGAAATTTTACTGAAAATTTAAAAATTTACTAAAATTTTTAAATTTTACTGAAAATTTGAAATTTTGCTAAAAAAATTTTAGTGATTTTTTTTAATTTTTGGTAAATATATCAATTTTATGTGAAAACTTAGTTTTTTAGGGAAAATTTGAATTTTAACGGAAAGTTTAATAATGAATAGATCCTAAAACCAATATCCAGTGATATTCTGTAGATCCTCAATCTAACCACTTCTCACAAGAGGCAGTCTCGGGCTGTAACACAGAAAGTGATCTACTGTCCCATCTGCGTCTCTACACAATCTGCAAAAGTCGGAGATATTTGTATTACATATATGCATCTTGGGCCTGAAGGGTCCAAAAACCGTTAGAATCCCTATCAAAGCTCTCAGAAGCCATCTATCTATGTCCAAGATGAATAATCAATTCGCGATTTTTCGGTCAACTATTTTGATTTCCATTATCTATGTCGATTAACCATATCCTATTATCGACTTTTTAATCGACTACAAAATCGGGAAAGGTAACAAATATTAAAAACATAAATTCATTTTTTTAGCGAAATAGATTCTCTTCACTAGTATTTAGGTTACAACCAAAGAATGCCCTGGGATTTATGTTATCTGTCATATTGTGACTGATAACATACATCCCGGTAGTCCAGCTCTGAAAGAAAAGCTCAGTTTGTCCCATCGTACAGGAATTTACTAACCTTGAATTTCTCAACCTAAATACCTCAAAAATTGTAAAATGGGTTATGTTGACAAAGTTATGAATAACTCATTCATTCTGTTATCGAACGGTTTACTTAAAATTAATTTTTCTGCACCTTAAAAAGATTTGCACAAATGCAAAATGAACAAATTTTGTCTTTAAACTATAAAGAAATTTTTTAATTCTTTAAAATTATATCAATAAAATTCTATGAACCCAAAAATTACAATCCAAAAACTAATTACAAAAATATCCAAAAAACCCAAACCGGGTATTGAACTCAAGGTTGTTGTAACCATAAAACAATACACTGACATTTGAACCATTGAGACCAAACAATGTACGCTTTACTTATTTCAAATATATAAAACATATTTTTACAAATTATTAACAGAAACAAATTATAAAATAAAAATTAAACACAAATTTAATTTAAACAAATAAATGTATAAACAAATACCTGGTGAACTTGTTTGCGGAACAGAAGATGAAATTGTCGTTGTTGATGTTGTTGATACTGTGGAAGCTAAACCAACATTTGACGATGAAACTGTAGTTGAAGGTGATGTTAGAAGTTTATGAGTACGCTGCTGTGAGGCTTGTTGAGACTTTTGTTTACTCAAAGCTTCAGCAATTTTACGATCTAAACCGGATTGTTGTAATTTTAAAGGATCTATACGAGTAATTTTACGTATTAAACGTTTTTTATTAGAAGGAGGTGTCAATAAGTTGGTTTTAGCAGAAGGCTCTATAGCAGGACTTTGTATTGTAGCTGTAACAGAAGATGTTACTGGTGTGTTGTTGTGGGCTGACAAATTACTAGGTAACTTATTCGCAGTTTCCTCCATAGAGGCATTTGCCAAAATAGGATTCATGTTGAATACCTATTTCAAAGAATTAAACACTTTTATTTTCAATTTTTACCTTAATTTTTTGCAACATTTACATTAATTTCATATTTTTTACATCATTTTTATAGAATTTCACATTTTTCACATTTTCTTTATTCTACAATCTTTTCACACACTAAAGCAGACACTAACGACGTCATTGAGACGCGTGCTTTTTTTTGACATTTTAAGACCAATATTTTCTTATTATTTTTTAAGAATTTCTTTAAAATTTATTAATAATTAAATAATAGTATAATCTTTTAAGTTTTTATTATAAAATTTATTTGTTTTAATTGCAAATTTTTGCAATTTTTTATAAAAGAAACCAGCACACCTCGTTTTAATTTCTTTCAATAGATTTTGTCAAAGAATTTATTTTTAATCACATTTTGACAGATATTGCGAAATACAAGTGTTGCCCAATAATTTTCATAACATCGCCATAAAAGCGATTTTAGTAAAAAAAATATATATTTTTATAAATAATTTTTATTCAATTTTATTTAAAAATGACATTCAACTATATCTAAATTAATGTTTAAACTTTAATTTACTCCACAGTTATTTTTTAAGTAATTTAAAATGGATTTTATGAATTGGGAACAATTTCAGTGTTTGTTTGTTTACAACTAACAACAGTGGCAGCACTGTTAATAAGTTTAACGAAAAACAGAAATAGAATTGTAAATGACCAAAGTACAATATCAATTCCTTTTTTACTGTTAATAAGATCGGATCTTTCGAAATGTTTATTTCTAAGAATTCTAAATCAATATTAAAAATTAGGATTATTTTTAATTAAAGATTTTGGTCGGAATTTTTCTGTACTCTGTAAATAACATAACTCTATTAAAATTGGATCCTATACCACAAAATTGTAAAACTTTATTTATATTATAGAATTCATTTGGCAACACGATTATAACTTAACGAAAATGTTTTATTACAAGTTCTCATTCATAAGTGAATGTTCATAACACATCAAGAAAAAACATTTTTTTTTGAAAACTCGCAGATTTTATTGAAATTTTTGGTAAAAAATTTTTATTTATAATTAAAAATATATATTACATGTATAACATATTTTTTATAAAGCATTTTAGATTAATATAATATGGATTTTCAAAATCGAGCCGGTGGCAAAACCGGTAGTGGTGGTGTGGCCTCTTGGTCGGAAACCAATCGAGACCGCAAAGAACGTTTAAGACAATTGGCATTGGAAACTATAGATCTTAATAAAGATCCCTATTTCATGAAAAATCATTTAGGCTCATATGAGTGTAAACTTTGTTTAACGCTACACAATAATGAAGGCTCATATTTGGCTCACACACAAGGTAAGAAACATCAAGAGAACTTGGCACGACGAGCAGCCAAAGAAGCCAAGGAGGCACCCTCTATGATGGCACCTGAAAAACCACGTGTAGAACCTAAGAAATTTGTTAAAATTGGTCGTCCCGGTTACCGTGTTACCAAACAACGTGATCCCAATAATGGCCAACAATCTCTGCTATTCCAAATCGATTATCCCGAAATAACAGAAGGTGTAATACCCCGCCATCGTTTTATGTCAGCTTATGAACAAAAAATTGAACCACCAGATCGTAAATGGCAATATTTACTTTTTGCTGCCGAACCTTATGAAACAATTGGTTTTAAGGTTCCCTCTAGGGAAGTAGAAAAGACAGAGGGTAAATTTTGGACGCATTGGAATCGTGATACAAAACAATTCTTTTTGCAATTCTCCTTCAAATTGGAACCAAAAATTCTACCGCCACCACCACCAAATCTACATCGTGCTTTAGGACCACCGGGAGGTTTTCCTATACCTGGACCACCACGTCATATGTTTAATGGTGTACCACCGCCACCACCAATGGGTGTATTGCCAGTACCACCTCCGCCCATGTGAGAAGAGGATAATTCTATTTCCCGAACACAACAACAAAATTAATAAGGGAAATGGAAAGTATCATAGTTTTTTCATGTTCAAAATATAATTTAAGATTCCAATAAATGTCATTTTGAATTAAATATTTATAATTTTTAATTAAATTGTTTTTCCTGGTGAATTTTTGCTCTGGATTATTAGTAATGGCCTGAGTTAGTCTAGTCCACTAGGAGGTAGTTTGCATTTAGGCCACCGGTGCTAAATGGAGTGGAATTAAGTCTTTCTAAATATTAAACAAAAATATCATTAGTGTTGAAGAATTGAACCTTAGCGCTTCTGTCATTGTGCTCGAACAAGTAGTCAATCTCCGTTTAAAATTTACCACATTTTTGTGTTATACACTTCTCTTTTAACAGTAGCGCAATATTTCTGTACTGAACTTAGCTCTGGGTAGTTCTAATGATTCTCCTTGTACAACTCAAGGGCTTCTTTATCGTTGAGACAGGATGCCAAGTCAAGCAAATAATAAGTGTACACATTTTGAGGTTTTATGAATATATGGCGCTTTTTTAAATACTGCTAATGAAAATTTTGGTATTTATAATGCCCGTTGTAACAAATGATTGGCTTCCTTTGCCACAACTGCATTTTGCTTGCCCTACCAAGAACTGAAATTTTGACTGCTTTTGAGTCCTAAACCTTTCTTCAACATTCCCTCGAGCAGCAGTAAAATAAATGTTGACCAGGAAGTTGCAAAAATCTTCCAGAACATACGTTTAACGAGTCCCCAAATCGATTGTAACTTTATATTTTCGAAATTAAAACATTCGCTTCATTTTCTTTTAAATATTCTTTTCTTTTATATTTGTTTTCATAATTTTTTAAAGTTTTTTTTGTTTTCTTATATATTTTTTTACTTAAATATTTTATTGTTTTTCTTTTTTATTTCTTTCATCTATAAATTAAAAAAATATTGTTTTTTGTTTTACTCTTTTTACTTAATTAAATTAAAACTTACAATGAATTAATAATAATTATTATTTTATAAAAAAGAAGCTTAAGCTAAAAGCTTTTAATATATTTTAGATTTTTTAGCTTTTTTAAAGAAAACTATTCACAATATTTAATTATCATTATTTTCAGCTAAATATATATGTATATAATAATGCAGTGCCATTTAAACTTAATTTAACTATTTAAACAGTTTTTTTAATTAAAATTAGAAATATAAGACTAAAATATATTTTAGTTTTAAAAAGTCTAGAATTAGAAAATTATATTGTTTATATAAAATAGTATTTGTTTATTTATTTTCAAATATAACAAGAAGCTTTAAAGTCTTAACAGAAAAGCATAATCTATGATTACACTTTTCTCTACTTATATGGGGCTTAATTAAAAAAAAATTATATTAAAAACTTTTTACAGCATTAAAAACAAGAAATAACATAGTATTGAGCAAGCTGGGAGAGAGTGCGTTTACGAGAAAGATAGAGAGACAAGTTTAAACTTTTTCTCTTTTCTTATAGTTGCGTTTCGAAGCACATCTATTAATAATATCCGAAACATGGGATTTATGTTCGAATATTTTCATTATTTGATTTTGAGCATCACTGACACCATCAACAATAATTTTACTTCGTTGCATGTTGCCCTGGAATAATAGAAACAGTTATTATGGTTAAAAACAACTAATAAAGATAAAGATTGTTTTTATAAATACCTTTAATAAATCACTTATGCGTTCGGTTTCTGTGGTTATGCCATTCGATTCCATTTGCTTAAGCATTGAGGATAATTTTTCATAACCCAACGATTCATTTTCACACTAAAAGCAATAAAATATATACACTTTAATATTAGTTATAACGTTTATTAACGACTTTCTATAAATTTCAGGTTTTATTTTCAATTTCGAAAAATTCGAAATTAAGTTCGAATTTTTTGAAAACTAAAAATTTTGGTTTAAATCATATTTTAATTATTAGTAAAATAGATTTTCATAAATTTTATATTTTTCTGAATTTGGAAATAGAGTTCGAATCTTTTGACAATTGCCCAAAAACTAAAAAAATGTTTTATTTCTTCGCTTGCAAAACATATTTTCATAACTTTCAGTACTTTTATAAATTTCGAAATTAGGTTTGAATATTCGAAAACGAAAAATTTCGTTTAAATTACACTAAAAAATTAAGGTCGAAATGTCTGAAAACCAAAAATTTTATTTAAAATCTTATATTCATCACTTATAAAATCAAATTTTCATAAATTTCAAGTTTCTTCTGAACTTCGAAAAATTCGAAATTAAGTTCGAAATGTCTGAAAACTAAAAATTTTATTTAAAATCTTATATTAATTACTTGCAAAATAAATTTTTATAATTTCTTCACTTACAAAAACTTAATTTTCATAAATTTCAGATTTTTTCTGAATTTCTTAAAATTCGAAATTAAACTCGAATTGTCTGAAAACTAAAAATTTGGCTTAAAAACACATTTAAACCAGTTGTAAAATAGATTTTCATTAATTTATGTTTTAAAAAATTCGCAATTAAGTCACAATATTTCGTAAAAAGATATTGAATTTCGAAATTAAGTTTGAACTTTCGCAAAGTTATAATTAATTATAGGATATAAAAAAATTATAGGATATAACAAATTAATTATAGGATGTAAAAAAGGAGAAAACTTGCTTTTTAATTTCATGATATTCAAACAACAAATAATTTTCTGTTTTTAAAATAAAATTTCCAATTAAATTTAATTTTTCACAATGTTATCAAAGTTTTGAAATCAAATTTAAGCAAATTTTATTGTTCAAATTAAATTTTGAAATAAAAAATCATTTTAGAATTTAAGTTCAAATTTTCGAAATTGCTGTAATATATATTTACATGTCAAAGAAACTTTATTTTTACATGTTAAAAACCGTTGACAGTGAACGGGAAGGGTATAAGACCCTGAATTTTTCATAGACTTTACTTATATAGATTACATATATTTAATAAACACAATGTAAATATATGTAAATCTGTAAATATTTGAAACAATTTATAAAATAATTTTAACAAACTTAATAATAATTTCGAAAATAAATTTAAATTTTCGAATTTTTTACAAATATTACATTTAAAATATATTTTTTAATGTAAAAAAATAATTTTTTAATGTAAAAAAAATAAATAAAATATTCGAATTTTCGAAATTGTTTCGAAAAATTCGTAAATTAAAAAAATATTTTTACAACGTTTAAAAACGTATTTAAAAGAAATTTTATCAATATTCATGGTTAAATATATTTTCGAATTTAGTTTCGAATTTTGAAAAATCCTCATATTTTAAATTGTTTTTTTTTAATGTAAACAAGTAATTTTTACAAAAAAAAATATTAATCAAAAAATAATAAATTATTAAAAAAATGTTTTTTTTTCACTTACCAGATCTTCCATTTGAGATTTCAAATGATAAATTTTCCATCCATTTATTTTACCTAAAACATTCGATTGATTTGCCAAATCCATAATGGTGGGCCGTCTTTCCTCCCGAGGCTTAACATCTGAATAACGTTGAAAATGATTATAGGCAGATTTCCAAGATTGTTTATAGGTCTATTTTAAAATGATAAATATATTAATAAGGGAGAATGACGTAATGGTAGCAGAGCGTATGAATACTTACACTCATAAGTGTACAATTTTTGGGACGTTTAAGTATAAATTCAACAGGTTTAGTGTTCTCTTTGCCATTGACAACTGTACGAAAATGATAATTAAGTTAATGAAGTTTTATTTAATTACTTTCCAACTCATTATGTTACCTTCATGTCCTGTAGCTGCTGTATTACTGGTCGCAGTACCATTTGCCATACTAATGGTTTCATGTGGTAATGCCGCGGAATTTACAGATGTTGGAGGATTTGTTGGAATTGTTACATTGCTATTATTAGCTTGAGGAGGTGGTAGACTTAATGAAGTTTGACTTTGAGTGGACAATTGACTGTCATTGCTGAAAATAAGAAATGAAAATATGAATTATTCTAAAATCTGTTCAATTAAAAGTAATCTAAACTTACGTTGACCTTCGGGATTTCTTACGCGGTGGACACTCTAAAGCTCCACCATTCAGACGCTGCTGTATCGTTATACCTGATCCCGTTACCGTTGCTGCATTACTACCATGATGTAATTGTTGTTGCTGTTGCAGATTATGATGTTCCATGGTGGAGAGATTACGTGAGCTAACAGGAGTGCCGGCCATCATATGCTGTTGTGGAACCACAGAATGATGATTGGAGTAAAGCTTTAATAAATAATGTTTTCTTTTATGACAATACAAACAAACACACACACATAGACAATTACAGATAATTATCCCTATTGTAAAATTTTGTGCCTAATAGTCTCCTGTCCAGCGAAATTAATATTCGTATCCTAAATCTATTTAAGAAAATTTTTGATTTACATCGAATGCGGAGGAGATACATAAGCAGGTAGAATATTTCACACGAAAGAGTTGAGGTCTTAAAATGACATGGATTTACTCTCAAATAATCATTGAGTTGGGAGTAGCACACTCAATTAGCACTGAGAGCTGTCCCGGAGAAGTCGGTGTAGGCTTGAAATTCTGGAAGTGTTGAAGGCTTCGAAATTGATCATGGATTTGCGACTACCGTAACTATTTATATGGACTGCCAGGCAGTACTGAGAGCAGTTAGGGCTGAAAAGGAATGCAGGACACCCTTCCTGAATACTAATGATTAATCATTAAAGACTGTGCTGTGTGCTTGGTTACTGTAACCTTTCTGGCAACGAGATAATTATTTGTGTCCCAATAAAGCCAACTATAAGGCGTGTAACGATGAGGATGAGCTCGAGTAAGTGGAACTTCTGTTTTCACACTAAAGAAAACTAAAATTGAATCGACGGATCAGCAAATTACTGAATGGACTTTAGGATTTGGCAACTGTAGAGCTAGACAACCTGGCCAATATCAATCTACAGAAAGACTATCTAATTAGACCACGAAAGGAACTGGGTTAACATCAATTTGTCGGATGTTTTTAACTTCTTGATAATAACTTTACTTCTTTTGCTTCCCTCCTTTTCAGATATCTTTACTATGGACCTAACCTAACTCCTTTTCTCTTAACGAAGGATCATAATGGACCATTTAAGACTCACCTTTCCCTACCTTCAGTTATCGGTTTCTAAATAGTTTTCTTTGTAGATCTCAAAAACATTAATAAAGGACACAATCCCTAAATTAAATATATTCCAAATAATTACTTACCTCATTGATAGGATTAAAATGCGTCTCAACATTTGTTGTCATTGTAGGCAAACGATTAATAATCATATTATTATCTTGTATTTGTTGATCAACTCCTGGTGAAGAATTTGCAGATACAGTAGTACTACCATCCGAAGAAGCGGGAGATTCGGCACGTGAGTTACGACTTGAAACCAAATTAGGAGTATTATTTGCATTGCTACTGTTAAGATTAGCATTTGTCGTGGTATAATTATTACTAGAACGTTCCTTTTTAGCTAAAGCTTCAGCGGTTAAGGTGGAGGAGGGTGTAGAATTTAAAGCATTCGAGGTGACCGATGTCAAACTATAAGAATTGGCTAAAGCAGAAGAAGCTGCTGCAGCTGCTGAAGAGGAATTTGTAGCCACCATATTACTATTGCTGGAACCACCGCCCATAGAGAGGAGAGTAGGTTGTAAATTTTTAGCTGCCCTTATGGGTGAACCTTCCACATCTCTTTTACGCAAGAAATTCGATACCACTGCGGAACCTGTAGAACCCCCACCTGAAGTTACTTTTATAGAAGTTTGTAAGGGTATAACCACTTGATGGGTTTGTTGTGTATTAAGAGCATTTACTGAGGCACCCGATTGCTGAGCCACTGATGCTGGTATAATTATTTGAGAAGTCTCTGCCATATTGGCTATGTTAGGCCCAGAATTCTGCAATTGAGGCTGAGATTGTGACACTGATATGGCATCGGCAGCAGATGCTGACGTTAAATTTGCAGCATTTATTTGATTAAATCTTACCGGCACTCCCTGTATTTGGGTGCCAGCACTTGATACGGGTATTTGTAATTGACCTATAGTACGTCCACCTGTTGAGGGTACTACAGTAAAGGTGGCCGTGGTCGATTGTCCCCCTTGAGAGTGACTTACAAATGGCAATGAAGAGATCGAAAGATTTGCCGCCGTGGTGGCTATTTGATTTTGTGATATAGTACTGCTTGTGACCGTAGTGGTAGTTAACGATAAAACACCCGTGGATACTTGCACAGAACTGGCTGGTACCGATTCATAATAAATAGTACTGCCTGGTTGTAAAAATGTACCAGTAGTGGAGGTTAAAACATTTGTGCCGCCTCCCGTATTTGAAACATTAACTGCGGAGGAGTTTTGTGAAGTATTTATGCCACTACTTATGCTAGAAGTACTGCTATTACTATGCGGTCTTTGAGGGACAGGAGCATGATGTATAAAGACACTTGTGGGTCCAGCACTACCAGCATTATTTGAGTTATTCGTATTATTAATATTATCCAAAGGTGATGAATTTGCCGTTGATGAGGATAATTGAGCTTGTGTCATTACTTTACCCACCGTTATAGTATTTGCATTCTTTATGGGTGTCATTGTGCCAGTTATTATATTACCACCTCCTGCTCCCCTAGTACTTATGGCCAATGGAACTACTGTCGCCCCACCAGCCGCTGTTCCACCCGCACTTGATGTTACGATATTTTGAGTAGTTAAAAGTTGTCCACCTTGTGAAACATTCACCAATTGTGTGGTAGCATTTGTAGATAAATTTGTTGCTGTTATACTGGCTGTTGATATGGAAGGAGAATTGCTACCAGTACTAGTATTAACTTGACCACCAGCGGATGATGAAGGTAATTTTCCTATACCCAATTGTGTTATAGTTAAAGAAGGTTGTACTTTGGTGGCCATTGTAACCGGAGGTCGTATGCCTGCAAGAATCAAGTTAAATAAATTAATAACTTTTTTGTATTAAAAAGATTTTCAATAAAATTATAAACATTTTTGTTTTTTGTTGAATTAAAAAAAATCTCTTTTTATTCTTTGTTTTCTTACGCAAATTTTTGAAAATCTTATGAAATCTTTACATTAAATTTTCTTCGGTTTGTTTTTTTTTGTATTTTGTATCTCTCCACGATAGTTTTATTTCAACGACTAAATGTTTTTTTGCTGTTGCGGTCTAGGCTGTTATGCTTGTTTTGTTTTTGTTTAGTATAGATTTTGTTGTAGCAGTTGTTATTGTTGTTTTATATGAGGTTTCAATTTCTAAAAAAATGAATCATTTATATTCTTATACACATTGTATATTTATTTAATTCCATGCAATTTTAATATGTTTTCTTGCTTATACACTCATGGACAAAAGTCACCATCATCATTTGCCTTTTAATAAATTTTACGCTCATAAAACCAATGATATAAAAAACTTGTTAAATTCTGCATAAAATATAGTTTATTTGAAATGTTTTTTTTAGTTAAAATAAGGAGTGAGATCAAAAAAATCTTAACATACATATATGTTAATAAAAACGAAATCAATATATCGCTCGCCATACCAAGAATTTTATGGGAAATTTTGACTGCTTTTGTGTACTAAACAACATTCCCTCAAGCATCAGCAACATAAAGTTTTTGAACAGGAAATTGCAAATCCGAATATTTCTTAAAGCACTACAATGTCACTAAATAGACGGCCGAAATTGTTCCCTTAAAAATTTTATATAACACCATTCACACTATTAAAACTCCTCCTCAGTTGCTGGACATCAAGGAGCATTTATGGGACCACTTGTATAGACGGATTCGAGAACAACACATTACTTCCAAAAATATTCTTAAAAAGAAATTAATGGAGGAATGGGAGAAAATTGATTACGAATTGATGAAAAATTTGTAAATACTGTGCAGGAATGTTGGTAAAAACAAACGTTTTAGAGTACATAATATATGACGATGACTTTTGTACATGTGTGTGTATAAAATAATAAACGTACTATTTATTACTTTTAGTATTTATTTAGTTGTTGTATACAACAAGAACAACAACCATTAAATAATTGTTCATTTTAAAAAACAGAATAAAGACAATTGTTTCACATTTTCCAGCTGATAAAGTCTGGCTTTAGTCTATTTTTATTGCCATTCTATTATTGCACTTTTAAATCAGTGTGAGTGTGTAAACAACAAATTATTTTTAATTATTGCATATAGTTTTTTTTTAAATACTTTTATTACAATTAATACAGTTGTTTAGATTTAAATGAAGTCTAATAATAGATCTCAGAGATGAATCTCTTCAATAAGCACTATACTCTGATACACAGTGGTTCCAAAAGAATTATTTTTTAAATAATTATAAAAAGATTTGAACCTGAGGAGTTTCTAGTTAATTTGGAGGATTACAGCTGGTCAGAGATGACCCTATAAGGTTGGCAACTTTTTTTTGATCATGTTATCTTTGTAAAACATGTCAGTTATTATGTTCAAAGTCAAACAAATGGATATATAGTTAATCCGATTAAAATGAGGGCCCAGAATAATATACATACTAAAATTAATAAATATTTTCAACAAAACCCAACTTCGTCCCACAAAAAGTTGGTCAAGCATTGCCGTCAAACTGTTTCCAAAGTTATTAAATAGAAAACCTGTTTCAAGTAGAGGGAATGGTTCACATAATGTTTCTAAAGCCAAAAAAAGTAGAACGCTGTTAAAAATTTAGAGGCCAGAAACAAGGCACGGAAAAAATATTCTTGCCCCAGAATGGATGACGATGACGTTTTGACAGATTTTTCACATCTGCCTGGTCAACATTTTTTTGTTGCAGATGCTCGAGGAAATGTTTAAGAAAAGTTTAGGACCCATAACTGTAAAAATTTCCCAAAAATCTTTTGTCTATAAATACCGAAATTTACATCAAGGAATTTAAAAAAAGCTGCTTGCATTAATGTATTGTAAAATGTTCACCTATTTCTGTAGCCTGACTAAGGACCCTGTCACCATGGTAAACAAGACTTTGAGTGGTACCAGATCCATAATGTGGTATTTTCAAGAGAGTCAAATCCACCAAACTGCCTGTTTTAGCAAAGTTACAGAAAGCACTATAAAAACATTAATGAAAAGATTTCCGATAAAAGGAAACCATGCAGTGATGGCGTATATGAATTATGCGTCGGCCTTGTGAAAGGTGATTTTTTTTTTAAACCTTCTCACATAAAATGTCATCGAACATAAATATTAACGTTTCAATGATTAAACTGAAACGAATTGGAATCTACAATAAAAGAAAAAAACTTCGTACTCTCTGTTAACAGAAGTTTATCACCAATAATTTAACAGTCAAGGGGTAATTTTCTGACCTCGGGGAGTGCTTTGTATAATGTATAGGACCTGACCCTATTGTTGATGATATGAAACTATATACAAAACATATTAAGAAATGTTCAGTTTTTCTAAACTTTTATTTCAGAAGGCAAAAAAAATCTTCCCTTGTATCCGAGAGTACGTGTAGACTAATTGACCTTAAGCCTTTCATTAATGTATGAAAAGTCTATCCTCTCTTCAGGTTAAATGCTACAGTGCATCTAGTCCAAAATCTATATTCAATTGAGATATAATTTCTAGATTCAAATTTTATTTCCATAAATTCTAAAGGTCCGCTTTTTAATACCTAAAAATTTAATACCAAAAATCAAAATAATTATATCAACAACTTACCGATTTTATTAGTACCCGATGTGTTGACAATAATTGGCTGCAACATAACATTTGCCGCCAATCGACCTGTTGGTCCAATTATTTGTTGTGCTGTACCACCTGGCTGTTGTTGTAATTGTATTATTCGTGCCGTTGACAAATTAGTGGAAGGTAAAATATTTGCAGTTGATGTTACACCCGTCACGGTGGTGCTTCGTGGTGAATTTGAAGCATTATTACCAACATTCGCTGCATTTGATACCCCACTAGCTATGGTGGGTGTTATATTGGGTGATCTTATGCTAATACTGGTCGTATTTAATTTGGCAGCAGAAAATGATTTAGCAAAGGGGATAGGGCGTATTTGACGAGGAGCTCCAGTTGTACCAGCTGTCCCACCGGTTAAAGGAGTAGCTACAGCAAATCTTGGTCCTGTGGCAGCAACGGAAGTTTGATTAAATTGTTGCTGTTGTTGTTGTGAGAGTGACTGAGAGGTGGCCACATTAGACGAATAGACTAAAGTAGCTTGATGTTGTCGTGGTGGTATAACTGCGGCTACATAAGTTTGTTGCTGCTGTGGAGGAGCAGCAGAAGAGACAGCCTGAATAGTAGCTGCAATAGAAAAAGAGAGTGCAACAAATTAGTAAAGAATTCGTATATTTACCAACTTAAAGTACTTACATTGTCCTTGATTTTGTGGCGAATTATTTGTTTGCTGTTGTTGTGTTAGGCCAACTGTTTGTAGAGCAGATGATGTACTAGTTACCACAGTACCGCTTACTGGGGCTACTGAACCGCTCGCCGAAACTGGTGACCCACTTATGCCCTGTGTGGTAATTATACGTTGTCTAGGTTGATGTGGTATGGCACGTATTAATTGCACTTGTCCAGTAGGATTGGCTGCCATCCAAGTGGTGTTGGTGGCTGGAGATATGACTGTGGTGGCTGGTGACGAAGTATTGCGACTAACTGCTGTACCTCTGACAAAATTTCCAGCCGCTGTTATACCAGTTACGGTGGCTCCAGCTCCAGTTGCTGTTACTGAGGCTGGAGTTGTTCTTATGGGTGTTACCAAACGTTGCCCGGCCGATACTCCTACCCCTGTCATTTGGGTAGCTGTTACATTGGCTCGCGGCAAATATGTGGCTTGTGTAGCTGTCCTAGTTACTGTAATTGAAGTATTCGATACAGATCTAGCCGGGGCAGTGGGAAAAGCGGTAATTTGCGTTCGTCCTGGTCCTGCATTTTCCAATTGTTTTATCATTGAAGGCGTCATTATGTTACCCATAACAACACGTACTTGTGTTGATTGACCTCCAGCCCCAATTGCTCTTATAGAGGTGGCACCCGATGCATTCGATTGTGATGTATTCAAAGCAATGGGTGTGCCACTTAATGAAGTGGCCACTGCCCCACTATTACCCACCTTAATGGCACCAACTGTAGATAGACCACCACTTGTAACTATAGTTCCGGTAGCCCCAGCACCTCCTCCTCCAGCAGCCTGTTGCAGACCACTTAAAGTTAAACCTGTTCCACTATTATTACTTCCATCGAGTGTTGTTGTTTTCACATGCGTTATTTTGGCTGCAACAGGATTTAAAGAAAATAAATTGGTTACATTTGTGGGATTTTTCAATTGTATGGGAGCATGGATATGTGCTATTTGTGGATTATTAAGATTAGATGTTGTTGTACAAGTAGAAGAAGATGTAGAAGTAGAAGAAGAAGGTAACGGTGTTGGAGTTGATGTTGTTGGTGAAGGCAATGGTGAATGTGATTGTTGGTGTTGTTGTTGGTGTTGCAAAGATGCTGGATGTGGATGGGGTATTAATTGGGTTTTTATAATTTTTAAGGGTTCTGTGACAAAATGAAAAATTAAAAATATAAAATAAAAAATAAAATAAAATTAAAATGATAATTTAAACATAAACAATAAAATTATAACAATAAAGACTTAAAATAAACGAAAATATAAATAATTGAAAGAAGAACCCAGAAACAAAGTATTTTTTTAGCCATCATCCAGAGCCAAGAAGATAATACAATGATATATTTGCCTTCGGAAATACCTTCGTCTTACTTCATAATATTTTTGTTCGATTTTTAAAATTTTGGTCTTTTGAAGGAGGAGAAAGCAATACTATTCGTGACTTCGTCTTTGTCATACTTCATAGTTATTTTTTTATTTAAAATTATTTTTAATCGATTTTTTTTTAAATTTTTAATACATTTTGTAGTGGTTAAGTTGTCAATACCAGGACGTCTTGTTGATCTATCGTTCTTAGAGCTACAACATCTGTTCAAGTTAATTCGTTTGGCAAGCTAACTTCCACAATAAGAACGGAAGAGCAATAAATACTCATATAGCCTTATTCCCTCTCTTTCTACGTTTCTCTGATTGGAATCGCTATTCTATTATTTCTCTTCTTTCTCATCTATCTCAGGATAGAAAAAACTACAGATTTCACTCTTCCTTCTCTTTCTATATTTCTACTACCCTGCTGCCTTTTTGGAATCAGTTAAATATATAAAAAGTAAGATCGAAAAATTCTTAATACACGTATGTCATTAAAACTCTTAACCAATGTATTATTTGATTCTTTTGATCAAATAACTTTGAGTTATTATGTATAATGTCAAAGAATTGGATATATAGTTAATCCGATTAAAATAAGTAACCAAAAAAGTGCGTAAAACTATTAAATATTTTAATTAAAACCCAACTACAACAAGTAAGATTGTATAGTCGGTTAAGCTCGATTATATAATACCCTACACCACATTGTCGGTTTGATTTTCTGATTTATTCTTAATTGTGTAGTACATTATTGTACAACAAATATTTAATTTAATGCATAAACATTTTAAAATTATTTTTTCCGGGTGAGATTATATGGAAGCTACGAGAAATTCTGGACCGACCCTCGTATAATTTTACACATCGATTTTTGCTTATATTAATTATTAATTAATTTTACCAATTATTATAATACCAATGTATGTGTGAGCCTCATAGGTGATATTTGGAAAGGGGTTTGCATGGGACCTTTGAGAAATAATGAACCGACCATAGCATACTTTGGCACATTGTTTTATAAGACTTACTTGTGACAAATTTTGTTTAAATCGCTTTCTATTTAGGACTTTTATGACCTTAAAACCCCATTCCGGGAAGAACATTTGTAAGAGAGGTAATTGAAATATTGGACCGAACGTGGCCAATTTCAATAGGCATCTTCCTTAGGCCAAAAAAATATGTACCAACTTTCACCGCGATATTTCAAAAATTTTAGACTGTAGATTGTTCTCAACGTTTACATGGATAGACAACCGGACAGACAGATAGAGGGTTGGACGAAAATCTTTAAATCGACTGATTTCTGCATGTTAAAAACATCAGCACAAAAGCATAATACCCCAACCACCTTCGGTGGTGTAGGGTATAAAAAGTTGGTCAAGCATTCAAAGGTCTCCGTCAAACTGTTTCAAAATGTTATTAAACAGTAACTTATCCGTTGATTAAAAACAGGGTTCATGTAGAAGAATTCAAAATATTTATATAACACAGAATAGGTCTATTAAAAACTTTTAAAATGCTACCCAAATTGTTACCATACATAAGCGGACAAACATTTCTACTCTATTATATTATTTATATGAAAAGCTTTCATAATAACATCTTTCTGTAATTCCGGTGTAAATCTTTAATTCCCCATAATTCTTTAAAACAACTTTTTTAAAATCCCATAAAATTTGCAAATTTTATTTTAAACAGGTAACACTGCCACGAATGCAATAACACAATAGTAATAAGAAATAAAGCTTATATGATAGATACAGAAAATAATGATCAAAGAAAGAAACGAACAACAAGAAAAAAGACACAGTAAAAATAAAAAAAGAACAAAATCACAAAATACAGCACTTGATAAACTTGAAGAGAAAATGCCAAATAATGCAATTATTTTCTTATTGAAAATATTTGAAATTCTATTATAGATTTTCAAAATATGAAACTTACCTCCAGTAGATGTTGTGGCATTTGTACCTCCGCCAGGTCCTGCACCACTACCACCTCCTGGTCCTGGGGCACCACCACCCCCCGTACCATTGCTACCATCCGTTGTGCTCATTTTATTCAAAAACGCAGTATATTTATTGATAAAAATTCTATTTTTGAAAAATATAAATAAATTTATTTTAAACTTTTTTTGACAAAATAACAAAAATTTTGTTTAAGAAAATTGTTAAGGAAAAGTACAGCTTGGCGGCTTTCAGTTTAACAAATACGTTTTTTTCTCCCCAAACACACAAACACACACACACACACACATGTATAGATTGTCATGCACACAAACTCACACATTTTCTTTTATTTTTTTCAAATTGACACATTTTTATATGAAAATTTTCATTTTGGTTATTTTTCTTCTTCAATATTTTTTCTTGTTTCACACTCACCTTAATTTTGTTTATAACGTTATTTTGAGATAATTTTATATTTTTTAATAATAAAAACTTTTTTTAATTAACTTTTTTTCACTTCCCTTCAAATATTTTAATTAGTATATGATACTTTTTCTTAAAATTGTGAACTGCGAAAATACGTCCACTCCGCATGAAGATTTTGAAAGAAATAAAAGAATAAGAGACACAAAGCAGACGTGAGAAAAATTTGCGTAATTTATTTAAACAGCGTTGTATTTAAAGAGATGCCAATTTATGAAAATGTTAATTGTTTGACAACAAAAAGATTTATTTGGCTAAAATGTTTCATTATCAGTAAAGCCATGAACTTTTAAGAAAAAAAGTCATAGTAAAAAATATTCGAAATATGGGTTTTTACATCATTGAAGAGGTCTATTTAAGACCTTTAAAACGATATCCATATTGGTTAAAAATTTTTTTCCAATATATAGTTTGCCAAAATTTCGAGTTACAGATCCATTTCACCCATTAATATAATATATATTGTTATATTGATATTATGTAGAAAATCTCGTAGAAACCTTTCTAATGACTTATAAAAGTCTTAACATTATTAAACCGTATATTGGGGTCCTATATCTCAAAAATTATCAGAAACCAGAATTTTTTTATGTTACACACTTTTACCCAAAATAGAAAATTTGAAGGTTTACAAATGAAGTTGTATACCAACAAAATGTGTGAATTCAATAGCGCAGAGGTCAAGATTTGGTTTTAAGGAAGGCTACAAAATAATATTCTTATTTTTAACCCCAAATAGTATTAAAACATTTTGCAAACAATCTGGCAGCTGTTCGAAGAGTTACCCAACAAGTGGGTAACTCTTCAAACAGCTGATCATTAATTACGCATTGAATTGTTGTTTTGTGTTTATTCTTCATCACATTGTCATTCTTTATAACATATTTTATTTATATAAAATTAAATAAGAATTATTAAATTTTTCATATCTATTAAATATTTTTTATTGTGGTTGGTAGAAATTTTTATTTTTAATCATTAATATCTATATATAATTAAAATTGTTGCTTTTTGCTAATATTAGACGTTTACAGTTGGTTCTTATCAGACACTCTCTCAGCGCAAACGTCAGCTTTAATTCTTAAGAGAGAATTTCAATAATTCCATAACGAGTTATTTGAAAGAGACTGAAAACAAAAACAATTCGATAAAGAATATAGTACATGAAATTATTTTTTTAATTTAATTCGTATACAAAATATTTATATGGGTTCAGTTGTATCTCAGCTACCAAAAAGATCCGTTGTCGATATGTCTTCACCGCAGGCACAATTTGTAAAGAATGCTATTAAGGACAATAAAGTAGTAATATTTTCCAAAACATATTGTCCCTATTGCACTATGGCCAAAGATGTAAGTTTTGTTTTTGTAAAGTTTCTATGGAAAATGTTATTAACTGTATATTTGTTGTATTGTGATTTTAGCAATTTAAAAAATTATCCGTAAATTTTCATGTCATCGAATTGGATCAACGTAATGATGGAGATGAAATTCAATCAATTTTGGGTGAAATGACTGGTGGTAGAACGGTAAGTTCTCCTTTTATTAATTTTAAAATTATATGAATTCATACTTTAAATATAAGAGAGCATGGTTTTCCCAATAAAATCTAATATATAAAGTTATGATTGAATGATTCACTACCCAGGGTCATTAGCTGTTTAAGTGCATTTCACCAGCAGTAAATTGTTGATTTTAATGTATAGAAATTTCAAGGTTAACAAAAGTCTAAAATAAAGTTTTGCTTACAAAATATTTTCGTGGCAAGGGATATAACTAAAATCCTAGTGTGATCCGAGACCTATCTCTTTCAAAATTCGTTAATGAACATCTTCCATAAGCAGGTTTCTCCTTGTCATTACCAAAATAAAACCGTCTAAAAAAGATATCTTGTTGTAACTGCTTGGCTGTATTTAAATTCTTTCTTGCAGAAAGAACTATCGTCTTATACAACTGTCGCTCCATAATATTTGAGTGTGTCTCGAGTCGTTCCGGAATGGAACATCCAACAGGAGATCGTAAAGGATGGTATTAAATACCGCCTGAGGAGTGCCAGCATGTTGAATTTAAGAGTCACGTCTGCTAGTTTTAGTTGAGATGGATAGCAAGTTGAGTTGAGGCCACTTCACCATGTTGCAGGTTTATTTGCACTACTTGCGATCTCGTTGGTCCCATCACATTTTGTGTAACGAAAACTGACCAAGCCGTAACAAACTATCCCTCCTATCGAATCCAACTTGTCAAGGTACCCTGGGCGACAGGGGAAGACTGATCTTCTCCAGTTTGCAAACGGAAATTGCAGTAATTTCAATGTCTTCGTCAGTATCAAGGAAAATAGTGGCCAATAGGCTTGAAGTCTGTCATCTAAAATTTAGTCCGCATGATCCGGAAGGATTTCATGTAACCCCTCCAACTGACGAAACTAACAAAACCCTTATCTGCAACTTGGGATAAGTATTTAAAGAAGTAAGATTTGTTCGTTTTTCCAATAGGAATAAATTAAGGTCTGTTTTAAGGATTTCAAATAAGAATAATCAACTTAATACTTAATATGATCACACTCACTCTTATTGCCATTATGTTTACAGCAATAAATTAGATAATAGGCTTAACCTATTATTACATATCCCTTGAGCATAAAAACTAATTAAAGTCCCTTTTATGCTCTATTAAATTATGTTATAATTGTAATTATAAAAAATGTTTTCTTTTTTTAGGTTCCTCGTTGCTTTATTGATGGCAAGTTTGTTGGTGGTGGCACTGATGTCAAGAGAATGTACGAACAAGGAACTTTACAAAAATATTTTAGTTAAATTAAACGTTGCTGCTAACTGATGTTGAAAACAAATTCAAATATTTGAAAAAATGTAGTACATATTTATTAAACGTACAATGACTTAATTTTTTATATGTTTTATATTTAATTAATAATTGTTTTAAGTTCATATACTTATGTATGTTTTATTTTTTTGCTGTTTAAATAAAATGTTTTTTATTCGTGTCTATTTCAAAAACGTTGTATTTAAAGGTGTAAGGGGAGGACAATAAGAATAAAACAATGAAAAACTCTTAATGTTAAAATTTTTTTTACGATCTTTTAAAGAGGACTGACAAGAGCTATTGTTTACAAATGTATTATATTAAATATTAAAATTATTACAATTTACAAAATAAAATATTTTTTTTTACTTTTAATCACTAGTGATGAAAGTTTTAAAAGTTTTTTTTTAGGAAACCCTCTCATTAACAATTTTGTAGTGCTTTTTCCCACTTTGTTCGAACAGCTAGTCCATATCCGTTTAAAATCTATTACACCTTTGGACACCTTTATTGAGTTTGCAATTCTCTTTTAATGAGAGTCTAATATCTCTTCATTGGCCTTAGCTTCGCGCAGTTTGGAGGATTTGGCTTGCTTGCTGCTAATTCGACATTATTGTTCTTGTAGCACTCAAGAGACTTTTGAGCCTTTAATATTTTTAAACTTGCATTAGCTTTAACTTTTCGTACACTGAGCTGAAAAGCTGAAGTCAGTGGAATGTCTGCCACTGTCCGGTAAAAAATAAAATAAAGTAGACGTAAAGTAGGCCACAATCAAAAACGGAACAGGACTTACCTAATCTTGAAGAATTTGTCGAACAATATTTTGTGAATCTATTTAGACACTCAACGAAGGGATCATAAATCAATTAAATAAGTTTAGTATATAAAAAATTATACACAAATTGAAAAACACTCAATTTTATAATTGTGAACAAACCGTTATGAGGTTTTTAAAACGTGGCATCACTGTTAATATTGTTAAGAAATTAAAGTTGGCAATTAAATACTTTCACTTATGACATTAGAAAGTCAAATAAAAGAGAATTAAAAGTGACAAGGAGGACACATCTGGGATGGGGATTCATATAAAATTTTAAGTGGTACCATTAAGACATAAAATTGAGCTTGTCTGAGTCAACCTCTAAGTAGAATTACGAAGAATTTTCGTAAGATTGACAATTATAAATCAAATTAGGATGAAATTTTGCCATAATGTGTTCCTTTTTATATATAAAAAAGTTTATATATTGTATACGTCTGTGAAATTATTATAGACAACACTAGTATTTAATAACTATTAGAAAATGAAGTTCATTTGAAATATAAAGACATAATAAAAATGTATTATTTAGTACAAAAATATGTGAATTTATATTATGTTTTATACAAGGTAGATTCATATAAGTCGGCTGTCAAGGCAGATTTAACATGGTTCTATGATATATTTAAGTTGGTTTTGGTTTGTTTATCTTTTTCCTTTCTTTAAAAAGAGATATAAAATTTTCATGTGACATATTATTTTTGTAGTGTTGAATTTTATTTTCATGGAGCTTGTAAGTCGTGATACCAAATTTAGGGGAATATTTTAATAAAATTAAGTACCTTTTTTTATTACGTTTACCATCTCTGTTGTGAAAATAAAAATAAAAAAATTCAATAAAAATTTAACAAGCAGCAATCACCAAAATAAAAATCTATAGCAATTTGTCCAAAAACTCAACATTTTAAGCAAATTGAACACTATTTTATTAAAAACTAATATGTTTACATATTCCATTTTTTGAAAAAAGAATGAAATTAAGTAATTAACGTTTTTACAAAAGCTAATTGGATTATCTAAAGAAAATCTAAAAAAAAACTGCAGCAAGAGCAGCAGTAGCAGCAACAGCAACAACAACAACAGGAATAACAACTATAAACACAATGAGTAGCAAACATATTTACTCAACCAGCAATTTAACAGATCTTCAACTAAAGGAACAGGGTAATTGTTTATTTTCGGCCAGAAAATATGACGATGCCATCAATTGTTACACAAAGGCCATTATCAAGAATCCCAGCAATGCCACATATTTCACTAATCGAGCTTTGTGTCATTTAAAAATGAAACGTTGGGAGTTATCTTGTCAAGATTGTCGCCGTGCATTAGATATTGATGCGAATTTATTAAAGGCTCATTTCTTTTTGGGTCAATGTCTAATGGAAATGGAATTATATGATGAGGCCATAAAACACTTGCAACGAGCTTTTGATTTGTCCAAAGAACAAAAACAAAACTTTGGCGATGATATAACATCACAACTGCGTTTGGCCCGTAAAAAACGTTGGAATGTTATGGAGGAGAAACGTATTTGTCAGGAAATCGAATTGCAATCATATTTGAATAGACTTATCAAAGAGGATATGGAAAATCGTTTGGCCAAACTTAAACTAGATGAGACCACCAATGAGGAACAGTTAAAGGAGAAACAACAGGAAATCGAACAAGAATGTGATGATCATGTAAAAGAACTTAATAATATATTTGCCAAAGTCGATGAACGACGAAGAAAACGTGATGTGCCCGATTATTTGTGTGGTAAAATAAGTTTTGAAATCCTAACCGATCCAGTGATAACACCTTCGGGCATTACCTATGAACGCAAAGATATTGAAGAACATTTACAGCGTGTTGGGCATTTTGATCCGGTGACTCGGGTTAAATTGACCCAAGATCAATTAATACCGAATTTTACTATGAAAGAAGTGGTAGATGCTTTTATAGCGGAAAATGAATGGGCTTTGGATTATTAAAAATAAAGTAAAATTAATGGCTGTCCAGATCCCTGAACTATTGAATTTAACGAATTTTTAGTAGAATATTGTGAAAGTCTTTCATACAAAATGCCCGCTTTCTAATAGTTTTCGAGATATAGCGTTATAAATTTTCGTTTGTTAATGTATCGTAAAAATATGGATGGCATTTGGTAGGTCTCAATATCATAAAATGTTTATATTATTATCTCCTTAAGAGATAACAGCCATTTTCATAATTTTTACGTAAGTATAACGGTATTTCATATCGAAACTTTTAGACAATAATTTGGTACCCTATCATTCCCTTAACCCTCTTAGTACCAAAGATATGGAATTACAAAATTGAATATATTAAGAACGATTCGAAATTGTTAAAATGATTCATTTTTCTAGTCCGATATCTTAGTCATTCAGTGGCTTAAGGGTATAACATGGATATCAAATGAAAGCTTAAAGTGGTGTGTATATATTTTGGTAGTATTCAGAATACCATTACATAATGGATTTTCGAAATATTTACACTTTTTACAAAAGTCAGGATAAAAATTTGCTAAATATTTTGTTGCCTCTGAACGGATTAAAGGTTTACAACGACCAATACGAAACAAGATAAATGGATGTATATATCAAAACCTATATCTCCCAAACCAACAAAAAAGCGGAAGAAAAGTGTTTAACCCAAAGCGAAAAAAAATTGTTAAAATAAAACCTTTAAAAATTTAATAGTTCATGGCTCTAGACTGATTCCAATGGAACCATAAATACATAAATATAAACATCTAAATAATATTAATAGTATTTCCTGTAATTTTTAAGTTTGTGTTACTTTATATCACATTTAATGTATGAATAGAAAATTAAAAACAAAATCAAGTTGTTTGGCTTTGGCCTCTTTCTCTTTCTGATTAAGTTATGGCAAAGAAAACTGTTTTCTAAATAAGTTTTTCTATTTTTTTAAATAACATACGTTTTACTCAAGATGTTTTTAAGAAAAGTTGAAAATTTTTTTAAATATATTTTAATTATTTATGTTAAGCAAAAAATAAATAAAATATTGTTTGGTTTCATACCATAAAACTTGTGAAATTAAGGTGTTTTAATTTAATTCAGTAATTAGTAATGAAATTTTAATCCTTTTATAGTGCTTTCTGTCACTTTGCTTGAACAGGTAGTCCATATTCGTTTAATATCTACCAGGTTTTTTTTTCAACAACTTTTTTGTGCTCTTCGATTCTCTTTTAACAAGAGTTCAACATCCACTCCACTGATCTTACCTTGTTTTTGTACCACTCAATGGATTATTTACCATAATGACAGTATGTTTATGAATAAAAGCAGTATTTTTTTAAATTCCTTGATGAAGACTTCGGTATTTATAGAGACCATTATAACAAATATGGATTTTTTCACAGCAACTGCATATTGCTTGCCAAGATTTTTTTGAAATTTTTTTACTGTTTTTGGTTCCTAAACATTTCTGTAACATTCCCTCAATCATCAGCAACTTAAAATGTTTGTTCAGGAATTTGCAAAAGAATCTGGCAGAACATACGTTACGTCATCCATTATGCAGCAAGAATGTTTTTTTTTGGAAATCTTGAGTTAAAAGTCTGTGCTCTGTTTTTGGCCTCTAAATTTTTAGCAGTGTCCTTGTCAGGAACTTTTTGAGCTTCGTATGTTTTTAGACATCATGTGAATCATTCCTTCAACCTGAACTAGGTAGTTCAGTTCTAGAGCAGTTCTACTTCTGTTCTAGATCAGTCCTAGCATAGTTCTAGTTAAGTACTAGTTCAATTTAAGTTCAGTTCTA
Source organism: Cochliomyia hominivorax (assembly GCA_004302925.2). Classification (NCBI taxonomy): domain Eukaryota; kingdom Metazoa; phylum Arthropoda; class Insecta; order Diptera; family Calliphoridae; genus Cochliomyia; species Cochliomyia hominivorax. The sequence goes on along the minus strand of PYHX02000413.1, from coordinate 86,078,247 downwards.
GTTCACTTCCAGTACAGTTATAGTTTCTGGTACCGTTGTTGTTATAACAGCTGTTATTGTTCATCCCCAGGCCAAGGAACCGAGCAACCTTAACTGGATGGATCCATAGATTTTCAGGAATGAGTGAGGTTGGATTGGACTAGCAGAATCTGTTCATTATCTGCAATGGGCGGTGGGCGGCCTCCAAGCACGACATTCATGCGGTAACTTGATACCGTGGAATTTTAGGATTCTCTGTAAATGTCGTTCAAAGCTGTCATATACGAATTCTGATCCAAAGGATTTTGCATATACTTAAGTATGCTTTGTTTTTATATACAAATATCCTTTCCTACATGCCCCGGCGGTAACTTTAATGTGGTGTAGACTTGACTTTTTTTGTATTTTAAATACTTTATTATAAAATCTTATACAAATTTATTTTTGGTTTAACATTAAATTAAATAATTAAATTATTAGAATCTAAGTTTGTTCACTATAATTAAAATTAAAACTTTAATTTAAGTATTAAAAAATAAATCTTCTTTTAACTCTAAAATATCCTGATTACATTTCATAATAAATTTATCAAATTTATTCGAATCGTTTGTAAAAATCATAAAATTTTTCGATAAATCTTGTAACAAAAATTGTGTAACAGGATATAGAAATGCCAACTTAGATAAAGCATTAATATCACCGATATTTGGATTATTAAATTGTAAAATATTGAAACTGAAAGGTTCTCTTCGAGCTGGTATCCACATGGTGAGTTTATCGTGTATTGTAAGATTAGTAGACACATTCAAATGTTTGTCCAATAGAGCATATTCATCATCATCATCATGAGCGTTGTTGCCTTTCGTATTATGTAAAGGATCATTGTTATTATACCAGGAGTTCAGAAATGTTTTAAATCTTTCCCATAAATTAGAAAGAAATAACTAAAAAATAAATAAATAAATTTAAAAACATTTTATTTTTTTTAAACAAGAAGTTAAAGCCGGTCAAGTCCGACTATTTTATATCCTGCACCCACATTGTTGACTATAAGTGCTTATTACCAAAAAATAATAATTTATGCATACGATTTATTAGGGTCTAACTTTAATCCGGTGCGCTTTGCCGCACAAAAATTCTCCTCAGTCAAAGATCTCGAAAAAAAATTTCACAAATCACGACGCGTATTAAAAAAATGTATGCAACGGGCATTTTGCCTAACCCCCTGTCCCTGTGCGTTATAAAATTTTTATTTGATATTGGTATTGCACTGGGGTTACCTCCTCCTTTGATCCTAACTATTCTATATTTTTTCTTGTAAAACAGATCCTTGAGAAGATGATTTGGGATTTATTTTGTTGATAATCAATATTTGCTTTGTATGGAAGTACCCTTCCCCCTGATCCTATCCGTCCTACGTTTTGTCTAGTAAAACAGATCCCAGAGAAGGTGATTAGAGCCACAATTTAGAACTCTCGCTGTTATAGTTCTTTAGATATTCGATAATAAATATTTGCTTTGTATGGGGGTACCCGTCCCCCTAGTTCTATCCGTTCTACATTTTATCCTAAAGTGATTGGGACCATAATTTAGAACTCTCGCTGTATAGTTCTTAAGATATTCGATAATCAAACTTTAAACTTTATTCCGGGAAGAACATTTGTATTGGGGGCTAAGTGAAATAATGGACACATCATCACCAATTAGGCATCTCCCTTGGGCCAAATCTAGTGTTATCTTTAAATCTGCGGCCTCCACTTTGTTTATAAGTTTAACATGGACAATCAGACAGACAGACAGACATCGTTAATTCGACTTAAAAATGATGAAAACACAATTTTTTCTGCCCATTACAATTTTTGATGGGACATAAAAAATTACCTTGGCCTTAAGTTTCTGTTGATCATTTAAAAAACGTGTACCAAAGAAATTAAATCGTATATCCAAATATAAAGCTCCCATAAATTCTTGAGTTTCCCATAAATTATTTTGAAAGTCAATTAATTGTTCGCTTAAATATTCGGCATATAGATTTTGATATTTTGTTGCCACCTCTTTTAATTCCAATTCACAACGTAACATATCACGATATAAATCCCCGGCCACATATTGCTCATTCGATAATTTTTCAACAAAATTCCAAAATATCTCCAAAGTTTTAAAAAAATCTTTGGCATTTTGTAGTTTTGTTTTCAAATCAATATCGGTTTCTGATTTATCTTTCACATGTTTAGCGAAATCGTTTAAATCCTTCCAAACATCCAGATCTAAATTTTCTTTATAGTTTGTGATCTCTTGCCAGAATTTAATTTCTTTAGAATATTTTTGTTTAAAATTTCTTAAGATTATCTGGAGTTCTTGTATGGGATGTTTCTTTAGATCGGGATTATGTTTACAGAGATTTTCATAAATTTTATAAATTTCATTATGTTCTGAATTTATGGCCAAAATTGTTTTCATATAAATTTGTTTCTCCTCAATATGGAATTGGTTTAAATAATCGGAAATCGGTAGAGTTGTGAATGTTTCAGTTATGGGTAAGAATCCTATAAGAAAGAAAGAAGTTTTATTTAATTGGATTTCTGACAAAAATCTTGATAAAAATATATTTTATAATCAAAGTTCTGAGGGTTCAGGTTGCATTTTTGGCATTGGTATTCAGCAGTATGGGTGGTGAGGCAGAGGAGACGGTAGAGACCATTTTGTGTCATTATCCAAGACTGTAGACCTATAAGCAAAGGTAGGAGCTGGTCAATATTCATGGATAAAGGTTGGATGATCTTTTAATTTTGTAAATAGTATCGAGTGGATAGGGGGTTTCCTATAGGCACGATTTATCTTGTCTTATTTTTCCACGGTCTCTACAAAATACAAAATCTACATGAGAAGAAGATCTTGCCGGTAAACAGTTCCTTCTTGTGTATCATCGTAGGCATCATCCTAACATTAATATAATAAAATTGTAGTTTCCCCTGATGCATGCTAAAAAAGTTATTCGAATACATATACAGAGCATACTCAGGAATGTTGAAGAACTTTTTGATCGGGGCTCGCATATGGGACGCCACAAGTGTGTCGTACTTGGAGACCTCCTAACTCCCAACACAGACACTGAACAGAATCTGCCGAGGTTGACAAGAGTAGTTCTAGCACAACTAAGGAAGGCATTACCGCCTCCGGGACACATTCTGGAAAAATAAAGCATTACGACCTATGCTGATAGTCAGGCTGTACCTAAGGCTTTGAAGATACACATAGTTGTACTGGGTATGCGGCAATTGCAATGTTCACGTCAACGAGGGAACGGTCAGGGATGATCCTGGTGGATGAGAAGAGTTGGTAGTCCATCTAAAGGTTTCTTTAGTGATATTGAAAGGAGGCCTCAGGCTTGAGGTCTGACTGCAGAGTGTCAAAGATCTTATGGTCACGACTAAGCTTTAGGGGTGTAGACCTATGATTGGCATGGGTCGCGAAGAGGTCCGAGAGCTTTAATAAGAGTTTAAACGCAACTTTAGGTGCAAGATTTCTATTTTTCGTAATAAAGATTCTGCAGAATGTGTGGAGAAGGTGAGATGAGGTTTTCTCTAAGGCTTTACTTCTGCAGTCATCCACACTTTCTGATCTGCTTTCATTCTTCCTATATACTCGGTCAAGTCTTGATCTCTTGCCTATTAATTTCTTCCTCCTTTTTTTCTTTTAATTCTATATTTATTTACAATAATTATCCACTTACCGATTATTTTATTGTGAATTTTGTCCTCCGCCCAAAATCGTATATTAAATATTACATAATTTTTCAATTCATAACGGATCAGGTATAATTCCAAACAAATAATTTTATTTTTAAAAATATTCTTTAACTCTTCCACAATAACATGATTCGCTTTTTGTAATAAATTTTCCATTTCCTGAGCATTAACATCACTATCGATTTGTTCTTCATAGGGAGCCAATAAGGGCTTAAAATATTCCTTATCATTAAAGATTTTCATGGGCAAATCGTAATTTATTAATAGTCCCAAACATAATTTAAGAAATTTCGATTTCGTTAAATGGATTTCATTGGCAATTTCCAATATGTAGGGATTTTCTTGGAGATTTTTTGAATTTGCATTAATTGTAATTTCAAGATCCTTAAAATCTAATGGTGTCTCATCTATTTCATTTGTTAAGGGATTAGACATTTGGGATTCATTATCTTTTTCAAAATTATTATCATGATCATTTAATAGTTCTGGGCTGTTGGAAGAGGAATTTTCTTCATTGTATTCTTCACTATCGGAATTTCCAGTTTCCTCTTCTGATTCTGTGGAAGAACTATCATCATCTTTCGTTATATTTTTATGTTTATTGGATACATATGTTCCTATAACAACTTTATGACAGTCGCGATAATGAGTTCTAATAACATCAAAGGAATCTTGATCCATTATTTGTGAACACGTTTTAAATAAACATTTATACGATTTCGTTTCATATTGATAAAATAGAAATTGTTTTAGACTACTACGAGAAAGTTTATTATAATCTTGTGCTAAATATCTTTCTACCATTCTTCCATTCCTGATTCCCTGTGTAATCGTCATATGGTGTAGAAATTTATAGTGTCTTTTAATATTGGACGATGCGTGTAGTTTTAAAATTTTCTTGCAATTCTCTAATAAACATCTCGACACATTAGATCCGGGAAAAAGTTCCAAATACTCTTCAAAATTGAATACATTCGTTTTTCTCCTTTTTTGTTTAACACATTGAACATTCTTCTTTACAATCTCGGATGAGTGTTGAATTTTATTTAAATAGTTAAATTTATTTGAAAACGCCTTATCCAAACTGTAAAGAATCTTGTGATTATCCAAATAATGCCTTTTCACATCTTCCACATTATTAACCTTAATGATGTTACAATTTTTAAATAAACATCTATAGGTCTTATTAACATCATCATAATCGTCTCCAAATGCCTCTAAAACGATATCGTTTTTATTGAAATTTTCTGGCGGCTGTATTTTTATATTATGCTCTTGGTTATAGTGAGCCAAAAGATCATTAACATTATTGCCATTTATAATCGTTATGCAATTTAAAGTTTTACATATCGATTTATTATATAAACGATCATAATCGTAATATTTTTTTAAGTACAAATTTTGTTCGTCTTCATTTGCTATTAGAGATTCTAGATTGATTTCGTTAATGATTATAAACATATTGTGAATTGTTTGATAATGCCGTTTAATATTACTCGAATTAAAACCTCTTAAAATTGTTCTACAATCTCTTATTTGACATTTTGATATATTCAGCTTTACAGAATATTCAATGTAATTTGTTTCAAAAAATTGTTTACGATTTCTTCGATATTTTTTTCGTTTTTGTGAATTTTCCATTTCTTTTCAAAATTTTTAACTTCAATAAATTCTTATAGGTTGTTATGATAATACAGTTAGAATTATTACTTTAAGTAGTTCTCTCTTGGTTGAATACGTTTTTTATGATAATACAGTTAGTCTTATTAGTAGTAGTTCTCTTTAATGTTGTTAAAAACATGTTATGATAATACAGTAGATTGCTTGATAACACCGTTGTCATATATTATTCTTACTCATGCATACACAAACACCACAATTCGTCTAATGAATTTATTCGCTTTCTCTCAATTTTTATTTTACTTATTTCCAGATTATTATCGTTTAATGAATTCATTCGCTTCCTCTCAGTTTTTATTTTAATTATGTCTAGATTATTTTTTATTTTAATTGATATTTTATAAATTACAAAATTCTTTCTTTTATATTTTATTTAGTTTTATTGCAAATAAATGAAAAATAACAAAAATTTCTCGATATGATTTGTTTACAACTTCACTTGTGAAAAAGAACTAAAAATGCTGAATGTGTTTTTGTCCTTTCTCTTTTGGAAAAAGATTCGTTTAAAGAAGATGAATTATTTTTGACACTTGATAAAATCAAACAAAGTGGCAACACTTAATTGCTTTATCTGCCGGCTAAAACAATAATGACATTTTAGTGATAATGGAAGAAATTTGTACCATTTACCTGTTTTTCAATAATTCTAAAACTTTATATTTTTATTAAAATTTCACATGGGCAATCTTCTGGTGTTTTTTAATTTATTTGTAAAAGAACAAGTTCTTGGCAGGTACGTTTATAATAAAAATTAATGAGTTAAGAAAATTGAGGTAACCAATTAATATGCTTTATATTTTTTTCTTTTAAACATAAGTACTATTTTGGGGTAATAATAAGTAACATACATTTTTTCGTTCTCTGATAATTTGATCTCAGAGTTTCGATATGAAGATCCATTTTTCTCGTTTTAACAGTATGGATGTCATGTGAAAAGTATTGGAGAAACCTATCCAATGCATGAGCTATATCAAAGGAGAGGAGGAGTGGCTTACAAGTGCGCCTCTTTGAAAGGGTATATCAGCGACTGCTTGGCATATCGACTGAATTGTAGACAATTTGGTGAATCTTCAAAGTTTATGTGATGCAAAGGCTGGACAAACTGGACAGCAACTATTAATTCTCGGTAAGCTAACTTGATTAAAAAGACAAATTAAAATTTCTTGGGTAAAAAATGAATGTTAAGAATTTGTTTGATCTCTCTTGTTGGTTGCAAAGTACTCTAGCCCCATTTTTAAAGAACTGAATCCAATTTCGTGGAGGTTGCAAGTGATCGTACAATAGAATTGAATTCATAAATTATATAAAACCACATATTGCTGGTTTTACCATCTTTGGCCGAGTGTGACTCGGGTCGTTCCGGAACGAATATTCAACTATCGTGGGAATATACATTTCTCATTTCTGCCTCCTGTGACCTTACTAAAGATGTTGATAACTCGCCATGTAACCTTAAAAATACCTGATGCGTAGAAGAGATAATAAATATTTTTTCTTATTATTTTTTATTAAAATTAAAATAACAAATTTAATTTACATAATTTAAATATTAAAAAATAAGTTAAAATTTGTAATTAATTATTAAATATTAAATATTCTTTTAAATCTAAAATATATTGATTACACTTTATAACAAACTTATTAAATCTGTGTCCATCATTCTTAAATACTAAAAAATTTAATTTTAAATATTTGGATATATATTGCGAAGCAGAAAACAAAAATACAATTTTTCTTAATTCCTTAATTTCTATTAGATCTGAATTATTATGGGAAATTTGCAATACATTAAAACTAAATGGTTCTCTTGGGCCTGGTAACCACATGTTTAGTTTATCTTGTATTGTAAGACTAGTAACATCATTTATGAGTCCATTCAATATAGCATATTCATCATCGTAATTATTATAACTATTAAGAGTAGGCAACGAGTTCTTTAATCTCTCCCAAATATCAGCCAGAATTAACTACAATTTAAAAAAATGTTAAGAAATATTAAAATGATTTCATTTTTATACCCTCCACCACCACAAGTGATGAATAATGTTTATTCATTTTGCCATTCCGTGTGTAACACTGAAAAGGAATCATCTCGATTCCTTTTCGAATTGAGTCGTTTGTCTATAACAAATCGGCTGTATCGATTGTTATTTTGCTTGGGGAATAACTTTCGTTTGATACAGCTGTCGCTTCGGCCGTCATTCGGGAACCGAGATCCAATTGTCGTGGGAACGATGTCTGCTTGTTGTTGGCTTTGAATTTGTTATAGTCCTGAGAACTTTCCTATTTAAAACGAGAAAAATGGGTTCAGTATATAGAAAGTTATAGACCAATATCTAAGGCATCCTCTAAGTTCAGGCGAAGAACTTTTGTAAAATTGTCAATAAAAAGTTGAGAAATTGGAATGAAATCTTGCCATAATATTAAGTTATGTGTACTTCATAATCGTTCTAAAAATTATCAAAATCGGTGCAGTAGAAAAAAAGTTATAGCCAAAAATGTAGCTAATTTTATGACCCATTAAGTGTTCTTGTGATATATTTAAGAAAACAGTTTTCTATTGAAGTGTATGTTTAATAACGTATTTACTTCACACGAATTTGTGATGGAGGGTATTGAAGATTCAGCATAGCCGAATATAGCATTCTTATATGTTTTATAAATACCTTTGCATTAAGTTTTTTCTGTTCATTTATTAAAAGTGTTCCAAAAAAATTAAATCGTATATCCAAATATAAAGCTCCCATAAATTCTGGACTCTCCCATAAATTATTTTTACATTTCATTAATTGTTCATTTAAAGTTTCTGCATAAAAATTATGATTTTTTGTAATTTCTTCTCGTAATTCCAATTCACAATGTAACCAATCACGATATAAATCCCCGGCCACATATTGTTCTTTTGATAATTTTTGAAAAAAATTCCAAAATATTTGTAAAGTTTTAAAAAATTGTTTAGCGTTTTTTAGTTTACTATTACACTGTGAATTCGTCTCCAATTTATGTTTCACATGTTTGGCGAAATCTTTTAAATTTTGCCAAACATCCAGATCTAAATTCTCTTTATAGTTTGTGATCTCTTGCCAGAATTTAATATCTTCAGAATATTTTTGTTTAAAATTTCTTAAGATTATCTGAAGCTCTTGTATGGGATGTTTCTTTAGATCGGGATTATGTTTACAGAGATTTTCATAAATTTTATAAATTTCATTATGTTCTGAATTTATGGCCAAAATTGTTTTCACATAAATTTGTTTCTCCTCAATATGGAATTGGTTTAAATAATTGGAAATTGGCAAAGTTGTGGTTGTTTCAGTTATGGGTAAAAATCCTGTAAGAAATTAAGAAGTTTTATTCTATTAATATTCGAAATAACTTAAATATATTAATATTTATTAATTCTAGGGATAATGCATTTAGAGCAGAGTTTAATAGGATTCCCTTGTTGAATAACGAACCAAAAGCAAATTATGAAAACCTGTAAAGATAAGAAATGTACAAATCGGCTATATGATCTCGAATATGAATTATAAAAACATATCGAACAATTAAAGCACTGTTCAGTTATAATTTGGACACACTGTACTTTGAATTACAATACCTCTGATGGCAGAAAGATCCTTGTTTAAAACAAAACGAAATGTCAAAAAATACAAATATATGAAACAAAAAATTGAAGACTGTAGTGTTAAGATAAATCAAAATAATCCTGAATTATCTAATGCTGATCGTGCTAAAAAATTTTAAACAGGCAGATGTACTATACGAAGAATTTGCGTATTGCTGGATTAAACGCATATTGAACTATTTAATGCTATTAAACGTACCAGATTATTATACAGTAATTAAACGTACCAGATTATTATACAGTAATATATTAAGGTCGCATTGTAATGTAAGTGTTCCTTGGCCACATACTGGACAAATATTAGGGACGGCATGGTTAATACAATACCAGTAGGCATTGATCCTGTTGATCCTTCCCGAACGTAGTTGTGCTAGAACTACTCTTATAGACCTGGGCAGATTTAGTCCCATATCTGCGATGGGAATTAGGCCACCTCTAAGTACGACATCTTACGGTAACTGGAAACCGTGGAATTTGTTGCAACTCTGTAAATGTCATTCAAAGCTGCTTTATATGAACCCAGATCAAGAAGATCTTTTCTAACATGCCACTGGGTTAACTCCAATTGTGTTATATTGATGTTAGGATGATGCCTCAGATGAGATCTAATAAGGAACTGGTAACTGAACGTTTTATTATATTTTTTAATCGGTAAGTAATTCGTCTTATCATGTAGATGTTGTATTGAGGACAATTGTATAAAGCACGTTTTGTTTTGGTTAGCGAAGGAGACCACACTGGAGCAGCATAATGTTTTATAAGATTACAGCTTAAGTTTCTTTATCCATACCCCAAATACCGTCGGCTACTGCTTTGAGAACCTTATTAATACTAAGCTATTTTTTCGTGATTGCAGAGGCATGAACTAAAGAGGAACTGAATAGGCTATCTAATGTAACGCCTAAGATCTTTGGGTGGTTAAAAGTCGGAATTTCGATTTCATCCTCAATTTTGCCACTTTAGTACACATTTTGAAGAGTGTTGCCGTCGACTTCTCTGGTGAAAGTTTCGAGTTATGTGAAGACATTGTCGATTTCGATGAGTTAACCATTTAATTAACCGCATAGTTTATCAAATTATTATCACGCCAAATTCTAGTAGGGGCGCTAAGAGTTTCCAGAGGCAGAAATGAAAAAAGAGTGGAAACAGGACATCGCCCTGTAGAACTCCTTGTTTGACTCAAGAGTCTTCGCAAAAGATGACAGAAGAGAAATCGCTCTGTAGGATTGACCCGAAATTCATTTTAGAAAGGAAGTTATTCAAGCAACGAAACAAGCACGAATGCAGTCCACCTTCTTTTAAAATCTGCCACGCTTTCGGACAACAAGAGCACAATATCTTTCTAGTAACCTCAGCTCCGGGCAGTTTGAAACATTTTCCTATTTTAGTACAAAATCACATTAACATTGCTTGATGTATTTATTCATTATTTATAGATCCCGTTGTCACACATGATTGGCTTCTTTTGGGAAATTTTGACTGCTTTTGGGTCCTATATTTTTTGATTTGTCACCCGAAAGTGAAATCGGCTATAAAAAATTTCAATAGGACCAGGGGGAAAGGTACCCCTCACACAAACCAAGGAGGATATTCCCCATTGAAATCGAAATGTAAATCAACATCAATCCGTCCATGCAAAACAATTCCCAAACATGATGAATAATTAGCAAAATAATTTTCGTTTATCCAATAGGAGAAACGCTGTACGATATTATTAATACCAGTTTAAAAGGAGTCAATTTCAAACCTTCCTGCACTAAAAAAAAACATTACATCATCAGCGAACAGATATGACTTACAAACAAAATTTTCCAAATAATGTAACAGATCATGTAAAACAGAATTTTGTGGGACTCCAGATGAAAGTCTTAATGAATTTAAAAAAATTAAATGATTCTTGTAATATTCTTATAAGTCTATATTTTTAAAATCCTTTGTCAAATCGAAGATATAGAGGGCCATTAGCATATTCTCATACATCTAAGTATATAATCAATATACTTAGGGAGATGGACATTTAAAAACTCATTTCATTATTTCAATAAATACGTTTTATTTACAATAGTTTTTCACTTACCGATAATTCTATTGTGAATTTTGTCCTCCGCCCAAAATCGTATATTAAATATTACATAATTTCTCAATTCATAACGAATCAGATATAATTCCAAGCAAATAATTTTATTTTTAAAAATATTTCTTAACTCTTCCACAATTACATGATACGCTTTTTGTAATAAATTTTCCATTTCCTGAGCATTAACATCACTATCGATTTGTTCTTCATAGGGAGCCAATAAAGGCTTAAAATATTCCTTATCATTAAAGATTTTCAAGGGTAAATCATAGCTTATTAATAGACCCAAACATAATTTAAGAAATTTCGTTTTGGTTAAATGGATTTCATTGGAAAATTCTAATATGTATGGATTTTCTTGGGGGTTTTTTGAATTTACATTTACATTAATTGGAATTTCCAGGTCTTTCAAATCTAATGGTGTCTCATCTATTTCGCTTGTTAAAGGATTTGCTATGTCCGATTCATTGTCTTCTTCAGAATTATCATTATCATGATCATTTAATAGTTCTGGACTATTGATAGAGGAATTTTCTTCATTGTATTCTTCACTTTCAGAATTTCCACTTTCTTCTTCTGCTTCTGTGGAAGATGTATCATCATCGGAATATGTTCGTTTTCCCCTACGTTTTTGATTTCCTAAATTTTTGTCATCAATTAGTATTAGATGTTTTTCATAATAATGTCTTTGTATGGAATCCCAATTCTTTTTCAATATTTCATCACAATAATTGAATAAACATTTGGACGAAGATGTATGAAATTTTTTCATGGACTTAATATCATCAATGTGTCGTTTTATGGTCTCGTAAGCCAAGGTATTAATCCTTTGAATTATAATCATATGATGTAAATTACGAAAATGTTTTTTGATACGCCCGGCGTGATGGCCTTTTAAACAACTCTTACAAGATCTTAAAAGACATTTTGAAATATTAGCCTCCATTTGATATTCCACAAATCTAAAATTTTGCTGATTCTCATTATCGGGAGCATTTCCAAATGATTGCAATTTGCGTTGTTTCATTAGATTATTATCATCTATTAATATCTGATGTTTTTCATAATAGTGTCTTTGTATGGAATCCCAATTTAGGGCCAATAATTCATTGCAAATTGTAAACAAACATCTGGATGAGGTATGAAAATTATACATTGATAATTTATCATTGATATCTTTTTTGATTTCCTCATAGTTTGGTAGCTCCTCTCGTTTCAGTATTATAATCATATTATGAAGCGAATGATAATGTCTTTTGATACGATCTAAAGTGCATCCCTTCACCGATAATTTACAATGTTTAAGCAAACATTTTGAACGATCTATTTCTTTTTGATAGTCCATATAATTACCAGGTTTAAAAATATCACTGTAACCTTTCTGCCCCTTGCACTTCGTTTTATTTCCTTGTTTTCATTTATATCCCTTATGGCTTTTTGTTTATCGGGTGTATACTTCTCTATAACAATACTATGCTGATCACAATAATGCGATTTAATAGCGCATTCCTCTAAAGGCATTTTATGGGAACAGATTCGAAATAAACATTTATACAATTTAGATTCTCTATCGTAGAGAACAAATTTCTTGAGCATATAATATGAGGATTCGGTATAACCTGTAGCCAAAAGGTTTTCACATTCCTCCAGCGTTTTAACGCTGCCATGTAAAATGTACATAAAATGTATGGTTCTATAATGTCTTTTAGCATTAAAGGCATTATGTAGCTTTAAGATTTTTCCACAATTTTCTATTAAACATTTTGATTTAATGGTACCAGGAGCAGTTTCCATATACTCTTCAAAACGAAAACTATCAATATGTTTTCCTCTTTTCTCTACATGTTGTTGAGGATTGGAATTTGTTGTTGTAACAGCTTGACTATATCCGGTAATTCTTTCGGGGGGAAAGAATTCTTGTTTGAAAAAATTATCACTGGGCTCACAATCTTCCGTTCCGGGTCCTTCCGTAACGGCCACTCCATTGTCATGGTCACGGGAATTTGTTGTTGTATTTTTCTTTAGTTTTATAAAAATCCTATGTTTTTCTCTATAATGTTTTCGTACATCTGCCACATCATCCACCTGGATGGCATAACAGTTTCGAAATAAACATTTATACGTTTTATTTACCTCGTCGTAATCCTCATCAAAATCCTCTAAAGAAAACTGTTCTGTATTTAAATCTTCTTCCGGCTGTATTTGTATGTTATGTTCCAGATTATAGTGGGCCATAAGATCATCTAAATTGTTGCCCTCTAAAATGGCATTGCAATATAAAGTTTTACATATAGATTTATTAAATAAACGATCATATTTGAAGTATTTTTTTAAATTCAAATGTGGTCTATCATCTTCAACTGCTCTTAGGGATTCCTTAGAATCAAGGGTTATATTCATATTATGATATACTACATAATGTTGTTTAATTCTTGAACTTCTACAACCATTCATTATTTTATCACAATCTCTTATTAGACATATTGATTTGTTGTCTTCAGAAGAATATTCTACATAATCGTTTATATTAAACCGTTTGCGTTTATCAGTAATTTTTAAATTTTTGTTCAAATTTTGCATATTTTCCAGGGAACTATCGTTACTGTGAATACTCATAATGTTTGTTGTAATTTGCAAGATGTAAGCGTATATAAATGATGATTGATAATACCGTATATATTCTATTGTTACTTATAGGATAATAGCGTTTGTTATAATGCTGTTTAATAATACCATTCGGATGACAATTATTAAGTAATAAACATAAACAAAATTTTTTGCTCAAATTTCATTACTTTACTACAAACTTTTACTTTGATGAGATTCTTAATTAACCGAGGATATTTTATAATACCGTTACTGTGGTTATTTATCAGTGATAACACCGTTCACATGTTAATTCCTAAGCAATGTTGTTGTTTTTAATGAGAAATGTTTTACACAATTTGACATATTAATCGTAGATGTTCTATTATTTTATGGATAATAGCGTATCCAATTAATGCTTGATAATACCGCTCACATGACAATTCTTAAGCAAAAAACAACAAAATAATGTTGAGTTTTTTTACAATGAGAAATATGATTTCACACAAATTTTATTATTATTTTACGATAAGCTTTTATTTTGACTAAATTTATAGCTTTTTTATATTTATAATTCACTTTTGTATATTAACAAATATGAACAGATCAATTTTTTATCTGTTCAATAGAAAAATGATTTGTTTACAAGTTTGCTTATGAAGAAGAACTAAAAGCTGAATGTATTTGTTTTGATTGTCAATTTAAAGGCGAATTTATATGCAGGTGATACTAGTAGACCTGGTAATATTTGACACGTTATGGAAATGTCAAAAAATTTTTCACTTTTATCAACGAACTTCTGTATAAATATACCAACGTACAGACATATTAAGATAGTGTGTACTATTGTTGTATGAATTTTTGTGCGTTTTGTCATTGCGTTTTTTTAATTTAAATTAACCAGAGTACGAAAATTCGGGGCAAAATCTTTATTTTCAAATGATGTTTATTTTTTCTTCTTTGCGAAGATTAAAAAAATAAAAATCGCTCAATGCGAAGACGTTGAAGATAAATAAAAAATGAAATAAAATAAATTGCTTGTATAAAAACAAATTTCTTAAGGCAATAAAACTTTCAGTTGTTGTTTTATATTAAAAAAAATAATAACGAAAACACACAAAAATTCATACAAGATAAGAAAACACAACTTAAGATGTGAGTAGGTTTGTATACATTGCAACAACCCTTCTTCAGCTTAATTAAAGAATTAAAATCTTTTCAAAAAGCAATAAAAATAAAACCCTTTTAAATTAAAATAAAACTCTTTGCAAGATCCAATCTTAAGAAGAATAAAAAAGTTTAAAACAACAACTGTAAGTTTTATTGCAGCAAAAAATTTGTTTGTGCGCTTATATATGTACAATTATTTTCAACAAGCTCTTGAATGGTACAAGAACTATAATGTGATATTTTTAATAAAAGAGGCAAAACCTTCAAACTACCCGGACCTAAAGCCAGTGGGGAGATATTGGAATCTGGTTAAAAAGGAATCTACTACCTACCTCTTCAAGCAAAGTGAGAGAAAGCACTTTAGAGACATTAATGGAAGGGTTTAAGCAGAAGAGCTCTAACTACCACAACTTAAAAGCGGTATTAACAATATGCAGTTCGACTCAAAATCACTTTCTGAGTCAATTTAACGATGTCCGTTCGTCCCTCTGGCTTGTAAACAAAATGCAGGTAGCAACTTAAGAGATAACTAGCTTTCACATAATATCCTTCTCCCCAGAAAAATCATCTCAAAAAGCTCAAATTTCCCATAATTGTTAGTCCCATCTAAATGTACTACACTATTAAACATAACTTTAGAAAATAAATGCATACGAGGGTCGTTCAATAATTTTTGGTACTTAACACTTATATCTAAAAATGTGGTGTAGGGTATGAAATAGACGGGTTTGACCGACTTTAACTCCTTACATGTTTTTTTATTTAAATTCAAGTTTTTAGTCGTTTTTATACCCTTCATCACCACAAGTGGTGGAGAGAGTTAATTAACTTTGTCATTTCTTGTGTAACCTCAGACCCCATAATGTCATTGCATTAAATCAAAATCTGAGTCGCAATAATTGACAGCACTCAATGAAATTTGGCCTGAGTATTTGTTATAGTTATGAAAAGTTTCCTATTAAAAAGCTGCACTATTAGTGCTGTATAATTAAATATAAAGACCGATATCTGAGGCAACCTCTAAGTTCAAGCAAAAAACTTTCATAAAATTATAAATTAATTATATAGCGACAAGTTTGAAATTTTGTCATAATATTAATCTATATGTACTTCATTGATATTTCAAAAATTGTAAAAATCGTTTCAGTAGAAAAAAATTTATAGGCAAACATATAACTTATTTTATGACTCATTAAGTGTTCCTGTGTTCCATATTTATGAAAAACTTTTGTTTGAGTATGTGTAACATATTTTCTTCACCCGCATCTGTGGTGGAGAGAGGGTTGAACATTCGTCATTGCCGAATATAGCATTTCAACTGGTTAAATTTTGGTTTTGTAAAGGTTATTTTATTTTCAAATCTGAATACATTAAACACAATAAAATGTATAGAAAGACATAAATAACATTATTTTGAAATCGTTTTATCATTATAACACCAATATCAAAGAGAAGTGGAATCAATAATTTCGAGAAAATTTTCAAAGTTTTTAAAATTTATAAAAAGCAAAAAAATAATAACAATAAGGAATTTTAATTAAAAAAACTTGTACCATTAAAATAATGTATTAATCATGTTCTTTTGTTCTTAAAAAAAGAATTAAAATTCTACACTTAAAGAAATAAATGACACCAATTTTTGAATTTGGAAAAAAAAATATTAAAAAGAAAAATTAAAACCAAATTTCGTTTGGAAAAACAAGAAGAAAAAAACAATAACACAATTTTAGAAAGAACAAACATGTAAAAATATTAATAATTATAAAAAAAACTTATCAAATAAAGTCTTTAATTGGTAACAGCTGAACCTGAACCTAGTGATTTCATAAGCTGATAACATTCTTTTAATTTACGCTTATCTCCCACACGTTCTAATGTTTTGGCCGCTTCGGCCAACATGCCAGCACGTTCACCAGGCGAACATAATAATGCCGAGGGTAAGTATTTACATGCCACATACATAGCAGCAGCACGTTCTCGTTCACCACCTTCAAAATTATGATTTTTATCTTTGCTACCGCAAATAATTGATGATTTAGCATGTTTATAGTGCAGGCTACGGTCGAGTAGTTGTTGTGTGGGGCCGGGTGAAGCACCAGCCATTAAACGACATACTGCTTCATATAAATAGATACGAGACTGG
The DNA here is from genome assembly GCA_004302925.2 of Cochliomyia hominivorax. Taxonomy (NCBI): domain Eukaryota; kingdom Metazoa; phylum Arthropoda; class Insecta; order Diptera; family Calliphoridae; genus Cochliomyia; species Cochliomyia hominivorax. The sequence continues at coordinate 86,061,235 of PYHX02000413.1, read as the reverse complement.
CCACTCTGTAGATGATAAAGATTTATTAAATAAAAAATAGAAAATGTGAATTTATTAAAAAAGAAAAACTTACTGGTATATCTTCTACAATACTTCTTAGAGAATTTAAATCCTTTTGGAATTTTTCCAAAACATCACCGGGCACTTGATAATAACCATCATCATCCATACACATATATTCGGATTCCCATATTTGGGTGCGTGTCTCCAAAATCCAATCACAAGTCAATAATTGGAAAAGCTGATTTTTAAATAAAAACAAAACAATTAACAATTTTCAATTGTTATTATAAGGAGTGAGATCGAAAAATTCTTAATATACATATAATAAACTTAAAATTTAAATTAAAAAAAAATAAATATTTTTTATAGTTTTAATCACAGGACATGAACATTTTTCCGAAACCCTTCCATTAACGTTTTTATAGTTGTTGTTGTAACAGCTGTAAAAAACAAGTTAGTTAATTATTGAGATTCAGGTTCTGGTGTAACTCCAAGCCAAGAAATTGTGCCATTTCTATTAGATGAATCCATGTATCTTCTGGACTAACAGTGGTAAGATTGGCTTGGCAGTTAAACAAATGTGGTCCTTGGCCATATGCAGGACAAATATTGGGGATGACATGGTCAATACAAGACCAGTAGGCATTGAGCCTATCACTCAATTCCGAACGTAGTTGTGTCAGAACTACTCTTATAGAACTGGGCAGATTTCTTTCCAATGTTTTTATAGTGCTTTCTGTCACTTTGCATGAACAGGTGGTCCATTTCTATTGAAACTTTTTGTGCTCTTCAACTCTCTTTTAACAATAGCCCAACATCTCTCCACTGGTCTTAACTCTGGTCAGTTTGGAGAAGTTGCCTCTCTTGGTACAAATATAACATTATTCTTTTTGTACCACTCAAGGTTTTTTTAACCATAATGACAGGGTGCCAAGTCAGGCCACAAAAGTAAGTGGAGCCAGCCGGGTTACTATCCTACCTGATCTGTTGGGAGTTTATTAGTTTCAAACAAAACAACTAAGAATGCTATATTCGGCTATTCCGAATCATTAACATCCTCCTTCAAGACGGATTAAGAAGTAATTGTGCGAACATATAGAAAATTTTGCTTGTAAAAGGATACTACTTCCCCAAATTTCGTGGAATGTCCTGTATTTGTTATAGAGATGTGCGATATTAACTACTTCGTTTTCAAAGGGGATACACTCCCCCTTAACCTATCCAAATTTTTTAGTGAATAACGTTTATAGCTTAAGAAAATATTCGTGAGCCAAAAATCATTCAACCGTTTAATCATAATCGTTAGTCAAATTTTTCAGCTTTAGGAGGTTCTCCTAAAGCCGATTAAAAATAAGAAATTTCATAGGACCATAGTTTGGTCAATTTTCATTGAGTTCTATCAATTTTTGTGGATGTGTGCCAACAACAGACATACGGACATTGTTAATCAGATTTTTATTTGATGTAAAAATATATACTTTTTTGGGAACTTTGATGATTCCTTCCCTTATAATTGAAAATGGTTTGATTTTGAGAATTTCTTTGTATTTCGCTGCTTTGAATATTAACAAAGTTTGCATTGCAGAAGTATTGTCTGAATTTTTTATTAAGGAACAGACAATGCGACTACAATGCACCTTCATTCAATATCATTTAAAAATCATTATTTCGTTTTATTTTTTTTTTTTCAATCAACCTTAATACTCACCAATTTAATGCCTTTAGTGTTAGTAATTTTATTGACTGTTAAACATTCCTGTAAATATGAACTTGATTCATCGCATATGTTCATTAAGGTTTGCTTTTCCCTTCCCGTTAAGCTGGTACCATTAAGGCTGTAAATGAAATTTTTAATAATAATTTTTCAATTCCATTTTCTTTTCAATCGCTTACCTTATCAATATAGTTTTTGCTTTTAAGATGGCATGTAAAGCCTTTGGCAAATGATCTCCACATTCTTTTAATTCTTTGGGTAATGTTCTGACGGTTTCCAAAAGATTTTCGGCCAAATTATCTTCACCCAATAGCCAGTGTACCGCAATTTCCAAAACACTAGTCCACCATTCTATGTTAATATCATTATTATCCTCCGACAAAGTATCACGCAACAATGAGGTGTATTTTAAGACATTACTAACCATTGTACCCGGAGGAGCTGTTGTGGTAGCTGTTGAGTCTTGGGTTTTATTTTTACCTCCACCTCCATGTGATTTCTGACTGCCCGAACCCAATAGACATTGTATGGCTTTGGTTAGTAAATGCTCACGATAATGTTTAACCACATATGACATGGGATCGGCTGGATTGCTGAGTGTGGCAAACAGTGTAGTAGCATTGGGATTTTCCTTTTCGTTTTCCACAAAATCAAAATTATGTGTTATAAAATAACGATAACCGTAAGAGGTGAAAAGCCAATGAGTATCTTTACTCTGTTCACCCAATTTAGAGTTTTCATTTTTTGCTCTGCTTATGAAATAGCGACCAAAGAATTTCAAATACCGGGGATAACTACGTTTAACTCTTAAAGCGGAGGTTATAAAAATGCTGGCTAATTCATGGGGTGTGAGCAGAGATGCGGCCACTTCAGTCATATTTATGGCATATAGAGACATTACCAAACCATGTGAATCATTGATTTTAGATGTTAAATGTAATTGATTTAAACGATTGAATATCAGGGCCAATTCTCTGGCTGAGGCCAAAGCTTCTTTACGTTGTTCTTCACTGCAAAATAGGCCACCAGCTTTACGTGATAACATGCGTCCCAACCATATGCGATGAAAGAATAAACGTATAAATTGCCAAGTGGTTACCGAGAAAGACTCCAAACGTGTTGAGGGTAAGGAAATACCAAAGATTTGTAAACATCGCAAATATTCATTGTAGGCATTTCGGGAATTACCCTAAAAATATATAAATAAGAAAAGTATTAAGATTTTATCTGTTTTAGTTGAAAAATTCTTCCTACCGCTGCAAAATAATGTTCGGCCATTTTTTTATGTTTCCAATATGTATCGGAGGCTTGAGTTTCCGAGCCTAACAAAGGATCACCATAAACCAATACCTTAATCATGCACATTAACATTACCAATATATTCATAGTCCATAAAATCAACGACGACATAGAAGATTCCCAAGAAAAACCTGCGGAAGCTAAAAGTGACAACATTAAAGAAATGATATTCTTTTCCGAATTAAGGGATTTTCAAAAAATTTAACATATATAAGAAGACATTGGACCCAATAGCAAATTCTTGATTAGAGTTATAGGATTGCAAACTGGTGTATCACAGATTGTGTGACAATTTTTCTGTTTCTTATTTAACTCATTATAACTCTTTCCATGAAGTCCCTACGGCATCCTAACTTCCAATATTATAAATTTATCCTCCTCTACTTACCATTTTCTTCTATCGATAATATTCTACGTTGTCCTACCAAATCTTCATCATCAAATACATAATTATTTCCTACGCCATAGCCTCCGCCACCCAAAATATTTTTAAATGGATTTATAGCTATAATAGCAAACATAAACATGCATAAGGCTAAACGTGAATGAGCAGCCATTCCTTGCATCGACTTAGGTAATATATCCAAATCACCATCTTTAATGCTACACGAAGAACTGGAACCATCATAGGGTGAGGGTGGTAAGGAAATATCTGAATGTGGTGGTGAGAGAGAAGGATCCGATACATCACTACGTGGTGGTGTCATTAGGGATTGTTCCTTGCCATACACTATTATATCCTCATTCGATGATGGTTTACGTTTCTTACCCCTCGCCGTGGGATGTAATAGATCTTGGACTTTTGAACCATCACGAGACATTAGTTCACTTTGTAAACGTTGTACTTCCTGTTTCAATTCATAATTTTGTCTTTGTAAATCACGTATTTTATCAACAGATTTACGCAAAACAGCAGATTTATTTAATTTGGCCGCTTCGCCTACAACAAGATTTTTAAGTTCTGTTATCTTGTCATTGATGGAGGTACGATAGCGACGTTCTATAGCATTGTGAGCAGAACGTTTAACCTCCTTTACTTTGGGTTGACCACGTGAAATACCAATTTTATTATTATCCAAACTACTGCTGTGACCGGGTGAAGACATGGGCGAACTAGTGTTTGAGGAGGAGGTAGGGATTACTTGCTGTTGGCTGGCGGTAGCAGCTGAAGTGGTAGCTACCATGGTAGCTGCATTTGTTGCTGATACTGACTCGAGGACAACAGGTATGTGAGATGTTAAAATAGCAGTACCATTGGCTGTTGTGTACATAACAGCTGGATTTGCTTGTATAATAACTTGAGGCTGTTGTTGTTGCTGCTGCTGTTGAGAAGATTGCGAGGGATTTTGTATTGTTTGCTGTTGCTGCGGATGCTGAGGTTGTTGTTGATGATGATGATGTGGTGAAGCCGTTTGTGTTGTATACTGTAAAATAAAAGCAATAAAATAAATTTATTTATTTGAAATAATCAGGAGTGTTATAGTCGGTTATGACCGACTTTAATCAGGTTTTTCAGCATCAGCATAGATATTCCATCGGGGCTCATCGCTTTCGATCATTTAGCTACGTTGATAGCTTCTGCAACTTCATGTAGATTGAACAATTGTGCTACGTCCGTGATTGGAAATTAGAGAAATTTCAAACAAAACTTCTTTTCGCCTTATTCTTAGCAATTCTTAATATCGAAAATTATGGTATTATGGCAAATTTAATAGCGCCCTTTTCAACCTATTTATTCACTCCAGTTTTAAGACCATTAGAGTGTTCACAACATATATATAAACAGCCAGCAATGGATACAGATATGATGGAATATGATTCAGGGTCAAATGCTGCAAAATTATTTAAAAATTTCTTGTTCTTACCTTAATAGTGGCTGGTGATGTTAAAATATGTTGTTGTTTATCCACTACATTTAAGCCCGTAGTACTACTAACAGGTGCCACTTGTTGTAAACCTTGTACCGTTAAGACCTGTGGCATGGATTGTATCTTTTTATATTGCGTTGTTGTTGTTACAGCAGAATTATTATTTGGGGGAATTTGTACTTTTTTTTCGGGCGTTAAATTGTTATTTTGTGGAGCTGTTGTTGCTGTTTGCAAAACAAAAGCGTTATTATTAACTCCATTAGTGGAGGCTGCATTAGTTGTGGTAGCATATAAAATAGATGGTATTGTTGACATTGCCGCACTAGATGAAACTTGAGTCAAAGATATTGTTTGACTATTTATGTCCAAATGATTTAATTGTAAAGGAGAAGCAGCTGCCACTGCTGCATTATTAGTTTGTAATATAATATTGCCACCATTAGCATTTAGACCAGTCGTATCCATAGCTTGAAAATTGGAATTATCATGTGGTTGTTGTTGCGCCAAGTTATGTTGTTGCTGCTTGAAAGCATTTAAAACCATAGTGCTTGTTATTGGTTTTTGTTGTAATGGTGCTGCAGTTGGTATCATTGTAGCCGATGATGAGGGACTTGACATGGGTGGTATTGGACTAAAATTTGAAGCCATCAAAGGATCAGATGCAATTAATGGTTTATAGGACGGTGATTGCATATCGGAACGTTGTGGTGACGAATGCATGGGTGTAAGGGATTCCTGTTTGATGAGCATGTCAGGGCTTACGTGTTCTACAGGTCCATCCAACGTGTTCAGAAGATCGTCTGGTAATTGATCGATATCATCTAAGAAGTTTTTCAACATATCTAAAAAAAATAATTGGAAATTAGAATGGAAAACAAAAGTGAATTTGTAAAAATTATAATTTGTGGTGAAATTTTAATTTCTATTTTGTAAATATTGTGGTGAAAAAAATTTTTTTGGGGAAAATTTTAATTTTTGGTGAATTTTAAGTTTTAGTAACAATATGTTTATGAAGAAATTTTTTATTTGTGGTAAATATCTTGATTTATTTCAATTAAGGTTCTTATCTTAAAAATAATAAACATTTATTTTTTTAGCAATTCTCACCTGGTGATATAATTTCCTTAAATATTTTTAAAGCATCGTCATCTTTAAACAGATCCAATGAATCCACCATACCGCTGGACATTAGATCCATATCTAATGATGGATCCATATCCATTTCGTTTCAATAATTTATAGTTTATTACGTTGTTGACAAATCGAATGATGATAATTAACTTCCTCTTATCAATTTCCTATCGAAACACACATACACGTAAATGTAATAAAAATATTAGCAAAATATAAAAAAAAGTTGTAAACATATATGAACAAAATATATTGATAATGACAGTAAACAGTGGCAAAAAATCAAAGCCGTTTCAAGTTAAACGACGATAAGAAAATGTTTAATTTATCAACAAATCTTAGTTTGTAACGGAAATTTTTCTTTTATTATTGTAACACAATAATTCACCGGCACACTTTCACCTCATTTTAACGTCGCCGTTTTCTTTTACACTTTAAAAATACCGTTAATTCTCTCTTTACAAAAGATGCCATCTCATCCCTCTTTTTCGCATTTTTTAAAAACACGAACCAAAAAATATAAATATTTATAATTTTTCATTAATTATGGTTTTTTTTTAATTTTAATCATAATCTAATAAAAAATTGTAAAATATGCTTTTTATTACACGTAATTTCCTCGGTACACACCAACACATTTTCTTTTGCACATCAGAAACAACAACACAATCAAAATAATAACATAAACAGCTGTAGTTATGGCACATAGACGTAAAGGCAGAGCAGAGAGAGAAAAGAGCGGCAATGCGGCAAACAACCAATCACAGCAAGTTATTTGAATCATACGATGTGACGTCACAAATAATTTACTTAATAATTCGTAATTTAAACAAATAAACTTAAGAAAATTTCTTTTATTTTTGTTAATTTTTATGTATTTTACTTTAACACACCTTTAACAAAGACTTAAAGCTTAAATTTCTTTTTAAAATAACATTTCGACTAAATTATTTCCATTCTGTTCTTGGTAGATTTCTCTCACGTTTTAGTATTTTTTATTCTATTTCATGTTTTTATTTTTTATGTTCAGTACTCAGAAACAATACAAAACAATAGTTTTGGAATTAATAGAAATATTTTTTCTTTGTTCAAATATATAAATTTGCACAATTATCTATGGTATTAAAACGCGTAAAATATTTTTCAATTGCATCAGTTTGCTAATTTCTTGCTGTTATTGTTTTTACTGGCACAGTAAGCACTTGCGAAAATAAATTCTTATTGACTTATTATCAACGTAATTTCATTTTCTATGATTCGTATACACTAAATAACTGGGCCGGCAAAATTTTAATGACGGCGGACATTTTCGTAAAGAGTAAATAAACAGAAATGTTTTATAATACAATATTAAATAAATTTATAATAGGTTATAAACAATAAATAAATTATTAAGAAAGTTTTATTGAAATAATCTTTCAATTAAAAAAATACGTGCTGAAGTTCTTTGTCGCTTTTAGATATTGTTTTGTAATTTCGCCCTACAAAAATCTACAGAGGTGTATTCTTTAAAATACAAATGTTTTTATTAAAATAAATAAATTAATTTTATTCAAATAATTAAAAGCAAAAATATAAAATTATAATTGCAAAAACGTTTTAATATAATAATGGTTAAAACTCATATTTCTTTTTTGCGACGATTAACAAACTGGCAACTCCGCCCATAACACAAAACGGAAGAAGACATTTTATTACCAAAAAGAAATAAAGTAATTAACATTATAGTTATCTCTATCACACTTATGGAAATCTATTAACATCATGGTTGACCAATTTAACCATCTCTAAGCAACCGACAAATACTTATGCAGCTGTTTCTTTTCTTCGTACTCAAACTGTCAAAACTAATTATAAAAACAATATGCGCTCTCATTTGGTATATCAAAAATGTCAAACTCTATAGGCAAAAAAATTCTCTTTTCAATAATTACACCCCATTAATTGAAAACACACATCATGCTGTAGGTAACCATGATTTTCATGTCATTCGAGTAAGATCTGGAAAAGAAACATCATTGCACAGCGGACAAAAAGGATTTGGGAGTGATTTTTTTACCATCCATCACTCGAACTTTAAGAACGGAGTAGTTGAAAGAGTCCCCAAATAGAAAAATATAACATCGAAACACCAAGAAAAACAGAAAATAAAAACAATTAAAAAAAGCTTGCAAAAAATCGGTGAAAGGAAAAGTGTAAAGACCGTAGAGAAAAAGAGAAGGTTGCAAGACGATTTTTGTCAGCTTTTTTGAAATAAAGAACTTTGAAGTAAAACACAAGAAAGTATAAAAAATGGAAGACTCCAAGCTCCAAGAGCAGCAGCAACAACAGCAGCCCCAAGACTCCCCACAAGGTGATGCTGCTCAACAAAAGCAGCCACCGCCTGCAAAAGAAGTTATTGGTATGTGTGTTAGTTTTTTTCTTATTTATTTCTTTAGAAATTTGTATGTGTTTAACTAATTAAATTAACGTGCTGATGATGGAGAAAAGACAGACCACATGCAAAAATTAACCAACAATTGTGTACGTTGAACAAAAAAATGTGTGCTTTTTTTCTTGTGAAAATTGTGTGCTTAAAATACTTTATTGGCCGCCATTTTGTAAAACAGAAAAAAGTACGGTCATCACCGGTTCTACATACAAAAATTTTTGGGTTGTTTTTGCTTTAGTTTTTTTTTGTGCAAGAACACAAATACAGACGTGGAATAGAAGAAGAATTTAAGAACTCACACACCGGTCTCGACCTAAAAAAAACAACAGAAATAAATGAAACAGCCATTAATATATACACATAAAATGCAAGAATTTTTCCCTCGCATATATCAGTTTATTTTTGACTAATCTTTAACCCCCTTTTTGTCTGCCTTGCCGCCCCTTGTGTATCAAAGAGATTTGTGTATTATTATCGTGTGTTGTATTGGTGTGCTTGTGTGTTAGTGATTCATAAAAAATTTTTACTCAACCCACTTTTTACGTTCACAATTTATTGTTTTCTTTTTCTGGTTGCATTTGTAGTTTTCAGTTTTAGATTTTCCTCTTAGTTCCGTTCACTTTTTCACATCTGCTTTTAGTTCTTGTTTTTGTTGTTATCTATTTTGTAGTATTGTTATTTTTTTTTCTTGTACATACATTTTTATAAAGCGTGGTTGCCAATAGAAAGAAAATTTCATTTATAAAAATTTCTATTCGGAGAGAAACTCTTCGTTTGTTTTTTGAAATAAAATAAGCGTTTTTGCATGATAGAAGAATTAGAACTTTTCTTAAGAAATACTCATTGAAGTTGGCATCACTAATAAGGAAATTGTAAACAAAAAAGTGTAATTTTTATTTGATTATACACTATTCCCATTATAGGTGGTTGAGGTATTTTATGCATTTGTGCAAACATTTTAACAATTTCCAATTTACTAACACAAGGGGATTTTGTCTGCTTATTTACTTTTATTTTCGAGGACAGTTATATATAATAATTTTAAACAAATTTTCAGGTTAGAAAAATAATTTATTATTTTTTTCATATTCTTTTTGTAGCTACCAAAGTAACCGGTACCGTAAAATGGTTTAATGTCAAGAGCGGCTATGGTTTCATTAACCGTGACGACACTAAAGAAGATGTGTTCGTCCACCAGAGTGCTATTGTTAAAAATAATCCCAAAAAAGCCGTACGTTCGGTAGGCGATGGCGAAGTAGTAGAATTCGATGTTGTTATTGGTGAAAAAGGTAATGAGGCTGCCAATGTTACAGGCCCCTCTGGGGAACCTGTACGTGGTAGTCAATTTGCTGCCGATAAACGTCGTAATCTACCTTGGATGAGAAGAAACCGCCGTAAACAAGGTGGTGGCGGCAATCAGCAACAGCAACAACAGCTACAAGAGGGTCAGGGACAGGCTCAGCAAGGTGGTGACAACCAAGGTCACGATGGTGATCAACAAAACCAACCACAAAGACAGCAACGTAATTTCAGACGTGGCGGTGGTGGTGGTGGCAGAGGTGGTCGCGGCCGACGCTTTAGAAACTACTATCCCCGCAACCAGCCAAGACGTCAAGTCGGTGGCGTTGATGGAGGTATGGGCGGCGATGGTGGCCACGATCAGAACGCTGACTCTAATCAAAGGGGCGGCGATGGTCAAGGCGGTCAACCAATGCGTCGCGGTGGTCCACCAAGACGTTTCTTCCGCCGCAATTATAATAATCGCGGTGGTGGCGGCCCTCGTGGACCACGTAATGACGGTAAGTATTCAAATACACAATATTAAGGTTTTTTTCTATTTATTATAATATTTATATTATATTTATGACATAAACTTATCAATTACATTAACTTTAAGGTTATGTTTTAAGAAATACCACTCCCCAAAATGTTTTAAGTCAAATATAAATTATGTAATTTAATAAATAGATTTTTTAAACATTACTTTTGGTAATGCTTGAACATAAAAATTATATATTATTGTTTAAATTTAATTTTTGGGGGATGATAGTAAAGAAAATTAACATAACCTTAAACATTTTCTAAATAACCGTAAACAAGTTATCACCAAAATATATCATTGAACTAGACTAACTAGAACTAAATTAAAACTGAACGTAAAACAAAACTTAAACTGAACTGGAACGGAAGAGGAACGGAATTAAATGGAACTGATTTGGAACGAATCTCGAATAGAACTAGAACTGAACTAGTGATGATTTAGAAAGAAATAGGAATATATCTAAAGTCGAACTAGAGCTTAACAAGAACTGAAGAATTTAATTAGAACTGAAATCTAGTTATGAAAAAATAGAAAAGGAACAGAACTGAATTCGAATTAAACTAGAAGCGATTTAAAACTGGAAAAGAACTGAACTAGAACTGAATTAGCATTGAACTGGAACTAAAATAGAACTGAACAAGAACTGAATTTTAACTGAACTCAAAACGAACAAGAACTGAATTAGAATTGAACTATAACTTAACTAGAACTAAACTAATCTTGAACTAAAATAGAACTAAACTAAACCTGAACTAGATTTGAACTGACCTTAAATGGATCTGGAAAAGAACTGAACTAAACTGTACTAGAACTGAACTAGGTGAGAACTAGAACGCAAGAGGAACAGAATTGAAATAAAATTGACCTAAAACAGATGTGAAAGACAACTAGAGCTGAACTGGAACTGAAGTATATATGAGCTGGAACTGAAATAGACTTAAACTTGAATGGAAGAGGAATAGAACTGAACTTTAAATGACCTACAACTGAATTAACCTCAAAAAATAATTTACTGTTTTTAACAAAGTAACTTATATTTTACTTTCCTCTCTTATTTGTTTTGTAGGTAATGGACAACAAGGTGGTGGTCCTCCACGCAACAATCGTCCAAGACGTAATACCAACAATAGAAAACCCAACAATGCTGGAGGACAAAATAATCAACAACAGGTAAACTAAACAGCAAAAAAACAACATCTAAAAAAAACAATATAAGAATTATTAACAATATATAATTGTGTACTAAACCATAAAAAAATAACAACCAAAAACATCATCTTCTTTTTCACTATAAAACAGTGAGCGCGCGCAGTCAAGTCTCAATTTCTTTTTGTTGTTCTTTATCGTGTTTAACTTAACTTTTAATTTAATTTAGTTTTCTAACAGAAAAACAAAAACAAAATGAAAACATCTTGTATTTTTTAAAACTAAGAGACTCACAAACTGTTTTTTTTTAATTACTAAATACATAATTGCATAATTAACATTTATTAAAACATTCAAATACATTTTTTAATATTAACTAACTACACATACATACTATCTCTTCTCCTTAACTAACAAATAATAAACATTTTAAATAAAAAAAACAAACAAAATTTATATTTATTGTAAAATGACTGCAAAAAAATGAGAAAAATTAAAAAAAAAAAAAAAATAACATCATTTAAAGAATAAAATTCATTTTGAAAAACCAAATAAATAAAAATACGTTTTTAATCATTACTAATATAAATTTGGATATATATTTCTTATATCAAGCTTCAAATTTTTATAAGAAAATTTTCAGTTTTTTAGGTTAATTTTTGGACATTTTGAATTTATCCTAAATAATAGATTCTATATATTTTTAAAATATGTTAAGGTTAATTTGGTTAGATTAATTCATTCGGCTGTGATGCAAGATTGAAGCAATAAATGTTTCCTGAAGAGAGAAGAAAGTGCAGAGGTAAAGTTAGAAGTTGAGAGTTTAAAGTAGAAGTCCAAAAATAAGTTCAAGCAAAGTCATGTTAGAGAAGAGAAAAACTACAAAACACAGAGCAGTGGCAAAAAAGATGAGGAATACTTCACTCTTCCTCTCAATTCATGCAGCTTTGACAAGTTTCATTAGAAGGTAAATTCATTTTCGATCCATGCACCCCGAAGTGACAGTGTATGTCTTTCAAGAGAGTTGTCAAGATATTAACCTTACATCTTCAATACGGAGCCATATAATCCTGGCAATCAAACATGTTGGTTTGTTCATCTATTGGTGTGGCGCGTAACATAGAGTTCTTCCGCTATGCTTCTCCTAAAACCGATGAGTGGTAGATCGCACAGACCATCATTGTCACCATCCTTATTTTCGCTAGGGCATCAACCATAAGATTGTCCTGGTTAGTCCCATGTCTTTGCACTCAGACCAGTGAAATGTGCGAATACTCTTCCATCCTATTCAATGATAATGCGGTATTTTCGGAAAAGATTCGATGTCGTGGAAACATTCGTAAGTGAACGATTTGCAGCCTTGCTATGCTGCGTAAAAATTATGATATATCGACTATATATTCTTTAATATCTCATCAAATTGATTGCTCTACGAATTGCTGTAATCTAATCCTGCAGAATATTACTCTAACTCACTCGGAAGATTTAAAACCATACGAATGATAAATTCCTCAATGGAGAAACCAACAACTTTTTCCACACTTTTCGGCCACCAGTGTTGTCCGTTGTTGTTGTTAGTGTTCTCCTGTAATCGATAGTTCTTTCTTATAAGAAAACATCCATTTTATGAAGCTGTCACTGGGTTGACAATCTTTGGTTTAGTGTGACTCGAGTACAGATGGTCCATAACCGTTTAAAATCTAAAAAACTTTTGGGCACTTTTTTCTCTTCAATTTAACATTTAACAAGAGCCCAATATCTCTCCACTGACCTTTGCTCTGTTCAGTTTGGAGGCTCTCTTAGTACAAATGACCAACATTATTGTTGTTGTACAATTCAAGGACTTGTTTACCATGGAGACTGGATCATGTGCTGAAAATAAGTGGAAGTTTTATAATGGAATCAGCATTTTTTGTAAGCATTCCTTGATGTAAATTTCGCTTTTTTGAAACAAATGTTTGGCTTCTTTTGCCGCGTCTGTATATTGGGAAATTTTGACTTTTCTTCAACATTCCTTCGAGCATCAGCAACATAAAACTTTTCACCAGGAAATTGAAAAAAAAAAAATCTGCCAGACATACGTTTTGTCTTCCATTACGCACTTAAATTTATATAGAAAAGTTCTTTTCTCTTAAATAAAAAATAAATTATTGTCCAATTTTTAAGAAATTAACTTTTAAAGGTCACCGGCTACATGTCAGATCAGAGGGGAGATGTGTACTCGTTCAAATCAACTTAAAAAACACCTTGTTCTATTCATGTGAAGATACTTCTAACGATTTTTAACACACTATGCTACACCATGATGAATAGGATATATTTGGTCGGTCTTAACCGATTAATACATTTTCTTAGGCTTTAATTTATTTAATTTTTAATTATTTATATTGTATTTTAAATAATCATCATGTTTTCTTAACTACTCCCTCTATCCCTCGTTAACCTTTCAAAAATATATATTTTTTATTTTTTGTTTTATAATTTGTTATTAATTTATTTTTTTCCCATTTTATTTTTTTCTTTATTTTCAAAATTTCATTTACAACTCAACTCTACACCACCTCTCAATCCAAATTCCAAAAAAAAAAAAAATCTTCTCTACCATTTAAACATGAAACAACCCAAAAATTTAGAATGTTGGCCAAGAAGTTAAAAATACCACTACAGAAAGCAGCGCATAAATAATCCAGCTTATATGGTGGTAACAGGCAGGTAACATTAGTAGTGGTGTGGTACAGACAACAAAACAACCAACACATACATACACATGCTAACTAACACTCACATAAGCCAACAAAAAATTATAATTATTTTAAATTTTTTCTAAAAAAAACTCTTAAACATCTTTATGTAAAAAATATGTAAAATTATTTCTTTTTTTTATTTAAAAAATCCCCTAGACTACAACAACAACAAACCACACAAAAACCTCCTTTTTTGTAATTGTGCTAAAATAAAATTATATTTAAGTGTATTTTAAAATTCATTAAGCTTTTCTTTCTCGAATCACAAAACATCATTTCTTCTTCGGTTTTTTTTTAAATTTAATTAATAAAAGTATTATTAAGTTTGTATATTAATTAATAAAATATATAACTTCTTGTCTTAAATACTTTTATTTTTTACTTTAAAAAAAATTGTATGTTTAATATATAAATTTTTTTTTTATAAAAATTGTTTATATATTTTTTTCATTAAAGTTTTGTTTAATGAATTTTTGTTCCACTTTTTTATAAATAATAAACCGGCATAAATAAAATCTATATTTACTAAAAACCCCTAAAAAATAAATCTTTTTTTCTTAATTATCACACAATTTTGTATATTTTTTTATATTTGGAAAATATATTTTTGGAAAACCTTACTTGAATCATAACTTTTAACTAAAAATTTTCAATATTTTTTTCTTTTCATTTTTTTAATATTTTTTTCAGAATTTTTTATTAAAAAAATATTGTTTATCAAAAATATTTTTTATTAAAAAATATGTTTTTTGTAAATAAGTAAAATTATTTAAAAGTAAATATTTTTTATTAAAAAATAATAATAATAATAATTTTTTATTAAAAAAAAATATATTTTTTTAAATATATATTAATATATTTTATAAAAAATATATTTTTTTTTATATAAATAAATAAAAAAAATTAAAAGATAATATTTTTTACAAAAACAGTTTTTTATTAAAAAAATATTTTTTATAAAATATATTATTTTATAAAATATATTATTTTAAATAAAATAAATTTTTTTTAAATAAAAAATATTTAAAAGGAAATATTTTTAAAATATTTTTATAACGATATTTTTTATTAAAAAAATATTTTTAAATAAAAAATATTATTTTTTTTAATATTTTTTGTTAAAAAATATATATACTCTTAATAATTTTTTTTTAATAAAAAAATATTTTTTATTTAAAGATATTTAAAAAAAATATTTTTTATTTAAAACAACAACAATAATAAAACTTTACAAACAATGTCTGTACAACTCTCTAGATAATATTACACAGCAAAAACAACAAAAAATATTTAATAAATTTAAAAAAATATATGTATAGAGTTTTATTAAGCAAAGGGGATGGCATGAGTATTTACTTGCCCAAGTTCTTAATTGGGCTTTAGAACAAAGGATGAACCTTTAATTTCAAATTGGTCAAAAGCTAGAAATCGAGAAACCTCAATTGGATGCGTCCATAGATTTTCAAGACTGTGAGGTTGGCAATTGAATAAATGTCATGCAGGACATAGGTTTGGGGTGGCACGGTCAATACGAGACCAGTAGACATTGAGCCTGTTAAAATACTCTCGTAGAGCGCTACAAATTCTGTTCGTTGTCTGCAATGAGCAGAGGACGGCCTCCAACGACATTCATGCTGTAATATGAAAACGCGGAATTTGTAGCGTCTCTGTGAATGTCGCCATATACGAATTCTGATCCAATGGATATACCTAAGTATGCTTTGCTCGTATATACGAATACGAGCGCTGCCTTACTGTCGATACATATTCCATAGCCAGCTTCGCAGCTCTTAAAAATTATAAAGAAACCACCTTAATGAAAAGTTTAAAACCAAAAAGCGGTAAAAAATTCAAAAAAATTCTTGGTATGTCACGTGATACGCAGTTGTGGCAAAAGAAGTCGACTCCTAAAAATATCAAAATTACAACAAGTAATGTTAACAAAAAAGTTTGCTTTCATTCATAAAACTTCATGTGCCCACTAAATTATGGCTTGACTTGGCACCAGCCCTTAAGACCACATGTTCGAGCACTTTTCCTCAACAATTGGATCTCCGTTTTAGATCGACTCAGTTCACACTCGGCCAAAGATTATCAACCCAGTGACAGCTATATCAATTGAAAGTTTTTCCACAAAAACAACCTGTTCAACAAACACCTGCTCGAGCAAAGTGACAGAAAGCACTATATAAACATTAATTCTGACTTCCGAAGTATTTAAGACTATTTTTTGTAAATTTTAATAATAATTTCAATCAAATAAAAATACTATAAGTATATTGGTTTCATTTTCGTTATATGTGTGTTCTTTAAGAATTTTTCGATCTCACTCCTTATTAATAAAATATCTCAAAAGCTTCAAAAGTTACAGACTTATTTCAAAACAAGTAAGAATGCTATATTCGACTATGCCGAATCTTCAATATCCTCCACAAATGTCTTGGAAGTGTAGATGTATGTTTCGTACGTACACACATACACTTAATAATAATATTAATTACCTCTTAAAGACAGGCTTTACTCTGTTTGTCTGTCTTTAAGAGTTTGGCATCTCACTCTTGCACGTTGGCGAATGTCAAGGCGTCGCATAGCGGTATTAGTTACCATTACGGGGTCATTATACATTGACCATGTGCTTTTGATTTTAAATATATTCGTCGTAAACTGTTGAAGACCATAAAATACTTAAGTTGTGATTCGGGAGCCCCTCCTTTCTATATGAAATTATAGGTCGCGATTTGGAGTTGCCGTAATCTTTTCTTAGACAATACTCAACAACCCATCGTTTTATATCTCATGTGCTGAAATCAATTTTGCTGTTTTTAAATGGAAAACTTCTAAGGAATGTAACAAATACTCAGGGCAAAATTCATTGCGATTGGTCAATTATTGTAGATATGAGCGTTCTAACAACAGCAGACAGACGGACGGGCATAGCTAAACTGACTCAGATATTGATGTGATGCAAGTATATATACATTATGGGGTCTGAGATGATTCCTTTTTAGCTTACACACGAAATGACAAAGATAATATATCCGCTTCACCACTTGGGAGGGTATAATTAATAATTTTAGAACTGTTGTGGTTGGTTGTTGTTTATAGTTTTACCAACGACTTTTTTGTTTCAGTATTGCGATAATTTAATAAACAAATAATTGATAATATTTAATTAAAATCCTGAAAATTACTAATATTTTGCATTAATTTTAATTTTTTGAAAGGTTAAGTTAAATTGGCGCTCTCTCTACCAATAAAAAATATAAATTTGTTTACATTTTTTGTGATAGGAATTTTTGTTTTGTATATCATAGTTTGTTTATTTTGTTTGTTTTTGTTTTTTAACTGACCATATTGCCAGATAAGAAATTTGATTAATGTCATTGCCAACATAGTTGTTTATATTGGTGAGAACTGGTTTATACGAGATTCGTGAGCACTTTAGAACAACGCTGTCTTAAAAAATTACACACTCTCTGAACACAAAGAAGAGCGTATTAAAAAAGAAAACAAAATAAAATTAGTTCACATTACTCTAGTCAGTGTGTGTGTGTGTAGTGTAAGAGTCAACGTTTACTAGTTCTGAGGCGAACACGAAGAGAAGAACAAGTGCTTTTTTTGTATTTAATTTAACTAGAAGAATTCAATGAAGTGTGTGAAAAAGAAATTAAAAATAATTAAGAAATAAAACTATGAGTTGGCAAAATAATGAAATACAATTTGAAAATTATATTAATTATGATGAAGTTACAAATATTGGTCAATGTTTGGTTCCCGAGTGTCATACGGTTTTTATAGGCAAAAAAATACAAGCTATTAAACGGCATTACCGTACGGCACATAAAATAAATATTGAGGGTGATGATGGTGGTGGAGAAATAGATGATAATGACAGCGGCAATACAATGACCGAAACAATTCACAATAATGAGGTGAATACCAGTAAAGGGGAAAGAAACCCTTTTGTATGCTATAGTATTAAATATGTGAATGATTCGAATAGAAATAACGTTAAAACAAATTTAAATAATGAGACTTTACACAATGACAATATAGGAGAAGGTGGTGGTGGCGGCGGTGGCGGTGGCAAGGGTTATAGAACATTTTTGGTAGCCGATTATGTTGATTATAATAAAGCAACGAATACTTCAAAATGTTTGGTAAAAAATTGTGAAAGACCTATGAGTGGCAGACGTACCGGAAATATCAAAAGACATTATCATAAGGTTCACAATTTTGTTATAGTACATGACAATCAAGAAGAAACATCCTTAAGGGATATGAAAAGGGAATTAAAAGAATATTATAATAATGAATTATTTGGTGATAGTGGATCAGCTGCAGGAGCAGGTGTTATGGAAGAAGATAATGAGGAAGATCTAAATGAAAGTACCGATATGGAGCATCAGCCGGTAAACTATGAACAATTTATTGATTATGATCCCTTAATTAATAAGTCATTATGTAAAGTACCCGGCTGTAAAGTTTATTTGGCGGGTAAAAAACCCTTAAGTATTGCTCGTCATTATAGTCAGGTTCACAATTACGATATAGAATCAAATGGCATAAAAATATTTGATAAATCGAAATTCTCCAAAGTCTGCAATGCTCCAACTACTGGGAACTCTTCTTGTTTAATACCCATAGACGATTTGGTGATCTTTGACCCAAAATCTCAAACATATCAATGTTTGTTTATTAATTGTAATCAAGTTTTAGAAAAACATTTACCCAGCATCAAAAGACACTACCACGAAAAACATAAAATAATTATAGCCCGTGATTCCGATAATATACCACATCGTTTTTACAGAAAACGTAAACAGCATGAAATGCAAAATTCCTGTGATCCAGAATATTCACGAGATTATCAAGACTTTAGCTATGAACAGCCCTCCACCTTGTATTCCATAAAAAATGAACTATTAAGCGATGATGAACAGCCTCAATGTTCAAAAAGGCCCAATAACAATAGTTTCTCAAACTATTTAATACCCGAAACTGAACTTGGAGCTCTTAAAAAAGAATACCAAAGTGATGAAGAACATTTCACACTGAAATCTAAATTAAAGGAAAAATTCATAAAAAATGAATCGAATTTCTCTTATCCCCACCACAAATCTCTTTACAAAGAAAACACTTTACAAATAGAAATTTCCCTAACAAAAGAGAAATTTTTCAATTTATGTTTTGGTTTAATATTGAAACGTAATTTATCATTACAATTATTTGATGATGATCAATACTTTAAACCTTTGTTACAACCCTATGAGGACATATTTGAGTATCCCGTCAATTCTAGTACAATGGAAAATTTATTGAAAAAGGCAAATGATATCGTAGTAAACGATTTGAGAGATTTATTTAAAAATAAAATTTTAAGTTTGGAATTTTATGTTCAGAATCATCTTAAAAATTATTATTTAATTTTTAATATACGATTTTTACAAGATGAAACAGTGCAAAATAAACAAATTGGTACGTATTTTCCTTAATATTAAATTTATAAAGAAGTAAACGTGTAAAATATAATACGCTACAGCACGAAGTAGACATGATAAATTGTGGACCGATCCTCGCACGGTTTTTTTTGCAAAGAGTCATCAGAGAGATATCTTATTTATATAGAGTCATGTAGGAAATGGAACTTAACTAAAACTGAACAAGAGCTAATAAAGAACAGGACAAGGACAAAACTAGAACTGAAGAAGAACTAAAGTAAAACTGATCCAACACTGAAATAGAAGTTATGTAGAACTGAACTGGAACTAAACTTAAACTGAATTAAAATTAACCTGGAACTGAGCTAAAATGGAAGTAAAACTAAACTAGAACTGAACTGGAATTGAGATAGAACTAGTTAGTGTTGAACTAGAACTTAACTAAAAATTGGACTAGAAGTGAACTAGAGCTGAGCTGGATATGAACTAGAATCGAAATAGAAATAAAGTAGAAGTGAACCAGAAATAAAATCAAACTGAATAAAACTGGAACTAAACTAGAACTGAGCAGTAACTAAATTAGAGCTGAAACTGAACTTCAACTGAATTGGAATTAAATTAGTTGGAACTGAACTAGAACTAAATTAGAGCTGGAACTGAACTAGAACTGAAACTAAAGTTAAACTAGAATTGAACAAGAAGTGAACTAGAAATGAAATGAAAATGAAATAGAATTGAACTAGTACTGAGTACGAAGCAAGAACTGAACTAGAATTAAACTAGAACTGAACAATACCTTAAGTAATAGAAAAGTAGAACTAAACCAGAACTGAACTTAAAATTAAATAGAAATAAATTAGAACTTAATTAGAACTGAACGAAAGGTTGATCATTTTTTTAACACGAGTACTCACAACATTTACATGGCAAACAGACGTACGAACATTGTTAAATCGATCCAGAAACTATTTTAGAGGTGATTGGTATACTTTAAAGTGGCTGTAACTCGATTTTGGCCTCATTGTTATTAACATAATCAAAAATATAACTAAAATCTTTCTTAATTTCTATTATAGGCTACATCTCACTAACTGAATCTTTCACCATTATTCCAATTTCTCAATTATTAAATAAATTTAATATAGATGAATCACAAATCTATATGAAAACTCTTTTACCAGCATCTTATGAAGATCCAGAAATTTATAAAATTTGTGAAAATTTGTTTGTCCACAACCCGGAGTTGAAAAAACATCCCATTTACGATTTACAAGTTCTGTTAAGAAAATTTAAACAATCTTATGCTCTTGACATTAAAAAGTGGTTAGAATTAATTAATTTGAATAAGCTGCACTATAATGTTTGGCAAAATTTGAAAGATTTTGAAAAACATTTAGAAAATTTTGTCTCAAATGATATCGACGAAAAATCAGAACTACAAGAAGCTAAAAATTTTATTAAAACTTTGGAAATATTTCATAATTTTATGGAGAAATTAGCGGGTGAACAATATGTTGCAGGTGATTTTTATCGTGATTGGTTGTGTTGTGAATTGGAATTGAAAAATGAATTAAAGAAAAATAACAATAAATATGCTGGAAATTTAAATGATGAATTATTGGCATGTAAAACATCTTTAATGGAAAGCAAAGAATTTATGGCGGCTTTATATTTGGATGCCAGATTTAATTTTTTGGCTTCACGTTTGATCAGTGAAGAACAAAAAAACAAAGGAAAGGTAAAATATGTTATTAAAACTAGTAATAGAAAAGAAATTGAATTAGAACTGAAATAGAAATGAACTAGAACTAAAAAGAACCAGAACAGAACTACAACTTACCAAGATCTGAATCAAAACTGAATTAGAGCAAACTAGAACTGATCAAGAACTGAACTAGACTTGAATCACAACTGAACTAGAAGTGAATTTAAACTGATCATGAAATAAACTAGACTTTAATTACAACTGAACTGGAAGTGAATTAGAACTAAAGTAAAACTGAACTAGAAGGGAATTGAATTAGAACTGAACTTGATCTGAACAGGAACTAGAATTGAACTAAAATTAAACTAGAAGCGAATTAAAATTGTACCAAAACTGTACTTGAACTAAACCTGAACTGAATAGATTTGAACTAAAACTGAACTAGAAGGGAACTGAACTTGATTTGAGCAGGATTTAGAATTATACTAAAATTAAAGTAGAACTGAACTAGAGGTGCACTGAGTTAGAACTGAACTAGAACAGAATAAGAACTGAACTTTATCTAAGCAGAAACTGAACAGTAACTAAACTAGAGCTGATCAA
The DNA here is from genome assembly GCA_004302925.2 of Cochliomyia hominivorax. NCBI lineage: Eukaryota > Metazoa > Arthropoda > Insecta > Diptera > Calliphoridae > Cochliomyia > Cochliomyia hominivorax. Next base: position 86,039,328 of record PYHX02000413.1, on the reverse strand, counting down.
TAACTGAATTAAAACTGAACTAGATCTGGACTATAAATGAACTAGAACTCAACTAGAAATGATCTGAAAGTGAACTTATAAATTGTTTTTTCTTTTTTTTTTTTTTTAATTTCAGTTATTCTTATGTTCTTTAGACGAGCGATTTAACAAATACATACAGTCCTCTTATGCTAGCAAAACTGATTCTTCAAATAATGATCAAGCTAATGAGGAGAACATGGATGATGAATATGCTTTATTAAATGAACATATTAATGATATAATGCCCTCAAAATGTAATGAAAGTTTACAGGATAAATTAATTAACTGTATACCCACAAAACGTGAACCATTTAGTTTAGATATTTTAAAATATTGGCATGCTAATCGTCAACATATGGAAGATATAAATGAATTAACAAAAATTGCATTTACATTTCCCTGCTCTCAATTTGTATTGAAAAATTTACAATATGATTTTGTTTGTAAATTGCAATCTGAAAAATATAATAAGTTTCTATTGAAATGTAATTATAATATTTTAGAGAAAAATCTAGATTTAATATTTTAAATTAAATTATTCACAAAAAAAATTATTTATTTAAAATAAATTCATTAATATTATTATTTTTATGTAAATAAAGAAAACTCGAAAGAAAAATATATAAACTTATAAGAAAATATTAAAAATAAAAGTAAAATTTGAACTTATATTTCAGAATGATATTCCGAAGCTTAGCGGGCATTCACGTGAACTTATGATAGGGACACGGTAATTGATTTGTTAACCTTGGAGATATTTTGTTAGAAATTGGAAGGTTTCGGCAAAGTGTTTGTTTTCCGATCACAGTACGATATTTTTCGATGTGGGTTTTAACGGATCAAGAGGAAAACACACTGGAGTTCATATAGGCGTAGGGTGTTGCAGGCATCTAAGAGTTATTTCTGCATATTCTTTAGCAGGTAGATTGAGGATACCGTCGGAGATTCCACTAGGGTGATTGTTAAGAATTTAGAGCTCGACATGTTTTAATGTTTATCCCGGTAGAAGGGAGCAGCCTAGATGGTGAACAAAGCAACTAAGGAATCAACTTTCCACTGTCAGGAGGATGTTCAACAGGGCGAAGAGGACGAGAAACCCCATTGCCAGGGGTGAATATAGAATGGGTTTCAAGGAGGACATTAAAAAGGCGCAAAGAGTCTCATTGTGTAGCTAGTGCGAGTCCATAAATTCAGTCAAAGAGCTGTGGAATTTCCGCCATATACTTTTAAGGACCCTGGTGTTCCCAGTTACTTCCAAAATTCCTGGACCCGAAAGTTCCTGTACCTAGACTGGTCATGAGCATTGGTTTAGAGTATAGAGTGTAAACTAGCTTGTATACTGAGGGTTACAGACCTCCCAATTTAGAAGGACTTGAACTGAAGTTGGCCGATAGTGCCATTCTCAGGACTAGCGGAAGCCGTCAGATGCTCACATCAAACGGCCCTTGTTGTAATCCTTGACCTATTCCAAGCATGTCCATGTGAAATTTTATTTATATATATTCAATAATTCAAATGTTATAGAATTGTTTTTAAAAAATCGTCTTGAAACCACTGTACACCCGACCAAATAAGAACTTGAATTTTTCCGAATCAAATGAAACTCACCTCAGGAATGTCCACATAAAATTTTATTTACACTTCAGTACTTCCATTACTACAGAATCGTTTTTAATAAAAAACATTTGCAACTTATTTGCATTCTGTACAAATTATGCGGCAAACTCTTAGTATTGCCACTGTACTAAAATTTGTGTATAAATGTCAAAATAATAAAGTTGACAGAGAAGCAAAATTGACAACAAACACGAATTTACTCATTTTTTAGTTCTTCTTCATACGTAAAGTTGTAAACAAATCTTTTCTGCATTGAAAAAATAGAAATTAGTTATTTTGTTTAAAGTAATAAAAGTACAACATAATGAATAAAAAATTATATAAATAAAATTAAAAGGAAATATTAAAAAAGGTGAAAAAAGATTGTGTTGTATGGAAAATCTATCTTTGTATAAAAAGAACAAGGTTCTTTTGTTGGGATTTTCTCAAGACTACACATAAGAGAGCGGCATTATCAAACAATAATATTAAATGGTTTTATATTATTGAATACGTTATTATCAATTTAATGACATAAGATTAATTAAATAAAAACTACATTGTTTTGTTGGTATTTTCTCAAGATAACTCATAAGAGAGCAGCATTGTCAAACATTACTATGAAACGGTATTATCTACATTAAGTATATATAATATTGTTTTGTTGGTATTTTCTAAAGACGTGTATTCTCACAAGAGAGCGGCATTATCAAAATTTATTATTAAATGGTATTATCTTTTTGAAAACGTTTTTATCATTTTTACAATAGCAGCATGGACGTAGAAAATAATTCTAGGAATATGGAAAATTCGAATCACGATCAATTTGATGACTCGAGTACGAGTTTTAATAAAACGATTTACAAACGTACTCGTTTTGATGCCAAAAAATATGTTAAGTACTCGAAAAAGAAAAATCGTTCAAGTTGTTTAATTAAAGATTGCGGAGCAAAATTTAAAGGTTGTATTGCAAGCAATATAAAAAGACATTTTCAACAAATACACAATATATGTATAATACATAATAAAGTTAAGAATGCAGAAGAAGAGGAATTCGATTTCAATATAGATGAATTAGAAAAATATTTCGATTATGATCCTTTACTAAATCGTTCACTTTGTAAAGCTTTCAATTGCCAAGCAGTTTTTACAGATATCAATTTAACTAATCTTAAAAATCATTATAATCAAGAGCATAAAGAAGTGGAAAATATCAATTTAGAGGATTTAGAAGACTATGAGGTGGATAAAAAAGTCTATCATTGTTTATTTAAAACTTGTAACGTTTTTCCGGCACAAAATTTACAAGATATTAAAAATCATTATGTGGAACAACACAGTGTCAATGTGAGATCATTTAGAATGAAAAATTTTGAAACATTTTGTAAGACACGTTACGTTAAACCTTCGTTGGACAGAGGAGAAGAAGAATTTATGAGTTTAGAAGATTCAGATACTGATGAAGAAGAAGAGGATGAGGAAGGGGATGGGGAGGGCGAAGGTGGGGAGCCTAAAAGAAAAAAACGTAAATATACCAAAAGAAGTGACAAGACTTTTAAGTATCACAATTATGTAAAAATCTATGAAAACGAGAATAAAGCAAAATGTTTAATAGAAAATTGTCCAAAAATTCTATCTGGTATTATAACAAATAATATTAAAAGACATTTTGTATCTATACACCATATGTGTATTATTCATGGTATAAATGGACCTACAGCCGAAAAATGTGAAAATAATTTAGTGAGAACCTATAATGAATCATCTTATTATGTACTTGATGAATTTGTCTTTACAAATTGCAATGATAAGGAAACAAAATTATTTAAATGTTTATTTTCGAATTGTTCACATTTTATGCCAATCGATTTAAAGGCGATTAAAACGCACTATGAGCAAAATCATAAAATTTGTTTAATAAAACATACCCCCAATAGAACAAACTCCTCAACATCCGATAATGAAAATGAAAACGAAAACAATCTGGAAATCGATCAAATGGCAAAATCTTCTCAAACTCAATGTCAAAACTCACAAGTTTATACAATTTTCAATTATTCGAATTACGTGGAACGTAGTACTGTTAATAATTTATCAAAATGTTTAATAAAAACTTGTGGTTCTATTATTAAAGTTACTATTGTGGCTGATGTTATAAAACATTATCTTGGAAAACATCACTTTAATATTATTGAAAATCATGAAAATATGCCTCCTTATGGACCAATTCAAAAAGTTCACAAAAATACATCAATTGAAAAATTTCTAGATGGTTCAAAGTGTTTATTTGAAAAATGTGATGATGTAATACCAGAAAATTGGAACGATTTAGGAAGGCATTACTATGAGAAACATAAGGTAACAATAATGTTTAAGTCATCTAAAAGAAGAAAAAAATCTAGTTATAAGAAGAAAAAATGAATCTATCCGCAAATGAAAGTGAAGACGACGAGGACTCTCAAGATAATGATGGAATTAGTCATTCTGAAAATGATGATGATGATAACGACGACGTGAAGGCAGATAATGCTAATTGTTTCGTACGCAACGAATTTTTAAGTGAAGATGAAAATCATTTAAATATTAAAAACGATCCATTATCCCCAGCTGGGCAGGAATTGCAAGTAACTCTAATAAAAAATGAAATTGCAATTGATAATGAAGATGATCGACAGCAATCAGCAATTTCATATGAAACCATTAATACCCATGAAAATGCCATAGAAAATGTAACACAAACATTACAACAATCTTTAGAAATTTCCTCAGATTCAAATGGAAAATCATTAACAAAACAGAGATTTCATAAATTATGTTTGGGTCTGGTAATAAAATATGATTTACCCTTAAAACTATTCAATGATGAGAAATATTTCAAACCATTATTGGCTCCATATGAACGAAAAATTAATAGTAATATTGATTCTAATAAAATGGAAAATTTAATGCTTAAAGCAAATCATATAATTAAGGATGAATTGAAAGAGAGTTTTAGTAATAAAGTGGTGTCGTTGGAATTGTATGTTATCAGACATGAAATGCAAAATTATGTAATATTTAATATACGATTTTTGAATGATGAAATGGTTCAAAATAAAATAATAGGTAAGTGAAAGGAAACACAAGAACTGATTTAGAACAGAACAAAAACTAGTAAAGAACTGAACTAGAAGTGAGCGAGAACTAAGAAATAATAATAGAAATTAACAGAAACAGAATGAATATTGAACTAGAACTGAACTAGAACTGAAGGAAAACTAAAGGAGAATTGAAGTAGAACAAAAAGAATTAAAATAGAACTAAATTCGAAATGAAAGAGAACTAAAGTAGGACTAAAGTAAGGTAGAATTGTAGGAGAACTAAAGTATAACTGAACTTTAAATAAACTAGAACTGAATTAGAACTGAAGGAAAGCTAAAGAAGAATTGAAAGAAACTGATATAGAATTAAAGGAGAACTTAAAGAGAACTAAAGTAGGACTAAGTTAGAACTGTAGGAGAACTAAAGTATAACTGAAATGTAACTAAACTAGAACTGAACTAGAATTGAACTAGAAATAAAATAGAACTGAACCAGAACTGAACAAAAAGTGAACTGGAAATGAACTAGAGCTGAACTAGAACCTAAATAGAACTGAACTAGAATTAAGCTAGAACTAATATATAGAACCTAACTAGAACTGAAGTAGAACCTATCTAGAACTGCATTCGAACTGAAGAAGAACTACATTAGAACTAAACTGGAAATGAATCATTTAAAAATCATTTTATTTTATTTTTCAGAATTTTTACCTATAAGCCAAACAACAACAACTTTACCAATTTCACAATATTTAAAGAAACATAATATTGATGAACAACAAGTTTATATGAAAACAATTTTAGCAACAATTCAACATGATGAAATTTATACAATTTGTAATAATTTACGTCAACATAATTCAGATTTAAAAAATCATCCCATACACGAGCTACAATTAATATTGCGAAATTTTAAAGAGAAATATTCCGAAGAAATTAAATCGTGGCAAGAATTAACTAAATATAAAGAAAAATTAACTCTAGATATTTGGAATAATTTAAAAGATTTTGCAAAACATGTTAAAAGTTTATTAGAAACTGATGTTGAACTGAAACCAAAACTACAAAATGCTAAGAATTTCTTTAAAACATTACAAATATTTTGGAATTTCTTTAATAAATTATCGGAAGAACAATATGTGGTTGGTGATTTCTATCGTGATATGTTATGTTGTGAATTGGAATTGAAAGAGGATATAACAAAAAATAAAAATACTTATGCAAACAATTTAAACGAAGAACTATTGAAGTATAAAAATAATTTATTAGAATGGAACGAATTTATCGGAGCTTTATATTTGGATATAAGATTTAATTTCTTTGGTACACGTTTATTAAACGAACAACAAAAAAATGATGCTAAGGTATTTTTTTATTTCATTTCACAATTAAATCAAAGTAATTTTTATACCCTACACCATCACCATCTGTCTGTCTGTTTGTCATCACATTCACAATAATTGACAGAGCTGAATGTTCTGTGTATTTGCTATCGTCCTGAGAAGTTTCCTATTTAAAACCGGTAATATCGGTTCAGTTTATTAAAAGATATAGACCGATATCCGAGGAAACCTCTTTAGTTCAAGCAAAAAACTTTCGTAAAATTGTCAATTATAAATCGATAAATTAGAATTAATTTTTGTCATAATGTTAAGCTTTAAGTACGATTCCTGAACTAGAACTGCACTAGAAATAAACTAAAACTGAAATAGAAGTAAGGAGAACTAAAGTAGAACTGAAGTAAAAGTGAAGAAGAACTGAAGGAGAACTAAAGTAGAACTGAAATGGAAATAAACTACAACTGAACAAGAACTGAAATAAAGCTAAAATTGAGCTGAACTAAAACGATGTTAAAGTGAAGTAAAACTGAAGGAGAACTTAAGTAGAAGTAAATTAGAACTGAAGAAGAACTAAAGTAGAACTAAGTTAGAAGTGAAAGAGAATTAAAATACAACTGAACTAGAACTGAAGCAGAACTGAAAGAGAACTAAAGTAGAACTACAGTGGAAATAAAGTAGAACTGAAATAGAAGTAAAGAGAACTAAAGTAAAACTGAAGTGAAAGTGAAGTAGAACTGAAGGAGAACTAAAGTAGAACTAAAATACAAGTAAAATACAACTGAAGGAGGACTAAAGTAAAACTGAAGTAGAAATAAAATTGAACTGAACTAAAACGATGGTAAAGTCAATTAGAACTGAAGAAGAACTAAAATAGAATTTAGGTAGAAGTGAAAGAGAATTAAAATACTACTGAACTAGAACTGAAGTAGAACTGAGGTAGAAGTGAAAGAGAACTAAAGTAGAATTTAAGTAGAACTAAAGGAGACCTAATTAGAACTGTAGGAGAACTAAAAAAGAACTGAAATAGAACTGAACTGTAACTGAAGGAGAACTATTGTAGAACTAAAGTTGAGCTTCAATTAAACTTAATTAAAATTAATTTTTACCATATTATTAAGCTTTATATACTTTATTACCATTCCAAAAATTGTCAAAATCGGTTCAGTAGAAAAAAAGCTTATAGTCAAAAATATAACTAATTATATGGACTCATTAAGTCTTTTCATTTAAGAAAAACTTTTATATTGCATACGTTTATGAGTTAATGTGGGTGTGTGTATGAACGAAACAAAACGTATTTAATTTACACGCATTTATAGTGGAGGGTATTAGAGATTCGGCATAGCCGAATATAGCATTCTTACTGTTTATTTAATTTTAAACAAATTATTAATTTTTTTAGACATTCTTGGCTCGAGTTTGGGATAAATATAACAATTATTTTAATACTTCTGTGAAAAATAAGGATTCTTCTGGTAATAGAGATAATGACAACGTTGATGTTGATGATGAATATGCATTATTGGATAAACTTTTAAATGATGAAACCAGTGTTAGTATACAAGATAAACTCATCATGTGGATACCGGCCAAAAGGGAACCCTTTAGTTTTAATATTTTAAATTATTGGCAAACAAATAATCATAATATGATTGAATTAAATGAGTTAAGAAAAATTGCATTTACATTTCCGGCTTCGCAAAATGTTATGAAAGTTTTAAAAACAAATTTTACAATATTTAAGAATGATGGGAATACAATAGATAAGTTTATTATGAAATTTAACAGAAATATTTTAGAACAAAAAGAGAATCAAATAATTTAATTTATTAATTCCTAGAAAAAATTGTAGAGGATTTATTATATATTTATATGTAAATATATGATGTAAATATATGAAATAATGTCGATTACATGTTACACATGTAAGGGGTGAGATCGAAAAATTCTTAAAGTACATATGTTATTAAAAACGAAACCATCAGACTTGCAGTTTAATTTTTTTGATGAATTGAAATGATGAAAGAAACCTTGTTCTTAGAAGAATGATCCAAACGATGTTTCTAAAGTCAAAGAAAAAATAGAAATCATTTTAAAATGAACTCTTCACACATGCGATAGGAAAGTAGCACGGTTAGCTCAAGTCTCGGACTATTCGATACAAAAAGTTTAAGTTAATCCATGTTAAAAAACATACTAGACTCAAAAAGTTCTTGACAGGACCGCTGCTAAAAATCTTGAGACCAAAAACAGCACTGAAATTGTAATGAAGTTTTTTAAAACATATGTTGCATAATGGATGTATGTTCCTGCAGAATTTTTCCAGCTTTTATGTTGCTGAGCGAATGTCGAAGAAAAGTTTAGGACCCAAAAGTAGACAAAATTTCCCAAAAAGTTCTTGGTATGGCAAGCAATAAGTAGTTGCGACAAGAAGAAGCTAACTTGTCATTCTGTCCCATGGTAAACAAGTGGTGCAGGAGCAATCATGTGGTATATGTACCAAGAGAGTTAAACCCTTTAAACTGCCTGAGATAAGGCTAGCGGAGAAATATTTGACTCTTGTTAAAAAGGAATTAAAGAGCTCCAAAAAGTTGTCCATAGGTGTGGTAGATTTTAAACTGTTATGAGCTACCCCTTCGAACAGTGTGACAGAAAGCATTTAAGTGATTAAATACATCGCATATGGCCTGTAGTCGAAATTGTACAGTCATCCTCACATGTCAACTCCCATTTTGTGGGACTCCTTGTTTCATACTAATTGATTCTGATCTATAGTTTCCGAATTCAATGAACGATTGACGAGCATTCAAATAGTTCACCATCTCGTTTTGTTCAGTAATGTGGACGGCAGGATTTTCAGCTGAGAACATATAAAGGATCGTCGTTCAAAGTATTTGGTTTTATTAGACACTTTATTAACAGAGTATAAAAGCTCTTTTGGGGTTAAGTCCGGTTACTCCAAATCATGACCTTTATCTCCGTCCTTGAATCCTTTGTTAAAGTTTTTTATGGTCTTCATCAGTACTGTTCCAAATTGAAATCAAGTCCATGTAGCACATACATGGACAGTTTCTTCTAAATTTTGAGCAGAATTATCTATAAAAAATTATCTTCCAAAATTCCAAAATTTTTTCAATTTTTACCAAAACATTCTAAACTATAAAATACAACTCTGTTTCTTATTGAGGTTATGTTATGGAGATAACTGCACAAATGTCAATTTAGTCGGTGTAATTTCTTTGACCGCTGCTGCTTCATGTTATTTTCTTCAAATTTCTTTACTTCTTGCTGCAATTTTGTAACAAATTTTCAATTTTAAATAATTCATAAATAAAATGGAAATTTCCTATACCTGCCAGGATTTTTTAGGCTTCCAAGTAAGTTATGTTAAACCAATACGATGAGACATTTTCTTATACTCATTCTCATCTAATTGCGACAGGATGCTCTTAAGAAAATGCGCGATATTGATGATAAAATAATTTATGCCCTAAATACCTCATTGCCCACAGAATCATTTAAGGGTCAAGTGGATGGTGAAAAGACTTGCAAAGATTTATACTCAAAATTACAAACTGGACACAAGCAACGTGAAGAAGCCATACGTAGTTGTATAACCCTCTCTGCTGAAACATTAAAAGGTTTAAGGGAAAAACGTGAAGCTCAACCGGATGATATGGAGGTGGATAAGAAATTTAAATCGGAACAAAGAAAAGTGGGTTTTATGATTCCTTAATAATTTAAAATTTATTCATTTTTGTTTTTTTATTTTAGTTGCGCGTTTTGCAATCGGAATTGAATGTGGAAGACATTGTTAAAGAACGTTCTTATAAGGCTTTCAATGAACGTTGCCGGTTATATTTTAGAGCTGGTGCTACCACAACTTTATGAGTTTGTTTCTTAAGGGACAAACGATGTTATTTATAAACGGGGTTTTTTTGTAATCCCATAACTAGTTTCTTTTTCAAACTTCAACATGGTTATTGTGCTAAGTACAATTTTTTACGGTTTGCATTTTATTAGAATACTATTTTCTTTTTGCTTATGTAATTTTCTTAAAACTGTTTAATCAAACATTAATCATTTTGTTTTGACTATAAACATTAAGTTTAAAATGTTATTGTTACAATTTAGAAATATGTTCAGAGGAGAAAATTAAAACAGTAAAGTTTTTTTATTGAGAACAAAAATTGAGAATACTTTTTTTGTTAGAAATAGAAAAAAAGAAGCTGTAAAGTTTAAAATTTAGTACCGACATTTTCTATTTTTTTATTTTATGTTGGTTCAGCACAAGTTTTCTATATTTATTGAGTACAAAAATTATTTGAAATCTCTCAACAAGTTAAATGTCAATTTTCACTTACAGGTGTCTGACATATGTTACCGTTATTTATCAACAAAGCAGGGATGGGATTGACTAACTCATTACAGTTTCATATTAAATTTTGAACACTTTTGAAGTAGACCATTGAAGAATGACTCTTGACATAACAATAAAATAAACTTCGCAGATTTTGTACTTATAACATTTTGACGAATTCAATGATGCCCCAATTTTTTTGTCCAACATGAATAAGGACCTTTCGAACATATGGCAATGTATCGTTATTAGTGTTGTTGTAATTAATTTTTTTGATAATGACTTTATAATAGAGAATATTCGCTAATTGTATACAAAAATACTTCACTTATAATCCAAATTTTACGAGAAATAAAGAAAAACGGATGGAAATAACTCTGGCCCTATTTCTTTTGGTCATAACTGTAGTGCAGTGTGGAGGATTTGCCTTTATTAGTAAAAATACCACATTTTTGTTCTCATATCACTCAAGAGCTTGTTAACCATGGTGACAGTGTAAAAAATCAGGCCAAAACTAAGTGGATACATTATAAAGTATTATGAATGGAAGCAGCCTTTTACGTTCGTGATACATTGTACAGCAAGAATATATTTTTTTAGAAAATGGACTTCAATTTCTGTGCTTTGTTTTTAACCTCAAAATTTTTAGCAGCGTTTCTGTCAGAAACTTTTTGAGCCTTGTATATCTCAAGTTCTCGCGGTTCTGTTAAACAAATTGGGATTTGTTAAAAATATTTAATAATTTTAGTATGTCTGGTCACTCAATATAATCAGATTTACAATATATTCATTTGTTTGGCATAAAACATAATAACTGGCATATTTTACAAAGATATAAAGGTCTCCGTTCCGGAACGACCTGAGTCTTACTCGGCCAAAGATTGTCATCCCAGCGATAGTTGTATTAAACGAAAGTTCTTTCCCCAAGAAAGAATTAACGGATACAGCCGAGCTGTTAAAACAACAAAGGTAACTAGATCCAAAAGAGATCAAATAATACTTGGGTAAAAAGTTTTAAAGAAAAACGTGTGTTAAGAATTTTTCGATCTCTCCAAAATAATATATATTTTTATTCAAGTGAACCATTTTTGTATTCCAATTGTACATGTTAGAAGACAAGATTCTCTGTAACTATTCAGTTAATGGCAAATTATATTCTAAATGCATTTCTTTTATAGTTCTGCCCTCTAAATGAGCCAATTTTCCAATAACAATTTGAGCAGCATCTTTCACATCATTAAATTCATGTAAAAGTTTCATAATCTCTTGTTTACGTTCTTCCGCATGCGTTGGTACTTTTAAATCATGCAATTCTTGTTGTAATTCCTTATACATACTGATTAATTGAGATTTGGAGGAGTCGGCATCAGGTGACAATGACACAGACATATTAAAGCTAAAAAGAAATATGAATTATATAGTTTTTTGGTTTATAATCATACAAATGATTTATAAATGATCTATAATGAATATGAACTATTGAAAATGCGGCTTATATGGAGTGAGATCGAAAAATTCTTAAAATAAATTAATCATTAAACTTTTAAACCAAAATCAAAGTGATTTGTTAAACATGTCATGTAAAAAAAATAAAAATCATTTTCAAAAGTGCTCCCAACACATCAGGTAGGAAAACTGCATGGTTAGATCAGTGTTTGGAATATTTAGTACGAAAAGTTAAAGGTAATACAAGTTCAAAAAGTCCTGGACAGGAACACTGCTACTAGCCGTCCTGAGTGGCAAAAAACAGAAATGTGGTATTTTTATCCGGAGCAATTAAAGAATTCATAAAAGGTATGCAAAGGTGTACTCATTTTTAAATTGGGATGGATGGTTCGAGCAAATTAACAAAAAGTTCTATAAAAAGTTAATAGAAAGGTTTTTCGAAGAAGGCCCAAAACGTTTATTGGTTTCGTTTTTATTAACATATATGTTTGTTAAGAATTTTTCGATCTCACTCATGGAAAATATTGTAATTTTTGTAAAGTGGTAATAAATTTACCTAGAAAAGAATAACTCCATACAAACGACTTCTAGAAAAAAAAACAACAGTGAAAACCTATTTCCACGATAATTCGATTTCCGTTCCGGAACGACCCCAAGTCAGAATCGACCAAAGTAAAGAAAAGATTTTCTTCCAAGAACTATCTGTTAAAGCAACATGAGGAAATTAATCTTTAAATCAAAACTACCGATATTTATATCTCAAAAACTATGGGAGAACGTAAAAAATGTTCTACCTTGTTTTACATTAAGTATGAAGTGCTTTCATTCAATAGTGCGGGAATCTATATTTGCTTCGAAGAAGTATAAAGTATGGCACTGAAGATACATAACACATAAACTTCAGATGTTCCTGATTTGTTTTTCAAAGGGCCGTTTTTTTGGGAAATTGCCAAATATAACTGTCTTTGAGATTATGTAGCCGGAGAGGGCATTGAGGGTATCTTTACATTGACGAAGTCGTTTTGACGATATCATAATTGTTGATCTTATTTCCTACCTGTCCCTTATGAGACAGTAATACTGACTGGAATTGAAGATGACATTGTGTAACTCTTTACAGACCAAATAAACCTTAGCAGCTGAGATTATGTAATATAAAAAATCAAAGGAATAAATGCTTCTTATTAGACTTATATAAAAGGATTAGAAAATTGTTTGGAAGTTTTAAATATGTCAGATATACGGCACTGGCAAATTAATCTCAACTTTAGTTCTAAGTTTTTTAAAGAAATTTGATTTTAAAATTTCACAAATACCTTATAACATAAATCTTTTTTAATGCTTTTAAAACTTAAAAATTAAAAAACTTTCAAAAATCTTAATTTTCGCCAAATATATCTTTCCAACACTAAAAATACCTTAAAACATAAACACAAAGTTGTTAATATAAGTATTTTTTATGACATTTCCTTACTACTTTCTTGAAACAACGTCGCTTTTGTTAAATATTTGCACGCTTTACAACACTAGAGTATAAAATAAAAAAAACTTTTTCATTTTACAAAAATTTTTATTAACTATTTCTGCACAAAATTTATTTAATTTAGGTAAATTTTTTCAATATTATTAATATATTTTTTAATAAAACTAAAGACAAATTGGTAAATATTTAAAAAATTGAAATAAAACTTTATATAAAATAAAGAATTTGCGAAAAACGTGTGTTATAAGTGAATGTTAAATGAGTGGAGGAAAAATAGTTATAGCGTTTGAATGTATTGCTTAAAGAGAAGAATTTGATATAATTGAAAAAGAGTGTGTGTGTTTGTTCAATAGAAAAGAGGGGGAAAATGGATGTTAGTAGGCAAACAGGGATGGAGAGTATGCACTTTGTAAGTAAGTGTGGTAAGTCAACGATGGTATGGATGGTTGGTTGTTGTGTATTATTTGTTGTTGTTAATTGAATGATTATGCAGCAGTGATGTGATATGTGTGTAAAAGTGTCAAAATGAATGCATGCCAATCTGACTAACAACCGAACGGGCTGATTGACTAACAGTCTAAACGTGTAATGGACTCTTCGCTTGTTTGCTAATAAAACAGAAAAAAGAAATGTTGATTTGAAAACGTAAAAATGAAAAGTAAAAGTAGTTGTAATTGATTTAGAAAATATTGAATTCACTACAAGACACACACTCACACACATTCGTATGTAAAAAAACACACACACCTAAGGGAATTTGCAATAATAAAAAATTAACAATTAAAGGTTTTTTCTTAAAGGGGTACTGAACCACACCCTTGAATAATGAATTTTTAATAAATGGAACTGGTCTAAATTTCTTTCAGAAATGTCCACTACACATAGGCATCGCTATAAAAATGCTGGCCTGGACTCTTCCGAAATGCGAAGGCGGCGAGAGGAGGAGGGCATACAAATACGTAAACAAAAAAGGGAACAACAACTAACAAAGCGACGTAATGTGGTTTTGGAAAATCCTAATAGTAACATGTTAAATAACATGGACAATGATATTATGCAGGTAGGTCGCCTTAGAATTTCGCTAATGGAACTGGGAAGTAATTTCGTTTAATTTAATTTTCTTAAGGAATCTGAAATGCATCAAGTTCCCCATGATATTTTACAACCAAATGAAGGTTTAGATTTATCCAAAAATTCCGAACAGCAGCAGCAACAACAACAACAACAGTACCAACATATACCTCAAACTGTGCTTAATCATCAGCAACAACAACAGCAACAGCAGCAACAACAAAATGTCTATACAACACCATTGCAACAGCAAACAAGTACAGTGATTAAAAAAGAAATGATTGATGCATTGTACAGTGATGTGGAAAGTGTGCAATTGGAGGCAACACAAAAGTTTCGTAAATTATTATCAAGAGATCCAAATCCACCAATTGAAGAAGTTATACAAAAGGGTATAGTTCCAAGATTTGTACAGTTTTTAAAGAACAATAACAATGCTTCACTACAGGTGAGTGAAATTCTCTGAAAACCGTTTCTAAAATGTGAGAAATTTTCTATAGAAAATTCTGTCTCGGATATGTGAAAAATTTTCTATAGAAATTTTCGAAAAAGCGAGTAAATTCTTCCTGAAAATGTAAGAAATTTTCTATGTAAAGCACAATACATTTTCTATAGAATATTGTCTGAGTAATTCATGCAAGTTTCTGAGAGAAATTCTTTCATATTTCCTGCTTTTAAGAAGTGTTGTTTCATTTTTATTTAAATTCCTCTTTTTCTAGTTTGAAGCAGCTTGGACTTTAACAAATATTGCTTCGGGCACTTCACAACAAACCAAAATTGTTATTGAAGCTGGATCGGTGCCAATATTTATAGAATTACTGTCCAGTCCTCATGATGATGTGCAGGAACAAGCTGTATGGGCTTTAGGTAACATAGCCGGAGATTCACCAGCCTGTCGGGATCATTTACTTAATTCTGGCATTATGCAACCTTTACTGCAGTAAGTTTTTTTTTAATTTTATAAACTTGTTAAAACTTTGATTTTCCTAACAAATCTTCTCTTTTACCAAAAAAAAGTGTTTTAAGTACCACCGAACGTTTAACAATGATACGTAATGCGGTTTGGACTTTATCGAATTTGTGTCGTGGTAAAAATCCTCCTGCTGATTTTACAAAAATCGTACATGGTCTACCAATATTAGCACGTCTATTAAATCACTCTGATACAGATGTGTTAAGTGATACATGTTGGGCCATTAGTTATTTATCTGATGGTCCAAATGATAAAATACAGGCTGTTATAGATGCTGGTGTTTGTAGGCGTTTAGTGGAGTTATTAATGTATGTTTTAAGTTTTCCATAAAACCAATGTTTCGTTTTTACAATTTTCACTTGTTATTATTTTTTTGAAGGCATCCTCAACATAATGTTGTTACTGCTGCTTTGCGTGCTGTGGGTAATATTGTTACCGGTGATGATGTTCAAACCCAAGTTATTTTGAATTGTAATGCTTTACCTTGTATTAGTTATTTGCTGACCTCACCTGTGGATACGATAAAAAAAGAAGCCTGCTGGACGATCTCAAATATTGCCGCCGGTAATCGTCAGCAAATTCAAGCTGTTATTGATGCCAATATCTTTCCTACTCTTATAAATATTATGCAAACGGCCGATTTTAAAACGAAACGAGAGGCTGCCTGGGCCATAACAAATGCCACAAGTAGTGGTACAGCTGAACAGATAAGATATTTGGTGAGTAGAAGATATAGTTCTCTATAAGAAACTCAAGAAATTTTGTATAGAAAAAAATTCTTTTTGAATTGTGAGAAATGTTTATGCTAAATTCTCTTTGAATTGTGAGAAATTTTCTATGGAAAATTCTCTTTGAATTGTGAGAAATTTTCTTTAGAAAATTCTCTTTGAATTGTGAGAAATTTTCTATGGAAAATTCTCTTTGAATTGTGAGAAATTTTCCTTGGAAAATTCTCTTTGAATTGTGAGCAATTTTCTTTGGAAAATTCTCTTTGAATTGTGAGAAATTTTCTATAGAAAATTCTCTTTGAATTGTGAGAAATTTTCTATGAAAAATTCTCTTTGAATTGTGAGAAATTTTCTATGAAAAATTCTCTTTGAATTGTGAGAAATTTTCTATGAAAAATTCTCTTTGAATTGTGAGAAATTTTCTTTAGAAAATTTTCTTTGAATTGTGAGAAATGTTTATGGTAAATTCTATTTGAATTGTGAGAAATTTTCTATGAGAAATTCTCTTTGAATTGTGAGAAATTTTCGAAAATTTCGATCTATAAAAACTGAAATTTACATCAAGAAATTTTTACAAAAAAGGCTGCTTTCATTTATAAGACTCCATAATGTGTCCACATATTTTTGTGTCATATAGTAAACAAGACCTTGAGTGATACAAGAGCTATAATGTGATCTTTGTACCAAGAGAGGCATATCCTTCAAACTG
The DNA here is from genome assembly GCA_004302925.2 of Cochliomyia hominivorax. Classification (NCBI taxonomy): domain Eukaryota; kingdom Metazoa; phylum Arthropoda; class Insecta; order Diptera; family Calliphoridae; genus Cochliomyia; species Cochliomyia hominivorax. Next base: position 86,022,521 of record PYHX02000413.1, on the reverse strand, counting down.
ACCGGAGCAAAGGCCAGTGGGGAGATATTAGGCTCTTGTTAAAAAATCCAAATTGTTTTAGATTTGAAACTGAAATGTACTACGTGTTTGAGCAAAGTGACAGAAGGCACTACAAAAACTTTAATGAAAGATTTTCCGAAAAAAAATGGTTCAAAATTTCATTCATCAAATGATTAAAACTATAAAAGTATTTTTATAAGAATTTCAATCCAATAAAAAAGCAAATTTAAACTGTTTCGAGTTTTTCCTTAAATTGATTTTCTTTTCTTAATTTTCTTTCTAAAGGTCCATGTTGGTTGCATACCACCCATGTGTGATTTCCTAACCGTTGTCGATTCTGACATTGTACAGGTGGCTTTAAATGCTTTAGAAAATATACTCAAGGCAGGAGAAAAATTCACCGCCAGACCAAATCCTTATGCCATGGCTATTGAAGAGTGTGGAGGTATTTGAGGAATGAATTCAGTTTCATTTTCAAATTCTTTAATAAATATCTAAATTTCATTACAGGTTTGGACAAAATCGAATATTTACAATCACATGAAAATCGTGATATATATCATAAATCATTTTATATTATCGAACAATACTTTGGTAATGAGGAGGAAGATGTACGAGTGGCACCCTCAGTGGATGGTAATCAATATGCGTTTAATACAGATTTAGGTGCACCACAAGGTGGTTTCAATTTCTAGCCTCCTCAATTCAAAATAAAATACAACTTTAAGGAAATCTAATGGATAATGAAGAAGAAAAAGAAAGTAATTAAAATTGAATGACAAAATTCTCTAGTTAGTAAATGGCTAGAAATCTATCTAGAACAACAACAACAATAACAATAACAAAAGGAAATGAAAGAAGTTCTCACAAAATAGAAATAAAAAATGAAAAAAAAGAAAAATGGCTCTTTAAAAGATGTTTTTTTCTTTTTTCCCCCTCTTTTTTGCTATAGATGAAGAGAAACCAAAACCACCATCTCTTTCGTAAACATAACTTCCAATAGTTGAAAATTTTTAAGTTTTAGTAATTTTTATTACTAAAACATTTTTACTTAAAAAAGAAAAGAAAGAAAGGAAAATATTAATTAATGTAATTTTTAAAGATTTTTTTCTCTTTAATTTTGAATGCATTTTCTTTTTTGTTTCTTTTTAAAAATTTTCTTATCATTTATTTATTTTTTTTTTAATATATAAGCTTGGCTTTTGTTTGCATTAATTATTATTAATAATTTTTATTTAATTTATATATATTTTCCCCCATGCTTTACTATGTATAATGTACATATTTTCTTTTCACTTCTATTTTTTTTATTTTATATTATAAATTTATAATATTTATTAAAAATTATTATAAAAATTAATCATATAATGACCTTTAACGCCTTTTTTCCATAAATAAGTTGCTAAAAGAAATAAAAAAAAGTTGAAAACAAAATCGAAGAAAAAGAATTTAAAACAAGTAAGAATGTTATATTCGGCTATGCCGAATCTTTAATACCCTTCATCACAAAAGTGTGTGTATGTGTGTGTGTGAAGTAAATAGATTATGTTTTGTACAAAATAAATGAGTCATAAAATAAGTAAAAGACGTATGGACATAATTAAATCGACTCAGATTTTTATCAGGATGCAAGAATATATATAACATTATGTGATCTGCGATGATTCCTTCTAAGCGTTACACACAAAATAACAAAGTTAACATACCATATTCACCACTTGTGGTGGTGGAGGGTATAAAAATATGTTGAAATTTATTTAGAGTTTAACATAAAAAATCTGTGTTATTTTTTATTATTAATTAATTATTATTTTTTATTATTATTTTCTTTTTATAAAAATTTCTCTATAGATTTTTGCTTAATTTGATTGCATGGAAAAAATTGATAAATAAAGAATTAAACTAAAGAAAAACGAAATTTTTAAAAGAGGAATTTTTATTTAAAAAACCAATTTTTTACGCGCATTTCCATGAATTTTAAACTAAAATACATTTAACGATTATAAAATTATACATCATTATTTTAAGGACATGTGCAAATTGTTATTCACTTATTACATTGAATACTGCAGCATATATTTACATGGGAAATGTGTTGATTTCTGGGAAGGAGGCCAAGTTTCAGAGACATTTTAAAGGATGCTGTAAAACATTTTATAGAAGTATTTAGTATCTTTGGAAAGGTAAATATTTGAAATTTTATAAAATTTGCGCATTAAAGTACTTAAACTAAGTATTTTTTATAAATTTAACAAAAATTAAAAAAAAAAATTCTAAAAAAATGTGTAACATTCGTCATTAAATAAATTCTATAAAAACGCCGATATTATTATAAAATTTTAATATAATATGCATGAAGCTGTCCTAAATGTAAGACTATAAAAATATTCCCACTATTTCAAAAAAATAATAATTTTTTTAATAATTTGCACACCCTGAGGGGTTTATAAGAGGTTTGGTCCATTACAGATTTCTTCAGTGAATAGCTAATAAATGTAGCTATATAATCCAGGTACATTTTTGCCGATTCTAACTTTGAAAATTTTTTATATTCAAAAAATTAAAAAAAAAATATCTGAAATTTAACGAAATTCCTAAAGAACTAGCGGGAATATTGCTCCCAGAATTACTTTATAAGCATAAACAAAAGAAATTCTTTCTGAATTAAGAAGTCCTTAATTTTATAGTACATAAGGAAAAAGTGTTACCACCTTTTTTTAAATCACATTTTTTTCTAAATTGTATGTAAAATAGTTTTTTTTTTTCAATCAAATCATAAATAAAATTTTGATGATTTTTTAAAAATTTTTCATACCAGAGGTGATCAACTTTGGTGATCCACTTCCCTACCCCAAGATCCATTAGAAACATGTCCATCTGCAAATTGTTTAGAAAAATACCTCAAAATTATTCATGTAAAATTGCATTGAAAAAAATTCAATAGTTCCAAAGTTACAGAATAATTGAGAAATAAAACTTTTTGGAACCACTGTACTAAACGATTATTAGTGACCAATTTATCGAAAGGCACAGATCATGATATTATCTTCAAGACTAACCCGGGTTATAGCTCCACTGTTAGCCGTGATGTCATAATCAGTGTATTATTTATGATTCCAAAATCAAAAGGCTTTCGCGGAAAAAGCAGCACTTTAAGAACAAAGTTATCGGTAGCAGAGCCATAGTTTAGGATGATGGATTAGTGCTAAAATAAACTGATGATAATAGCTTCCCTTCAATTTCTGTGGTACTTGTTGAAAGAATATTCTTTTCATCCAGTGAACTTTTTGGTTTGGCCAATACATTTTATGTAAATTTTCATTAAGAGCCTACACTTAAGTACGTTAACACAAGTTTATATATATTATTTATACTGAAACTTCAGATAAAAAGAGATATTCTTTTCGATTTTAGTTAAGTTTAAATATAAAATTCATTTTACAAAAACTTTACCAAATTTTAGTTTCTTCATAAATTTTTGTCATTAAATTACATTCCACTAGCTCTTTCTCTAAAAATTGTAAGTCTTTATGTTCTGTTTCCAGTTCTAATCATGTGAAATTTTATTAAGATAACTCTAATGGTTCTCAAGTTACAGAATTATTTAAAAATTGGATCCATTATGTAAAATTAATCACTTTTATCCTCAGGTTTATTGGGCTGTTGTTTTTTTATTATAGATTTTCTTAATTCATATAGAATTAAGGTCAAGGCCGAAGCAACATTTAAACTCTCTATACCTTGAGCTAAAGGTATATTAAGACATTTTCCTCGAGATCCTACCGTTTGCATAAAACTGAAAATGTATGAAATTAGAAAAAATATCAAGAAATTATAATAATTATAAAAAATACTACCTATAAGCTTCCTCACTAACACCATGACTTTCTCCGCCTATAATAACCACATTATGGGAACCTGTCTGCTGCTCCACTTCCGTATAATTCACTAAATTAACTGATTTATTTTCTATTTTTGCTAAATTGTTTTCAGCGACAAAAATACAACAATTATCAGCTTCTTCAGGTGGTATCACTAAGGGCACCTCTTGCCAGTCCACATCATCCCTTATAGGTAAACGGAAGTGACCACCACAACCTCCTCTTAAAGCTTTAGATTCCCAGGGATCACAACAGCCACGTGTGATAACAATTTGTAAACAAGGCAAAGCGGCACAAGTTCTTATAATGCTGCCCAAATTATTAGGTTCCCTAATATTGTCGCAAACCACGGTAATAGGTAATGGCTCACTACGTAATTTCTTAACCACACTATGTAGAGGTGGCCTATCAAATATGGCCATTATACCGGGGGGTGTAGTTAAAGTAGACCATGTCTTTAAATCATGATGAGGAACTTTATAAATTTTTGCTTGAAATTCTTTTTGAGCCTCTGCAATTTCATGTTTAATTTCGGTCAATTTTTCTTTCTGACTAAAAATAACAGAATTTAATTTTAAACCACTATCCAAAGCTTCCAATATTAAACGTCTTCCCTCAATAATAATTTGACGATTTTTATCACGCCTTTTCTTGGAGCGCACAGTAATCAATAAAGTGCTTAAACGAGGATCATTAAGACTTAATCGAAAAAATTCCAATTGTAATTCTTGATCAAAAATCAATTTCGATTCTGCTTCTCGTTCCAAACGAGATTTTTTAAAACTGGGAAATTGTTGAGGTCTTGAAATTACATCATTTTTGGTGGCTGGTGGTTTTTTAATAGATTTTTGTTTGGCTTTTTTTAGAACCTCCTCCTTTTTGATGGGTTCATATTTAACAGAAGAATTATCAAAAAGTGTGGCTTCTATTTCTAAGGCAGCTTGTTCCTCTTCCTTTTCTTTTTGGGCGTATAAATCTTTTTGTGATGTCAAGTACCGGCAACTGGTCGTCAGTATAGATTTATTGTAGGTTTTATTCAACGATTTGATTAGATTTAAAAACATTTTTATTTAGTAGTAACTTTTTGATTAACTAATAACTAAAATCAAGCATTATGATTTGTTTACATTTTTTTGTACAAATGAAGAAAATAATGTAAACATAACCTAATATTTTTCAAGTGTTATCAGTTCAAAGTGAATGGCGTAAAAGAAAACTTAATTATAAGCCGGTGCACAGTGTTTTTTAAAATAGAATGAAAAGCAACTCTTAGTTGGTAAAGTCAGATAATTAAACTATTTAAAACGATCCAGATTTCTGATGTCTGAACCGATTTTAAAGATTTTTTGTATTAATAGTTTCTGCTAGTGAAAACTTATAAGTATGGATAGACTATATCTTATAGTTTAAGAGAATTTAGTTTCAAAATTTAAAAATTTCACTTTTTGGCCGATTTTGGCAAACTTTTTATGTTATAAAAATTGAATCCGATTTTTTTTACATATTTTTTTATTAATAACTAATGACAAAACTTTGTAAAAAAATGAAAACATCTTCATGGAATTAAAAGATATTTTTTCTTCAAAGCCTGATATGTACTAAAATGTTTAATAATAGATAAAGTAATAGAAAAAATATTTAATTATTTTATTAATATTTCAACTAGCTTTTTATTATTATTATTTTTTTTCAAACTTCAACCAAATTCAACAATGTTTACATTTTGCTTTAAAAATGTAAACATAATCATGTTGTTACGGTTTTGAGGGCTATCAATCCATGGTGAATATTTTAAATTGTTATATTTGTGTTATAAAGAATTGTCAAATAGTATTTTTTGTAGACTATTAACAAAATGTCAGCTGTTGTTAGTATTTATACTCAAACTGTCAAAAACACTAATGCAGCTCATATAAACAAATGTTTGTTGTTTTTTATTTTAATCATTTTTTGTATATAAAAACTAAATCATTCAGCAAGCAATATCATCTTATAAAACGAGGTTAAGTTAAACAGCTGTTGATATTGTTTTTCTTTTTTATATTAAAAGCGAGCGGTTTTTGTATTATTTGTTGTATAATTTCCCTACGATTAACACATAAAAGGTGATTATCAATTTTTTCTGGATTTTGAACTTTATTTAATAATTATAGTTTTTAAATACTAAATTAACTTTCAACTTTCTTTTTTCTGTGTGTTTTTTTTTGGCTTTATGAAAGATGTTGAAACAAGTTGTGAACTCCTCACGTCTCCTATTGGTTAAACGTGCCATGAGCCAGTCGTCAGCCCCTGGTCAAGTGAACAGTTATACACCTAATAATTTGGAAAAAAGGTTTTTAGTATGGACTGGCAAATTCAAATCCATTGAAGAGGTGCCCAACTTGGTCAGGTAAGAAAGAGATTTTCCAAAATTTTGAAAAATTCCATTTACTTAATACGACATTCATAGATAAATGACGAAATTGTTGGGTTATTAAATCATTTAATTCTATCATTTCATGATTATCATTATGAGGTTTCCAATTTAAAATGTTTTGTTTTTTTTAGTTTGTAGGTTTTGTTGTTTTTTTATGCTAAAAGATTTTATATTTGAAATTCGTGTGTATACACACGTATCTTCCTCTTGTGTACGTGTGTATGCTGCTTTACATATTTAAAAAGATCAAACAGTTTTGATGAAAACATTAGCAGTAAATTAATATTAATCAATTGAAATAAATTGAATATTAAAATTTTGGTGAAAATGCTTTTCTGGGGTCCAGACAATAAAACTAAATAAAAAGTGTCTGAAGATAAAATTGAAATAAAATAAAATTATTTTAAATTGAATAAAGTCTACTGAGTCAGTATGATCACTGCAGCATATGAAGCGGAAAGCTGTAGCGAAGATAAATAAGGAGGACATAGAAAAAGTATTATAACAATTAATAAAATTATATATTTTTTATACCTTTTCATTCACGTTTATTATTGTGCTTCTTTTACTTAGCTCCAACAGGTAGTCCATCTCTGTTTAAAATCTACCACATTTTTATTCCTTATTTTATAAATCCCTTCACTTTAAAAAAAATTTTCCATACAAAATTTTTTGAAAACGAAAATAATTTACATTAAAACGTTACTCAAGAAGTGTTTCAAAAAATTGGACCCTTAGACACATTCTTGCGTTCTTCATTTCACTTTTTACAAGAGTCCAGTATATTACCTCTGGCCTTAGCTCCGAGCAATTTGTAGGATTTGTCTCTTTTGGGACGAAAACAACATTATCATTCTTGTACAACTTAAGGGCTTGTTTAGCTAGTGACAAGCCAAGTCAGGCCAAAAATAATTGGACATATTTTAAAGTATTATGAATGGAAGTAGCCTCTTTTGTAAACATTCTTTTACCACAACTGTTTATTGCTTGTAAAATCAAAATTTTTTTTTGGAAAATTTTGACTGCTTTTGGGTCCTAAACTCTTCAACATTCCCTCGAGCATCAGTAGCATACAATTTTTGATCACGAATTTGTAAAAAATTTGCCAAAACGTGCATTTCTTGTAGAGTTTTAAACCTGAATTAGCTTTAACTTTTCGTATCAAATAGTCCGAGCACTCAGCTAAGCGGGCTGCTTTCCTGCCGGATGTGATGGATGCTCTTGTGAAAATGTTCCCTCCTTTTTTAGCTTTAGAAATATCATTTGTATCATTCCTTCGATTTGAAAAAGGCTTTCTGTTAACAGACAAGTTCTGCCGGTTTGACGACAGACCTATTAATGCTTGCCAATTTTTTTTTTTTTTTGGACCAAGTTGAGTTTTTGCTGAAAATATTTAATCATTTAAGTACGCACTTTTTTCTGGTCAGTCATTTTAATCAGATTAAAAATATATTTATTTGTTTGACATAAAACATAATAACTGACATATTTTATAAAGATAATTTGATCAGAAAGAACAAATAATACTTGGGTTTAAAGTTAAAAATATTTCAGAATCAGATCATGATTCAGAGAATTAAAAAAAATAGAAATTTCAATAGGGAAATAACCAAATCAATCCTAATCCGTCTAAATAGGTGTTTAAAAATTTAACCTTTTTCCATAAAAACTATCTCTTTGCTGTTATAAAGCGAGTGCGTTAAGACATACTTCTTGGCTTTGTTTTATTAAGGTTTATCAGGACTATATATATAAAAAAGCATTTGTTTTAATTCAAGAATGAACCTTTGGTGAATTTTAGCAAAAATGAACAAAAAATCAACCCAAAGTGACTAAATTCTTCAAATCAAACTAAAAAACAAGTCAACTTTTAGCCTGTAAAATTTTATTAAGTTACAGAATTACTTCTAAGAAATCATGTTTAATCCTTGTGCAGAAGGAATGCGAATTTACAAGTCTTAAAGCTTTCATCTTGTCGAAGGCCTTTGACATAGAAGAACAATTTATGTCTGAAAAGTAAATAATAATTTAAATACTTCAAAACTATAGATAACTCTTTTTATGAATCTCAACTTATCAATAGTTTTCCATAAAACTTTAAAGTTTAAAAACTTTCCCAATTACTTTAGGCAACGGTGTAAACCAAAAATAATCTTAGCATTCAATTGAGTACAATTTATATTTATCTTTGTCATAGAATTTTTAAACATTTTATTTGTTAACTGTTATTAATTGAAATTTTATCTCTTTATACAAAATTTAAATGAAAATGAAAATTACTGTGCAACTTAAATTATAATCTGAAAAAGTTTGATAGATTTCTTGCAATATGTTTTTGTCATTTTTTAAATCTTCTTTATAATTTTCGTTATAGACCCCAGATTACAAAACAATCTTTATTTGCTTAAATAAGTAATTTTTGAAATAAATAAAAATAACAAAAATAATTAATAACAATTAAAATAAAAAAATTGCTTTCAACACCTCAAAACTACTTGTTTCTTCATCTCCTCTAGCAAACACAAATAATTGTTTATAAAATTTATTTTTAAACAAATTAAATTGGAAAAAGAGCAAATCTAGACTGCGATGATCACATCGAAAAACCATCAAATTATAACATATAAAACTGTACAGTTTCTCCTTGTAGTTAAGAAACAAAAAATGACAAAAATATTTATTTTAAAAGTTGTTTAACTTCAAACAATTGATTTGATTTTTTTTGGTACAGATCTAAAAAAAATAAATAATTGAAGTAAAATTGAAAGTAAATAAAAAAAATTTATTTATTAGCAACTTTAATTATTGCTATTTAATTGAAGTTCAAGGTATAGCAAATATATTAGGAGATGTTGAACTAGATTTCTATAATTTCAAAGAGAAATGAATTGAGAATTGAATAAAAAAAGAACTGAATTGGGCCTAAGTAGAACTGAATTAGAACTGAACTAGAACTAAACTGGAACTGAAATAGAACTGAACTAGTGCTGAACTAGAACTTAAATAGGAGTGAACTAGAACTGAACTAGTACTTAACTAGAACTGAATTAAAATAGCTAGAACTAAACTAGAAATAGAATTGAACTAGTACTGAATTAGAACTCAATTAGAACTGAACTAGAAATAAACTTGAACTGAACTAGGAATGTACTAGAACTGTACTATAACTAAACTAGATCCAAAGAAAAACTAAACAAGAACTGGCAGGACTAAACAAAGAGCTGAAGTAGAACTGAACTAGAACAAACTAAAACTGAAATAGAATAAAGGAGTGAGATCGAAAAATTGTTTTTAACACACATTTTTCTTTAGAATTTTATTTTGATTATTTTTTGATCAAATTACGTTTGTAAAACATATCAGTTATTATCTTTTATGTTAAACTAATTAATATATCGTTAAACTGTTTGTACTAAAATTATTGAATATTTTCAACAAAAACCAACTTGGTCTTACGAAAAGTAGGACCAAGTTGGTTGGAATGCCCAAGCATTCAAAGATCTGCGACAAAATGTTTCCAATGTTTTTAAACAGAAACGGGAGAACTTTTTCCGTTTATAGAAAACTTGACTCATGTAGAAGAAATGGTCTACATGATGTTTCTTAAGCCCTGACCAAAACGCTGCTAAAAAATTTGAATGCCAAGGGCACGGATCGTCATCCATTGTTGCACAATGGATGACGAAACGTAGGTTTTGGCAGATTTTTACAACTTTCTGGTAAAACATTTTATGCTGCTGAAGTTCGAGAAAATGTTAAAGAAATGTTTAAGACCCAAAAGCAATATGTATTTGCGACAAAAGACGTCAATTATTTGTTACAACGGGCTTTATAAATACCGAAAATTCCATCACGTAATGTTTACAAAAAAGACTTCATATTGTGTATTGACCTGATTTGGCATCTAGTCAGTATGGTACAACCAGTAGAGAGATAAGACCAGTAGAGAGATATTGGTCTCTGAGAATTGATGAAAACAAAAAAGCTGTTCAAAAGTGTGGTATAAGTAAAGTGACAAAAAGAACTTGTAAACGTTAATCGAAGAGTTTCTAAATGGGGTTCAAAGTTTTATCACTAGTGATTTAAACTAGAAAAATCGTAATAATAATTTCAATCAAGCTGAGTTGTTTTTTATTAACATATATGTATGTTAAGAACTTTTTAATATCACTCCTTAAAACTAGAAATGATTTAAGAACTGAATCGATAAATGAACTAAAACAGAATGAAATAATTTCCTTTGGAACTCGCATCAACAAATTATACACTTCGAAATTGTATTTACAAACAGTGGAGCCTTACTTGTGTCTTCCTTGTTACCCCGGTAATAATTTTAATACCATAAATTGTTTAAAAAAGTACATTCACCTCGCATGTCTATTTTCAATATTTCCCATATAACTTATTTCGATTCATGGAATCAATCTATATATAAAAACTAGAAAGTGTGCATGTATGTATGTATGTATGTATGTATGTATGTATGTATGTATGTATGTATGTATGTATTTGTGTATATATGTATGTTACGTATATACTCTCAAACGTCTGCGTCAAATTTGATGAAATTTATACAAACTGATCCCTAAATGCCCGAAAGTGACATATGCTATAAAAAAATCCGATAGGACCAGGGGGAGAGAAACCCCCATACAAAACAAATATTGATTATGGAATGTCTAAAGAACTAAAGAACAGCGAGAGTTCTTCTCTAGGAACTGTTTTACTTGCCAAGGCAAAGGACGGATAAGACCAGGGGGAGGGTTATATAACAGCAATAGTTTTTAAATTTGGTCCCAACAACTTTCTGAAGGAACAGTTTTACTGGATATAACATAGAACAGATAATACCATACAAAGCAACATTTTTTTTTGCCAAAACGAAGTTTGTCGGGTCTGCTAGTTTTTTTTATAAAATTGATCTAAATTCTATAAAGGTTATCTTAATAGATAGCAACACCTACTTGCAGGAAAAATAATTACTATATTTAAAATCATTAATTGAAAATATTTTTATATTCAAATAATTCCATCAGTTTCATTTTGAATGTATAAACATCCATTAATATTATCAATTAATTTCCATCACTTCACACTTTTCATTATTGTGTTTACCCCGATCTCATTTCCCTTCATGTTTTTTTGTTTTATCTGCTTGTTTATTTGTTTTGTTGTAGTGCCGAAGTTATGGAACGTTCCCGTAATACAATGCGTATTCGTATTGCTAACATAATGATGGGTCTTACTGTTATCGGTTGTGCTCTTATGGTTTGGAGTGGCAAAGAAGCTGCCAAACGTGGCGAAAGTGTAACTAAACAAAATCTTGAGTGGCACAAGAGATATAATGAACTTAATGCTAAGGAAATTAAAGAAACTAAAGAATAAGTTGCAATTGTTTCTATATATATTTTTTTTGATTTTTTTTTTGAAAATTTTTTTAAAATAGTTAGAAATAACTCCACGCATTTTTGTCGTCGTTCGATTTTTTTAATTGTTTGATAAATCTGTAAAACAAAAAGATTAGTTTAACGCTTTTTACAAATATACAAAATATATATAAAATAAATATAAACTAATTTTTTAAATATATATTTTTAATTGTAACAATAAAAATATTTTTATATTTTCCAAAAAAAGTGTATATGAACAGTAGATATAAGCGATATCGTCATTTGTTTAATAGCGTCGTTATCAATAAAAGAAATTTTTAAATCACTGTTCTTTGTAACAATGACAGTGAAAAATTGGAAAACAAAAGAGTTTAATAAACGACGTCTCTATTGGAGTCCATACGGTGCATCGTGGTATTAAATTGGTTAATTTTCATTCTAGATGAATCGTGAAGTACAAATAATAAAACCGACGTATAGATTTAAAGCACAGCACCATCTTTAAGTTTGCTGGATCTAAATAAAATCAAATACATTTGAGTTTGCAACAAATAAAAAAGAACTACATTTTAAGTAGTTGTTATTTCATAATTTCAGTAACTTTAGTTACCAGACTCTAATGAACAGTTAACTCTCAACATTGAAGAACTACTAAAATGTCCCCAGTAGAGACATAACTAGAAGTTTATTAGAAGTGAACTAGAACAGAATTAGAACTGAATTAAAACTGAACTAAAACTGAGTTAGAAGTTGATTAGAACTAAGCTAGAACTGAAGTTGAACTCAACTGGAACTGAACTGTAACTGAACTAGAACTGACCTGTAACTAAACTCGAACTAGAACTGAACTCGAACTGAACTGGAAATGAACTAGAACTGAACTAGAACTGAACAAGAACTGAACTAGAAATGAACTAGAACTGAACTCGAACTGAACGGGAACTGAATTCGAACTAGAACTGAACTCGAACTGGAACTGAACTGGAACTGAACTAGAACTGAATTAGAACTGAACTCGAACTGAACTAGAACTGAATTAGAACTGAACTAGAATTGAACTAGAACTGAACTCGAAGTTAATTGGAATTGAACTAGAATTGAACTAGAAATAAAATTTATTGAAATTCGTTCATTTATTTGGAGGATTCTCTTAAAGGTGGAAGAGCCTCTATATATTTAAAAAAAAGCTCCCAGTTATTAGAGGGATAATAATTAATATCATTAATTTTTAAGAAAGATACGTTATGTTCTCTATATCTCCCAAATTACTTATCGCTTCACATATAATTCTTTTCACCAACTTTTTATCGGTTGTAAATGACAAACAATTTTGACGTAATAAAATTAAACAACTCAAACGTATTAATCAAATACTGTGATGATTATCTTAATAGATAGCACAAGCTTCTTGGTGGCACTCGAATATTGGTTTTAATAATTATGTAGGAAAGTCGACAAAATTGTTATTAAAATCATCAACTTAAAATATATTTATATGGAACTGATTTCATCACTTTATTATTTTTAATGTTAACATCATTAATTCCATTGATTAAGTTCTATCATATCAGTCTTTTAATTATTGTATTCCCTCTGATTTCTTTCCATTCGTGCTGTTGTTTTATTTGTGTTGTTATAATGCTGAAGTTATGGAACGTGTCCGTAATAAAATGCGTTTTCATATTACTAATATAATGTTGGGTCTTACAGTTCTCAGTTACGCTTTTGTGATTTCTGGTGGCGAAGAGGCTGTCAAACGAGGTGAGAGTGTAACCAAATAAAATCTTGAGTGGCACTCAATGCTAAGGAAACTGAAGAATAAGATTTAATTTTACATTTAGAATAAATTTAATATTTCGAATTATATAAAATCACGCATTTTTAAACTCGCACATTTCTTTAGTTCTATTAGTCCTTATTAGCGTCATGAATACTGTTATGCACATTTTAATGCTATAAAATTAAAAATATTAAAATTTATATAATGATTTACATATTTATTATTGAAAACGTCGGCCTATGGCACTCACGTAATCGGTGAAGGTTGCCTTAAGGGAATCAATCTTTCGGTGTAAACGAGATCCTATAAAACTGTCTAGAATTTAAAATTCTGCAGATTTAAGTAGCAAAGACTCCTTTTGATTTTTCGAAATATTTTTTTCCTGAAATGGAAAGATGAAAGAGATTAATATACGAAGGATAAATATTGGCTGGATATTTTTTAAATCACCATCACATATTGTTTGATAATTTTTTATATGGTTCTAGTGATAATTCCCAGTTCATATAGTACTGTTCAGGAGTTAAACATTCAACGAATTTCGATCTATTCAGATATCCAAAAACATGACAATTAAAACCACTAAAAGAACTCCAACGGAAGTCAGTAGATTTGCTTCTATCTTACGGATTGATTCACTTAACTATAAGAAAAGTAAAGAGTGATTGTGAATTTAGGTTACAAAAATCATGAAATTCGTGGGTTTCGATTCATGGAATCAATCTGTATATAAAAAATAGAAAGTGTGTATGCATGTATGTTTGTATGTATGTATGTATGTATGTATGTATGTATGTATGTATGTATGTATGTATGTGTGTATATATGTATATATGTATGTTACGTATATACTCTCAAACGTCTGCGTCAAATTTGATGAAATTTACACAAACTGATCCCTAAATGCCCGAAAGTGACATATGCTTGAAATTCGTGGGTGATAGTTGTTTTCCTTAACACTAGTACTGCACAGTTGCATAGAAGATAAAGGAATATCTATTTTCAAACTTGTCCTAGCAACTCCGACAGACGTTTTAACGTCACACATAATTCCTTTTGACTCAGCCAACTATCACGCATGAACGTTTAACAATTACATAGGATTTCCTATTGTACATTATTAGAGGTACAACCAGATGTTCCATAAAGTTATTTCCGGGAGTTTAATTTAATTTTTAAACTTGTCCTGGCAACTCCAACAGACGTTTTAACGTCTAACGCATAATTCCTTTTGACTCAGTCAACTATCACGCATGAACCTTTAACAATTACATAGGATTTCCTATTGTACATTATTAGAGGTACCACCAGATGTTCCATAAAGTTATTTCCGGGAGTTTAATTTTTAGTAACCCTGGGAAGACTCTCTATCTCATTTAGAGACATGGAGGATTTGATTGATTAGGCATTCAAAAGATAACTGCGACGTCATCAGTATAAACTGTGCAATTTCCTTTTGGTGAATAGACATCATTTAACGCCGAAGAGAGTTTTGGCCAGCGTAATTGCAAATGAAAAAATGAATTGGAATTGTTGTGAACTATAACTAAACTAAAACTGGGTAGAACTTTACTGATCTGGTCTGAACTGAACTAGAACTAAACTAGAATTTAAGTAGACTGAACTAAAACTGAACCATGACTGAGATAAAATTGAACTAGAACTGAACTTGAACTAAACAAAAACTGAATTAGAATCAAACTCAATCTGAACTGGATATGAATTCCGAATAATACTTTACTCCATAGATTTGGGCATAGTTTTGACTCAAACGCCTCATACATCAATTTGTTGCCATCGTTGCAGAACGTTCATTCTGAAGACCTTTATCTGATTGAAATTTCGTCACACTGAAAAAAAATCTATATATTAAGAAGTGAATTTTAGTAATCAAAACCAAAAAATTTAAAATACATTTTATCTATCAAAACCAAAATATTCCATTCGTAATTAATTAACAAAAATATACTTTTTTCATATCATTTGAAATCAGAATTTACCGTCCATTCACTCTACGTTCATTCATAAACAAAGTGATAACGTATTTAAAGTATTTAATTTTACTTTCCATTTTGTTATATTGTTATTGTTGTAGTGCTGAAGTTATGGAGCGTTCACGCAACACAATACGTATTCGTTTAGCCAATATAATGATGGCTCTAACGATAGTTGGTTGTGGCATAATGGTTTACAGTGGCAAAGAGGCAGCCAAGCGGGGTGAAACTGTAACTAAACAAAATCTTGAATGGCATAAAAGATATAATGAACTTAATGCCAATAAGGAGAAGAAGGAATAAATTAAAGTATTTTATGGAGCACTCAAATTTATGTCTTTTATAATGAGAATTTAAAGAAAATTTTGGAAGCAAGAAATTGTTATTGTTTTTAACGTGACTAATATTTAAATTAGGTGAATGTTGAATTGTACTAAACAATTTAAAGATGAAATAAAGTTAATTTATATTTCACTTTTTTCATTGACTTGAGAAAGTTTTAGAAAAATTCAAATAATTCTACATTCACGCTATTTAGAGAACTTTGAATCCAGTAATTTTAAAATTCATTTATTGGAATTTAAAACTTCTCTGAGGTTGGAACAGTTAGAAGTGTTTAGAATCTAATTGACTTATAATTATGCGTGCACAAATCCATACCTTTAAGTGCATCTATTTCGGTAGTCCAAAATCACTTTTACCATGTAAACAATGTAAGGAATGGACTTGAAGGAACTAAGAAATTCTAGGATTTCTGTAAATTAAGTTATAATTATGAATGAGCCGAGATGTTTGATAATGTATATACCAACTTCAATCAATTACTTACGGGAAATCTTTAATGTCATAACGGGACAATTTTCCAGTCAATTTCTATGGATTTTGTAGAATCTCTTCTTCAAATGTTGGATCCCATTCCCTTCACCATTAATTCGATGAATTTATTTTTTTTAGTCCACCGTTTGCGGAAAATGATAATTTCAATACTCCATTCTTATAGAATGGCTGCAGTGAATTCTACTTCTCAAAATTTGTCCTAGGTTCTGGTATAAATGAAGCATGTGCGTCCTTTCCACTTCCATGCAGATGGTAATACATGAGGTAGAGATGTACCAAAACTACATTGAACTCTCAATTGATTGTTCTTAAGAAATTCAGCATAAACTTCGCACCGTGATTATCTGACCGAACGTAGGAGTGGGTTTCTATAACATTTTTTCAGTTGCTGTAAGGAGTTACCTCTGAGGATTACATTTTCTTTGAAGGAATACATTTCCACAGGATGCAAAGTGTTCTTCAATGTTTCTTGGCTTCGAAACATAATGTTCTGGCTGTTTAATTCATCGAAAATAGTTTGACTGGCGGTTGCTTATACAAACTATAAATGGACACTTAAAAAACTCTATTTTGCGCTAACGTCTTTATTTTCTTGCTGTTCCTTTGCTACAACTTCTTAGTTAATCTAACTTCCTGATTTATATTTTAATTTTTTTCGTGTCACGAGTGACAGCAATTTAATTTTAATTAAAACGCAAAATGCTACATTGAATATTCTCCGCTCAAAGTAATAACGCACCCGAAACAGACATCTTCAATTCAGTCTATTCCAATTAAAAATCAATTTCTGGAAAGCTGCTAATTTCATAGCCAGAGTTGAGCTTCATAAGTGTTTGTTAGCAATATCAAAAGCTGTTAGCAAGCAAATATATATAATTCCTCGTCATTATCAATAACATCTCCAGCCATTAATAGAGCTATATTCCAGGAAGATATCACGTAGTTCGCACACAGTTCCACCGCTCTGCCATGGAAACTGTTCTGATTACAGCGCTGTCAAACTTTTATCACAACTTTCTGCAAAAAATAGATACATTAGATTATGGACTCATTAAATCTGTACCTAAATGCATGTAGTTAAAGATATAATTGTTAGCTTGATGATAAAACTATCAGATGTACTTATCTACAGAACAAGAAGAAGGTTCTTAGAGAACGATATCTATCCGATGATGTGCTTAATCGTTAAACACATTCCGAATGCTGAACTTTCCAATGCCTTCAGTTAGTATATTATGCGGATGATGTCTTAATACCACTGAATTGATGAAATCCATACGACATACAAAGAAGAGTTCTAAAGTTTTTAACAATATGCCAATGGAATAAGTGGTGCAATGAGAAAAAACCCGCCTAAATACAGCTACCATATCGGTATGCCTTTACGCCATATCAACTCTAAACTAGAAGGTAAAGGATTAATCAAGGACACAAATCACGGATGTGCTGCCTTTATATCATCATTAATTGAAATATTGTACAGTATGTCAAGCAAATACCAAGGCAAAACAGCCTTGCAAATCCATCATTTCTAAATTTCATAAATTTATGGATCCATTAAAAAGAGTTCGTCCAATTTCCTACTTATTTATATAATCAATTTAAAAAAACAACGGTACTATTACCGAAGATACGTGGGAAAAACTTGATTAATTTGGTGCCTAGAGATACATACTTACCGATAGCATTAACCCTTCAGAGTCCTTATATACCGGAATATTTGTCAGCATTATCATATTAATGGTGGTCATCCGTATGCTCCTCATGTTTTATTAAGTCTGTTATTTAAATATGTTTATGCGCGAACTAACTCTAACGACGAGATAGCTTAGTCTTAGTACTTGGAAAATTGGCTTTATATCATTATGTGGTTGATTCTCGCGGTCCTGGTTTTCCAACATTTTAAAATTTAGTACAATGGTGTATAACTGTGATGATAGAGGGCATCCTTTTTTAATTCTTTCCGAGATTTTCCTTGTAAAGAACTGAGACTTCTACATCCTGAATTAGAAGTGAACTGGAACTGTACTAAAAGTAAACTAGTATTGATCTAGATTTGAATTCAGAACTAAACTAAAATTTAACTACGAATGACATAGAGCTGAACTAATATTTAACTAGAGTTGAAATAGAACTGCACTAGAACTAAACAAGAACTAAACTCGAAGTGAACAAGAATTGAACAAAACTGAAGATGAACGGAACTAGAACTGAACTAGAAATAAAATTGAACTGAACCATAACTGAACTAAAAAATGAACTAGAACTGAATGAGAACTAAACAAGAACTGAACTAGAACTGATCTCGAAGTGAGCTAGAACTAAACGGGTACTGAACTAGAACTGAACTAAACCTGAACAAGAACTAAAATTGAACTGAACTAGAACTGAAATCGAACAGAACTGAAGACGAACAGAACTTGAACTAGAACTAAACTAGAACTGAACAAGAACCGAAATAGAACTAAACTAAAACTGAACTTGAACTAAATTAGAACTGAACTAGAATTGAACAAAAACTGAAGATGAACAGAACTAGAACTAAAATTGAACTGAACTAGACTTGAACCATAACTGAACTAGAAATGAACTAGAACTGAATGAGAACTAAACGAGAACTGAAGAAGAACTGAAATAGAACTGAACAAGAACGGAAATAGAACTAAACTAGAACTGAACTTGAACTAAACTAGAACTGAACAAAAACTGAAGATGAACGGAACTAGAACTGAATTTGAACTGAATGAGAATAAAACGAGAACTGAATTATAACTGAACTATAACTGCAATGGAACTCAAATAGAATTGAATTTAAACTGAACTAGAACTAAACGAGAACTAAATAAAACTGGCCTAAAATCGAACTAGTACCAAATTAGAACATAACTGGGAATGTACTAAAACTGTACTAGGAATAATGGAGAACTGAACTAGAATGAATTAAAATTGAATTAGAACTAAATTAGAACCAGAAATGAACTAATTTAGTTCGTTCAAATTTCCACTCTTCGGTATTTTTACGATAATGGTCGCCATCATGATGGGAGTAGATGTTTTCTACCTCCCAGATTGAAAATTACACTGTGTAAATTTCCGCTATTTTTGTCGCTAATTTTATTATGTTTTGTATTTCACTTATACGGGGGAGGGTTTGTGACATGTTATTCGCATAATATTTATATATTTTCACTTTTCTTAAATATCGTTATTAAAGTTGTTAAAGTGCTAATATTAACTTCGGTAAGCTAGCTTTATGACGCTTTTTAAATCACTCATACAGCTAGATAACCAAAGAGAACATAACACCCTGTATGAGAGACGTTAATACTTTTCACTTTATTTTTAAATTTATTTTTTTTTCCAAATTCATATATGGAATATATTTGGCAGTATTTAACACCATTTTTCTTATTATAACACAAATACTTACGTTTATTAGTTCGCACATTACAATTATTTTTAATAAAATTATTTAGACAAAAAAATTATATAAAAAAGTAACAACAAAATAAAATGTGTTAATTGTTTTAATTAATATTTAAAAAACGTAAAATCATTGACCAAAATGCATTTAACAAAAAAAAATAATAATAAAATATTCATTTAACGTTTTTTTCCGTAAAGACAACAAAAACTAAACCAATTTATCTTACAAAAATGGTAAAAAATCATGGTAAAAACGTTTAAATAAATGAACAAAAAAAAAAACTACTGAATACAAAACAACAAATAAATAATTAAAATAAAATGTAAATAACGTGTTTAGAATTAAAAATTAATTATTAATAATAATAAAAAATACTAATAATTGTAGGCCCACTTCAAAACAAAACCAATTTCATTTGAAAAACGCCAATGAACAGTGATCCCAAAACGCTTTTTTTTGGAAATTATTCTGTAACATTGGAACTATTAAATATTTTTCAATGAAATTTCACATGGACATTTTTGTGGAGCTTTCCAATTGATTTAAATTGAAAGATATGTCTCTAGTGGATCTCAGGGTAGGAAAGTGGATCTTCAAAGTTGGTCATCTCCTGTAAGAAATTTTTAAAAAGTCGCCATATTCTTTTTTTATGATTTTTTTGAAACAATATTTTACATATATATAGAGTCCTTATAATACTCTACAAAAGCACCTTTAAAGTTGTGGGATATCTCTTATAGTTTAAGAGATTTTATGACCAAAACAAATTTTTAAACCATTTTTGGGCAGTTTTTTTTCTAATTTTTAAACTTTGTGGGCTCTATTCGGGTGCAAAAAAATTCTAAAATTTTTTTGGATTCTGTACAAAATCCTAAACATTTTTTTGCAAGAATCATTACCTGAGAGGCTTCAATAAAATGTTATATCATTTTGAATTGAAATGGGATTTTTTCTATTTTTTTTTCAAAAAGGTGGTAACATTTTTTCACTTCAAAATGAACTATTTTCTTCTGGTATAAACATTTTTTACAATTCTGAAAGAATTTCATAAATTCAGACAAAGTAAATCCGAGGACATCCCGCTAGCCCTGTTAAATTTTGTTAATTTTCAAATATTTTTCTGTAGTTTTTTGAGGAGAAAAAAAAGAACCCAAGAAATCTGTAATGAAACCTATTTAAAACAAATTTTTCCCGGATTGAAATTTTGGATATTTTAGAATTAAAATGGGAATATTTTTATAGTCCTGCATTAAGGACAACTTGGTTCATATTACATTAAAATTTCATAGAATTAATTTAATGGCAAATATGACACAGTTTTCTACGAGAGTTTCTAGGTCCTCTCGGGACCGGGGCAGGAACACTTTTTCCGAGACTTCGAATGCGGCCCATTCCGCACGTACTTCCTCGGTCTTGAGTATAAAATATAGAATTATTTCCAAGAAAAACCCCCACATTGGTACCACTGTGCAGCGCCATTGTGTCGTTTTATTTTTCATGTCGTCATTATTTATGCGTTTTTTCCACAAAATTTTGAAAGTTTTATTTCCCTCTAAATTGGAAAAAAACATGATTAGAAACATGGTTTTGAATGTTTAATGTTTATTTAATTTAAATTGTAAAAATAAAATAAAAAAGATAAAGATTTTGGAAATTTTTAAAGGCGAATTGGTTTTTACCAAAAATGGTGATTTTTTGTGGGTTGAAAGTGACTAAATTTGTTGGCTGTAAATGAAACGTTTAAGTTAAATGATTTTGTTTTAATTTCAATTTCACAAAATATTCAAATTTATTATTAAAGTTTTTTTTTTTTTCAAAAGTTGAGCGATCATTTAATCAAATTTGACAGTTTTCCGAATTGTTGAGTAATTGACAGTTCATTAAATAAAATTTGACAGCTCAAGTATGACAGAAAATGGTTAATAAAATTATAAATTTGTTAAATTGAATGAAAAAATGAAAAGTATTCAATTTGAGGCGAATTCATTTCTTGCTGCTAGAACTGATATAAAATTGAAATCGAAATGAAATAGAACTGGTCTCGAATAAGGCTTAAAACTGTATCGAGAAATAACTCAAAAACTGAAACAAGAATTGAATCCGGAATAGAATCCAAAACCGAATTAAGTATGAATCAAAAACTGAGTCCAGAACTAAATCCAGAACTAAATTAACTAAATTAACAACTTAATTGAAAATTTAATCATGAACTGAAACTAGAACTGAACCGAGACATGAATCAAAAACTGTATTAAGATCTAAATCAAGATCTAAATCAAGAACTCAATCTAGAGCTGATTATAGAATTGATTCTATAACTGAATCAAATACTGAGTCCAGAACTGGATCCAAAACTCAATCAAGAAATAAATCAAAAACTGAATCCAGAATTTAATGAAGAACTGGAACAAGAATTGAATCAAGAACTAAATTTACGATTAAATCAAGAAATAAATTCAGAACTGAAGAACTGAATCGAAAACTGATTTAAATCAAGAAATTGATCTCAAACGTATTCAAGAACAGAAACAGGAACTGAACCAAGAACTTGATCAAGAATTGAATAAAGAAGTGAATCAAGAACTGAAACAGGAACTGAAACAGGAACTGAACCAAGAACTTAATTAAGAATTGAGCCGAGAGTTAAATTAAAAATCGAATTAGGAACTGAAACAAAAAGTAAATTAGGAATTGAACCGGAATAAAATCAAGAATAAATGAAGAACTATAAAATTTTAACTAGAACTTTTTTAATATGAATTAAGAACAAACTGAACTAAGAACTAAATCATGATCTAAACAGCACTCGAACTAAACAAAAGCTAAACAAGAACTGAATCAAAAACTAAATTTTCAAATCGACAACAGAATTAGATCTGAAGTAGAACTAAATTATGAATAAAGGAATTAAAACTGAACTCCTGCTGAAATCCAATTGAATTAGAACTAAACTATAACTGAAGTAGAACTGAAATATAACATCAAATCTTTTAAGTGAAAATTTTTGAAATAATGAACTGAACTAAATCAGAACTGAACTGCAACTGAAATAGAACAGAATTAGATCTGAACTAAAACTGAAATAGAACTAAATTATGAATAAAGGAATTAAAACTGAACTGAGGTCCAATCGAACTAGAACTAAACTATAACTAAATATAACATAAAATCTTTTAAGCGAAGGTTTTTTTAAATTGACATCACTGTATTTAAAAATACAACTCTTCTCTAACGGCGTAAACAAGGTAAACAAATAAATACAAATATATATTTTTTAACAGACGTCAATTAATTTTTGTTCTCAATAAACATTTTTATCTATTTATCGATAAATATTTTATTTAAATTTATTTCTAAGTTATAATAAGTAAATTGTAATATTCTGAAAATATTCCTATGACTTGTAACAAGTTGTTGTGTTTTGTTGTAAACACATTTAATGAGAAAGTATTTGAAAACAAAGTGTAGGCAGTTAATTCATTTTGAACTTAATTAAAAATCATTTTATTTATTTGCTTTTTTTTGAAATTCATAAACAAGTTTAGTTCTCACAGTGTCTTAAGCAGCCAGTCAGTCACTCATTTTATTATAAATATTTTACAAAAATTTTCTTAGACAATTTCCATAATATTTTTTAAACTTTTTTTCTTTGTTTTGCAACATTTTCAATGTAGACTAAATGGGTTTTTGGGGTTTTCTTCTTTTGTTGTTTCTTTTGAATTCTTAAAAGAAAAAATAAAAAAATAAAAAAAATTGTTTCGGTTGGTCAAGTGACTGTAACTGGAACGTTTAAGGCGCAGTATTACCAATAATTTTTGTTGTTGTTACATATATATATTACAAAAAAAAAAAAAAAAACAATCATTAACATAAAGATTTTTAGTGAAGAAAAAGTAATTTTTATTTTATGAAAAATTTGTTTTTTCTTTCTTTTGCCATAATTTTATTTAACAAGAATTTAAACTTTATATAAATATATTTTCCGATTACTTAATGAAGCCACCACCACCAACATATATTTCTTAAAGAAATTTCAAAAAATTCCCACAATTATATGAATTACATAGCAAATCATGGACTAAGTATTAAGACAGTGGTAGAAGGTGGAAAATATAAAACAAGAGAATTAAGATGATGGTATTTTTTGGTTCAGTTACCTTCAATTGAGGGGTAAACTACCATAGACCATAATAATAATGATGATAATAATTATGAAACATGAGAAAATTTTATAAACATTTAAGGCGAATATTAAATGATGTACACCAGTAATCCCATCATTCCATTATCATAAAAGCTTTAATACGGAGTCTAGACTTAGGGTGTGAGAAAAATTTTATTAAGAGGAGTAACAAAAACATGTGTAGCCTATTTAATTCCCTTCTGAATTTACAAGCTATAAGGCGAACTCTATTAAATTCGCTTGAGTCGTTCAAAGACAATCTGCTCTAACTTTTTTTAATTTCAAATTGGAAATTATTTCATTCATTGGACCATAATTTTAGTACTATTGAATTAATAAATAATTAAAAAATATTAAGGTTAAAGTTCACTTAAGTTTGGAATTCGCTTTAGCGAATTTGTGGAAACAAAATCACTTGAATCGTTTTTTTTTTTTTTTCTTTTTAACTTTAGTTCTTTTGGCATATCGCTACCCAGATCTGCCATGAATAATTAATTGAGTTTGGAATATTTAAATTTCTGAAAATTCGCTTAACTATTTAAGTCAAAATTTTTAATTTATTTTTCTCGTTTCAAAATCTAAAGGTTATTTCAGGTTTCGTCTTATAACTCTTGGTCTCTTAAACTGATCTTTTGGTCTCTTAAAAATCTGGATAAGATTTCAATGAGTCTGGAGTATTTAAAATTCTCTAAAATTCGATTGAGGCTGAAATCAAAAATCTGCAATTTGTCAAAATTGGAGGTTAGCTAGTTTTTTTGGCCTATTAACTTTTAATCTATAAAGCGATTATGCTGGTTTTAATAAAAATATTCCGAAGGCCATTAAAAAACAATCAGACGAATTTCAGCGAATTTTTCATTTGGAATGTGAAAATAATTGTATGAAAAAATCCGTCAAGATTTTTTCGAAGGTTGCTTTCAGATATTGGATTTAAACGTTTTTGCTGATTTTAAAATAGCGAGAATGCCTGGGCCCTCTCTAACTTAATTCTGAACAAATTTCCACAGTTCAAAATTATTTAATTGACGTGAGCTTAACTCAAATGAGTAACTTATGTCATATTAAACTTAAATAGTTAACTAAGTTCCTCACTTACTGTACTGTCGTCTAAGAAATAAAAAGGTTTTTTAATTTTTTTTTATACTTAGAGGTCATTTGAAATGATTCAGTTTGTTAACTTTTTTTCCCGTAATGTTTTAGGTGCTATAATTTTTTTGGACTTCATTCTTAATTAAAATTATTAAAATTGTATAATAAACTGAAAACATATTTATGTTAATATATGTTTGTGTGTTTGTTAGAGGTTTATGACTCGTTTCAAACATAAATTATAATTTTTTCTTGGTTTCTTTTTTTGAAACAATTGTTTTGATGGGGTTTTGAGAAGTTTTTAATTTTTTTTGAAAAGAAAAAAAATGTGTGAGAATATCAAATCAAAAGGGGGAAATGACAATTGCCCGCCCCCTCTAACGGAACAAGGATTATTTTTGCGAAACATCCGGTTTTGAAATTGTGTTATTTTATTTCTTGAAAAACAATTCTTACATCTCATATAACGATATAAGAATTGTAGATTTCACTTGCTAAATGATCTAACATCTCTGCTTTCGTTTCGCTTTTAATTCGCCTTAATATTTTATGCGACAAAGTCACATAAACAGATTTTTATTTGGTCTTTTTAACTCGATATTTCTTTTGCTGTAAAATTTTATGTTTTGTAATTTTCAAATTGCCATTTTTAAGGCATTATGGAATTCGCTGCAAATAAAATGTTTTGTGGCATTTAAAACCAAAATAAAGTCAAAAAATAGTATTTGACTAATATTTACTATTGTATAAGGCGAAGTTATATGAAATGATTTTTATTTTATCCTTTCAACTTAAGCAAATATTAACATTTGCTATCATATCTGCCTTTGATTCGCTTTTAATTCGCCTTGAAATTTTATACGGCAAAGTCACGTAAACAGATTTTTATTTGGTCTTTTTAACTCGATATTTCTTTTGCTGTAAAGTTCAATTCATATATTTTCCGTTTGCCCTTTTTAAGGCGAAATTATTAAACCTTTATTTTTACATGTTAAAAGACTTTTCAGTTCAGTTTTTTTTATCAGATTGATGACAAAATATATAAATCTCTGACTTAGCCAAAATTCGCTTTAAAATTTCATAGAGCAAAGTTTTTATTTTTATGCTTTAAACTGAGAAATTTGTTTCGCCGCAAACTTCAAATAATGTAGACGGATTTCAATTTACCGCAAATCATATCATTTTAGTTTAGAATTTGTTTCTTTTAATTTAAGCCCAAAACTGTTAAAAATAATTCTTCATATGTATTTAAGGCGAACTTAGTTTTGCCGGTTTTAGATATAACACAAACCATTATTGGCACTTGCTAAAGGTCCTTTGAAGCTCTTACTTTTTTTTATTCTATTTATATTATTTAAATCTGCTTTCTATTTCACTTATTAAGGCAAATTTGTTTCTTTGTAATTTAAATCTTATTGATCAAGGCGAATTGAATAGCTGAAGTTCTACTTCAAGGCTTTAAAAAATAAATTTATTGTTTTAAGTTGTTTTTTATAAGATCGACTTTTATTTAAGGCGAATAATGAAATCAGGCGATTCTTTAAAGCGAAAATATAAAGAACGAAGTTTTATTTGTTCTTGAAAAATGTGATTAAATTTTTTGGAAGCGAAAATAGTTTGATTTCTTTAAGGCGAATTTTTATTTGGGATGGTTAAAGACATCTAGTGCTATAGAATACTCAAAAATTAAGCAAGTTGATTTTTTTCGACGACTTTCTATTATGATTATGTTTTTATAGCGAATTTGCGTGAATTAAGAAATTCTTTTGCAGTTTGAAGGAAAACAAAAATTTGTTGATCAAAGGGTTTTTAAATGTGTTGGGCAAATTGTTTTTTGTTTAAAATATTGTTTTTTAAATTCGCCTTATTTTTATAAAAATTAAATTATTTTATTTGATTTTGAAGCGAAATATTTTTTCTTCTTACAAAAACCAATTTCATTTTTTTTAAATTCCTAGAATTTGAAGCGAATTAAATATTGATTAAAATGTACTTTACTTGAAAGTGTTTCAAATTAAAACATCATCAAGTTTTAATAATAAATGCGATTAATTAATTCTTAGAATAAATAGTTTAAAACTAACAAAACATAACCTCAAATAATAAATTGTAAATGAAAAGTTAACAAAAAATTAATCAAAATTAAAAAAAAAAATAAAATGAAATCAAACAAAGTTATGTCGAATTTTCAATACCCTCCACCACAAATGCGTGTGAAGTAAATATGTTATGTATTATACACTCACACATACACTCAAAGATATATATAATCCATGAAAGATTTTCCTAAATATAACACAGGCACATTTAATGAGTCATTAAATCGGTTATATTTTTTGACTATAACTATTTTTTAGCAACTGAACCGATTTTGATAATGGAATAGAATGGTAATGAAGTATATATAATTTAATATTATGGCAAAATTTCAATCTAATTTGCCGATTTATAATTGACCAAAGTTCTTTGTCACAGATTTTGGTCGATAACTTTAAATATACTGAACCGATTTTGCTTGTTTTAGGTAGGAAACTTTTCAGGACTATTAAAAATATTGAGGTTAGAAAATTCTAAAAATAATTTTTCTATATTTTTAAGGTTTTTTTTTAAATTTATTAAAAAAATAAATCATAAAAATTTATATTTCTAAAACTTGTGAAATTTCTTTTAAAATATTGTAAACTATTGTTTGTTTAAAAGGACCTAAAATTTGAGGTTAGAAAATTCTAAAAATAATTTTTCTATATCTTTAAGGTTTTTTAAATTTATTAAAAAAATAAATCATAAAAATTTATATTTCTAAAACTTGTGAAATTCTCTATTTGTGAATTTCATTGAATTTAATTCGCTTTAAAAGTTTTTTTTTTCTACTTTGAGAAAAAAACTTGACGTGTTTTTTTATAAATAAATTCTATTACGAGTAAAGACAATACAGATCAACATTTTTAAATGTGTTGGTGAACATATTTTTACTTGATATCAGTCTTGTCTCCGCCAATATAACTTTGACTTGTCTACATCCGGCTAGATGATGACGAGATTTGCGTACGCGCGTTTTTTTTTATTATTTTTTCTTTTCTTAATTTATTTTATTATTTATTTGTTAAAAAATTCTCTTCTCTCTTTCTCTTAGATCTTGCAAATAAGTCTTTTATTTAAACAATCAATAAGTTTTGAATGTATTTGAAAAAAAGAAACTCAGAATTTTTATTATAAAAAACGCTTATTGGTGTGATTTTAGCGTTTTTGTGTAAAATTTGAAAAGAAAAACGTGTTTTTGAGGTTCTACTTTTTTTAATATTAAAAAAAATATTTTAAATCTTTTTTTTTTGTTAATAACTAAATTAATATTTTAACTAAGAAGATTATTTTTCAAATCAGATTCAAGATTTTTTTAAATTTTGAAATATTGAAAAGCTTCTTAAATATTAACTTTTTTATATAAATTAATATTAATTAATTAATTTAATTTTTAAAATAAAAATATTGCAATTTAACCTCAAATTTCATTAAAAAAATTTAAAAAATTAAATCGAATTAAAAATTTCATAAGTAATTGAAAATTCAAAACGAATTCTAGTTCAGTTTCTGTCTTAGATTCTAGTTCAGATTTTAGTCTAGATTCTCGTCCACATTTAGTTTCATATTCTAGTTTCGATTCTAATTCAGATTGCAGATCACATTTTATTTCCGACTTTAGTTCAGAGTCTGGTTCAGATTCTGGTACAGTTCAGAATTTTATTAACGCTTCTAGTTCAGATTCTATTTCAGAAACTAATTCATATGAGAATTCAGATTGATGATCAAATTCTTGTTCAGATTTTCATTCAGATTCTAATTCTAAATATCATCAGATTATATTTCTGAATCTAGTTCAGATTATAGTTTAGATTGTAGTTTAGTACAAATTCAAGTTCAGATTCTAATTTAGATTCAAGTTCATATTCTAGATCAGATTCTGGTACAGATTCAAATTCAGATTTTTTAGCTCAGATTCTATAGGAGATTCTAATTAGTTCCGAATATAATTCAGTTTACAGATCAGTTTCTAGTTCGTTCACCAGCCAGTGTCAGGTTTAGATACAGATTCTATAGTTCAGATTTAGGTTCAGATAGTTGTACAAATTCTTATTCAGATTTGAGCCTAAAATATAATCAGATTATATTTCAGAAAAAGGTTATGTATTATATTTCAGATTGTAATCGAGTTCAGATTCTAGTTAGAATTCATATCGATTTCTAAATCAGATTTTGATACAGATTCAGGTTCAGGTTATGGTTTAATTTCTAGTTCCCTATCTAATTCATATTCCAGATCGTTCATTCCCTGGCTTAGTGTCCGGTTCAGATTCTGGTACAGTTATAGTTCAGATACTATTTCAGAAACTAGTTCATATTGTAGGCATTCGGACACTTTTCCGGACCTTAGTTCAAACGTTTATATAAACCAAATATTAATTCAGATTTTATATCAAAATCTGGTTCATTTTAACTCAGTTTTGAATTCAGAAACTAGATCAGATTCCAGTTTAAATTCCAAATCAAATTCTACTAAAAATTTTAACTTCGTTTAAATTCTTGTTTAGATTTGAATTGAGATTCTAATTTGGAGTTGAAATTTAAGTTCAGATTCAAATTCTAGTTAAAATTCTGGTTTAGTTTTTAATTCCGATTCTAATTCAGATTCATGATCTGATTATAGTTAAATTTTTGAAGTTCAGATTAAAGTTCATTTTCCAGTTCAAATTGTAGTATTGAAAACTAAACCCAACATTTTTCATAGAATTTTTAAAATAAAATGATTATTAATTTTAAAATTATTATTTTTTTTTAGAAAATTTATTCAATATTTGGCAAAATTTTAAAATATATTGAAACTTAACCTCAAAAATTTTATTATACGTTTGAAATTTTCAACTTAAATGTTCGTTATTTTGAAAATTTTATTTTTAACATTTAATATTGAATTTTTAAATACAATTTTTTAAGAAAACTTATTCAACTCTGTGAATTTTTAAAAAAATATTGAAACTTAACCTCAAAATATTTGATAGAAATTTTAAATTTAAATGGTAGATATTTTAAACATAATATTTCGCACTTTGAATATTTATTGTTTTAGAAAGAAGTTTAGAAATTCTAGCAAACTTGAGAGAAGTATTGAAATCTAACCTCAACATTTTTAGTTAAATTTTATTATAAAAAATATAGAAATTTTATATTTAAATTTTAGATATTTTGAATATTATATTTAGCGCTTTTAATATTTATTTTTTTGCATTTTTTGTGGAAAGAATAGAGAAAATCTAGCAAACTTGAGAAAAGTATAGAAACCTAACCTTAAATTTGAAATTAAAATTTTGTCATTTTAATAGCAATTTTTTTGGAAAATTGTATTTTCCACTTTTAATATTTATTTTTAATTATTTTTTGTGGAAAAGAAGTGAAATTAAAAAAAAAGATTTAAAATAATACAAATTTTTAGGTTAAAAAATTTTGATTTTTTTAATTAAATTCTTGAAGTTTTTACATAAATTTTCTTTAACAAACCTGGTTTTTTCTGCTATAATTTACCTCTAATTTATACAAAATTTCTTAAATCAATTTTTTTTTAACAAATAAAAAACCGTTAAATATGAATTTCTTTGACCACCGTTACAACACTTTTTTACGATGCACTCACTCCATTTTTTTTACTCACACTTGGTTTTTAAATTCAACACACTTTTGCCAGCACTAATTTTTTTTTAAATTCAAAATATCAGTTAAATTTCAAAAATTCAAAAAAGAGTTTTAAGCTTCTTTTTGGTGAGTGACGACTGTTCGGCCAACATTAGCTCCTTTAGTAAAGCCTTATGATTTTGAACTAATTTCCCCCAAAACAAATGTTGACCACAAGCACTCGTTTTGCTGTTTTCCCCCAATCAAAAATTTTTGTATTGAAATGAGAGTTTTTTTTTTGGTTAAATTCAAAAAATTGTTTTTTTTTCTCCAAAATGATCGTGTGTTATTACAATGATCGTGTTATATTACCGGGTTATAGCTAGAAAAGGAGCGTGAGTTGTATTCACTTAAATGTCCGTTTGTAAACTGATCGTATAACGAAAACGTGTTGACTTAACTGACGCTGCTGCCAATACTGGTTGGTTGGTTGGTTTGGCTTAATGTCGTTTTGGGTTAATTCGTATGCCGCAAACATGAAATCAGTTTTTTTATTTTAATTTTTTTGTTATTGTAGTAGTTGTTGTTGTAGTTGCTGTTGTTGTAGTTGCTGTTGTTGTATTTGAATTTACCTGATTTTCGGGTTTTACGTGCAAACGTTTTCATCAACCCTCAATTTTGTTGTTGTTGTTGCTTTTCATATGAAAATATATTTAACCAGGTATAAGTGTATATATATATCTGTGTAAGTGTGAGTGTGTGTGTTATTGTAGTACAGTATCTGAAATTGTAATTCTCTTCTTAAAGATCTTTATAATATTATTATTCTTAATGTTTGTGTTGTTGTTGTTATTTCTTGTCTACTTTAGTTCACTGACTTGGCTTAAAGCTGTAGAGAGCAAGAATGTTAAAGAGAGAGAAACCAACAAGTGATCTTCATACTCACACATCTCAAAATCCCCCTTGTTTCATTCCCTTGCGTCTAACTGTCTTAACAACACAACGCCTTAACAACCAACTGTCAGTCCATTAGACAGTCATTTAGTGGATTTAGCCAACAAGTCGATCAATCAATATTTTTTTGTTTTTACCTTGCTTAGGCTTATTTAATTGTATAAAGTCAGGTAATATCTTATAATACTATATACATATATTTACTCTCTCACTCACACATTTACTCTCTCACATACATATATTCCTCTATATAACCTTATAAGTCTATATTCTTGCTATATAAAAGCCAACTTGTAAGTATAAAAACAACAAAAGAGAGAAAACAACAGAAAAATATCCGTCTTTATGTCTACTTGTTCTTTATTGTTTTCTGATCTCTCCTTTTCTTGCTTTTTCTCCAATTTTGGGATTTTTCTTTTGAATTGTTTTTTTTTTGTAAGAAATTTCTTTAAAAATCGTTCAAAAAAAACTATAAAGATCTTTTTGTGGATTTATTTCACCACACAATGGGGGAGTTTGCAACATTACATATATATATACACACACACACATATACATGAATATATATATTGCTTTAAATCGAAAACAATACAGGGTGTTTAAAAAGAGGATTTAGAGAGAGAGAGAGACAGAGAGAAAATTCTTTTGAAAAGGAAGTTGAGATTTATTTTTAAAGTAATAAAGATTTTGAAGTCGTTTTCTTGGTATTAATTAAGAATAATTTTAAAAATTTACGCCTAATACAAGGATTAAATATTCCTAATTATGCAACAGAGGTAAAAAGTGCTAAACGTTTGGGTAGATGGCGCTTTATTGAAAAAAGAAATCTCTCAATAAATGTTCGAGGATTCAAAAGTCAACTAACTTCTGAACCTTTAGAGATATTTCAGTAAATTTTTACATAACCAGTGTTAAGGTGTTGATTTTATCAAGGTCAGATTCCAGGCGGATCAGGGGGCTCTTATATCATAGTGGTTTCAAAGCCAATTATTTCATAAATTTTGTCCCTTTAAAGATATTTCAATAAAATTTAATATAATCACAGTTAAGGTATTTCTGAGTTGATTATATGAAGGTCAAATTTTTAGCGGATCAGGGGGCTCTTATGTGGCTCTCCAAACATGAATATTTCCTCACAATTGATAGAAATCGAATTTTTCGAAAATAATTCCATAACTTTCAAAACATTAAAGATATTTCCTAAAAAAATCACTGAATCAAGGAAAAGGTGTATTTGAGTTGTGAGTTTAGTTTCCTAGTGAATCGGGGGGCTATCGTGTGGCTCGCCAAATATGGCCATTTTCACATAATTTATATAAACAATATATATTTCAATCTGTTAATGATATTTCATTAAAATGTTGATTTTATAGAGGTCAGATTCCTAGATGATCAGAGGCTTGGTGTGTGGCTCTCCACATATGAACGTTTCCACACAGTTTATATAAACAACATTATTTTCGGAAATGATTCTATAACTTTTAAATCATTAAAAATATTTCAATAAAAGTTCAGTTCATCAAAGATGAGACGTTTTTGGCTTGATTTTAAAGAGTTAATCTGAACTAAGGGACCAAGAACCATTTCTACATAGTTGATACTAAATCGATCAAAACTAAGGTATTTATAAATTGTTTTAAATAATGTTAGAACCCTAAAGCGTCTGGAAGTTTATCATCTCCCTTTCAAAAGTGACCATTTTCACACAGTTGATACAAATAAAACTCTTGAGAAATAATCCCATAACTTTTAAAGCATTAAAGATATGTTAATAAAATTTCACTTGATTAGAGCTAAGATATTTATAAATTGATGATGAAAGAGGTCAAGATCTTAAAGAGTACGAGAATTAATTGACGCCTCTTCAAAATTTATAATTGTCCCCCTGTTAATATTGAAAATTTTTTTTAATTCAATAACTTTCAATTTGTTAAATATATTTTAATAAAATTTCACTAGATCAAATCTTAGATGTTTCTGATATGATTTTATACAGATCAGACTCATAAGGAATCTAGGAGCTAATTGGCTCCCCTCCAAACATGTCAATACCTACGCAGTTGGTACAAAATATTTGTTATGAAATTAATTCTAAACCATTATAGATATTTCAATAAAACTGCACTTGACTAGAACAAAGATATATTTTCGAGTTGATTTTATAGAGTTCAGATTCCTAAGATATCAGGAAGTTATTGGGTGCCTCTCCAAACATGACGGAATTAACAAAAAAAATCAACATATTCTAGATGGCCAAGTTTGGAGGTTCCCCAAATAAGTCTCTGACCAAAGAGGGGCTACAATTTCTCCAAATTAACTTGAGAATAGCTTAGCTTTAATTATATGAAATTTTATTAATTTAACTCTAATGGTTTTAAAGTTACAGAACTATTTCCAAAAAATATGGTTTCTTATTGAAAGATTAATATCAACTTCCGGTTGAACATTTTTATAATTAAAAAGGGTTTAAGACAAAAATGTTATATTTTTGGGATCAGTAATAGTTGATCTTTTAAGTGAAAGATATTCAAAACTCTTAGATTATCACATTTCCCAAAATATATCTTAAATGGATCTTATGTTAACAACTTTTATTTCCGTTTTTTTTGTTTACTTTACAAATTAGTTCATCATGAAAATTAAAATTTCATTTAAATGATTCATATTATTTTTACAAAATTAGCTCATTGATCACTCTCTAATAAAAAGTGTTATATTGTGAAATGAACTATAATTCAATTTAAATATTTTTCATATAAAAATTATAAGGTTTTTTGCTTAAGTCTTTTGTTTAAGTGGTCTGCAGACATTTTTAGGAAATGAGTCATAATTATAAGAAATTTAGAAAAAAAATCAAATAAATTATTATTGAATTAAATATTTAAAGTGTTAAATTTTTAAAAACTAATGAATTAAAAAAAAACAAATTTTAAATAAAATTAAAAAATTGATGTGCAAACTTCAAGACATTTTAAATGTTTGACCCTGTAAAAATTTAGAAATCTTTAAACCAGTTCATTTCAAAGAAATAAAAACTTAAAAACCAACAAAATAAAACGTGTTTCAATAACAGTGATGGCAACTTTATTAAAAAAACTTGGCAAACATTTAAGAAAAAATCCGCAAAATTAATTCAAATTCAAAAAAAAATTACAAATTTTGACCAAAAAATAAATTCAAAAAATTTTAATTTTAATAATTAAATTTAAAATTTATTTCATTTAAAATATTATTATTATTATTATTATTATTATTATTATTATTATTATTATTATTATTATTATTATTATTTTCAAAAATGTTCTTATTTTAATTTTATTTCGTTAAGAAAAAAAATCATTAAAAGAAGAAAAAACATTTGAACTAAAACTGATTTCTTGTTTTGTATTCCATGCAGGCAACCGAGAGGTTAGTGAGTGATATTTCATTACTTTAATACATCCATACATACATACACATATACGTACATATATGTATGTAAGTATGTTTAAATGTATATGTATATATATTAAATGAATGTAGATACAATTAAATATGTACATGTTTTAAAAATACCATCATCGTCATCGTCATCAACATCGTTGAACGTTTTTTTTAGAATTTGTTGTATAAAGAAAAAAGTGTTGCCAAATAGAATAAACAATATTTCAAATCTCTTCTCTTCTAAAATCAGTTATTTACTAAGTTTTCAATACAAATTACAATACAGTTTTCCAGTTTAGTTCTAGACACACTTCTACATCCGAATTCTAAATTTTGTTATAGTTTTAGTTCGAATTTGTTTTTGTAAGTCTGTTCTAAATTCAGCTTTAAATTCAGTTCTTGATTCAGTACTAAATGCAGTTCAAGACTCAAATCTAGTTTCCCTTTAAGATTCAGTTCTTGATTCTGTGTTACACTTAGTTCTAAATTCATTTTTTTATTCAGTTGGAAATTCAGTTCCTTTCATTTTGTTCCTGATTAAGTTCTACATTTAATTCGGTTCTTGATTCAGTTCTAAATTCTGTTCAGTTCTAGTTTCAGTTTTTGTTTCGTTTTCAGATTCAGTTCTTGTTTTAGTTTTTGTTGTAATTCTTGTTTAAGTTTCAGTTTTTGATTCAGTTCTTGAATCAGTTCTAAATGCAGTTCAAGACTCAAATCTAGTTTCCCTTTTTGATTCAGTTCTTGATTCTGTTTTACACTCAGTTCTAAATTCAAATCTAGATTCACTTTTTTTATTCAGTTGTAAATTCAGTTCCCGATTAAGTTCTTCATTCAATTCGAAAAATTCTACATTTAATTCGGTTCTTGATTCTAAATTCTGTTCAGTTCAAGTTTCAGTTTTTGCTTCGTTTTCAGATTCAGTTCTTGTTTCAGTTTTTGTTGTAGTTCTTGCTGCAGTTCTTGTTTCAGCTCAATCAAGACTCATTTCTTGATTCAGTTCTAAGTTCAGTCCACGATTTAGTTTTAGATTCAGTTCAAGTTTCAGTTTTTTATTCAGTTCTTGATTCAGTACTAAATTTAGTTTCTAATTCGGTTTAGTATTCAGTTTGAAATTAAGTTTTTCATTTAGTTCTAGATTAAGTTAAAGAAATATAATTTTAGATTCGTTTTAGTTACAGTTCTACATTCACTTTTACATAGAGTTTTAAATTTAGATCTCGTTTCATTTTAGATTCAGTTCATCTTTAGTTTTAATTCTGTTCTTGATTCAGTTCTAAATTTAGTTCTTGAATCAGTTCTAGATTCAGGTTCTATTTAGTTCATAAGTCAGTTTTAGTTATAAATCTGATTCAGCTCTTTAATCAGTTCTTGGGTTAGAATTTGATTCCTAAGTCAATTCTTGATTCAATACAGTTCTAGTTGTAATTCAGTTCTTCATTCAGTTCCTAAATCAGTTCTAGATTAAGTTCTCGGATCAGTCCTAGATTAATTTTTTTATACAGTTCCTGAGTCAGTTCTTGATTGAAATCATTATTCAGTTTTAGATCTTTATTCACTTTCAGTTTAAGTTCAGTTCTAGCCCAGTTGTAGTTTAGTTCTAGTTTAATTCAGTTTTATTTAAGTTCTAGTTCAGTTCTAGTTTAGTTCAAGTTCAGTTCTAGTTCGGTTCAAGTTCAGTTTTAGTTCAGTTTAGTTGAGTTCAGTTTAATTTAAGTTCTAGTTCAGTTCCAGTTCAGTTCTAGTTCAGTTCTGATCAATTTTAATCAGTTCTAGTTCAGCTCAAGTCTGGATTACGTTTAAGTTCCATGGGAGCTTTTTATTAACTTTAATCAAGAGCTTTGAAGTATTTCTAGTTTTTAGTATAAAATGGTAACTCTAAATATACATAAATAAATGTTTGTACACATATACATATTTATATTTATGTATGTACATACATGTGCACATCAAAGTAAAAGTCTGTATAACAACAACAGCAACATTTGTAAGAACAACAAGTATATGAGAATCTGAGACAACAACGATTATAGCAACAACAAATTACGTCTGACTATAAAATAAAATAACTACAACAACAACAACAGCAACGACAACATAAAAATCTCAGAGCCAAGGTAGGCTGATGACTTGTTGTGTACATTTTGTGGAGAAGATAGAGTTTAGGTTGACTTGTTAAACAGAATAAACTTTTGAAGTCTTAGGGCATGAATGTATAGTTATGTACAATGTACATACATACATACATACATACATACATACATACATACATACATACATACATACATACACATAAACATACATATGTACTAAAAAGGCTGGGGTTGCTTGCGTACACAATAGTAAATGTGTGTATGTTTATAACACCAGCAATAACAACAATAACAACAACAATCAAAAGCAACCAACAGGTAAAACTTATTGTATTAAATTCAAAAGGGTAGGCGGGTGTGTGTGCGTGTTGGTAAGTGATTTTTTTTCTTATTTTTTCTTCGGGTTCTGATTCTTTTCTTAGTTTTTTTTTTTTTTTTTTTTTTTTTTTTTAATTTTTGCTTTTTATTTCTTTTCAAAGCAATTGAACTGAAACTTAACAAAATGACAATGTGGTTCATGAAAAAATATAATAAAAATAAAGTAAAATAAAATAAAAATACGATAAGTGAAGTGTATAAGACGAGTATAAAGAGTATAAGAAAAAAGATAGACAGACGGACGGTTAGGGGAAAAGGACGGATTTGGAAATAATTATCAAAGTCTTGACTGTATGATGGTTAGATTGTTAAACTAAACTATAATGTCTCTTTGACTGACTGTCTGTTCTGTGTATTTTTTTTTCAGTTTTTGCTTTTTTAACGTTTATAATCGAGGGGTTGAAGCTGATGAATCTGTTGATGATGATGATGCCATAACTTGTACATCAAAAGATGCCAAGAAAATAAATGAGCAACAATCGAAACACATCACAAAACCGCCAAGATATGGTTTGTTTTAACGCTTAACAATCTTTTTTGTGTAATAGAACAGTGGTGCCAAATGAAAAAAGAAAAAAAAAAACCATATTGAAACTGAACTAGAACTTAATTAGAACTAAACTAAAGAACTAAAGAAATGAACTAAAACTTAACTAAAACTGTACTAGAACTGAACTAGATTAAACTAGAACCGAACTAGAAATGAACTAGAACTGAACCAGAACTAAGGTAGAACTGAACTAAAACTGTACTAGAATGAATTAAATTTTAACTAGAAATGAATGAGAACTGAACAACTGAACTAGAACTCAAAAATCAAAAACTGAATCAAGGATTGAAAATGCAACTGAATCAAGAATAAAATCTAAAACTAAATCATCGGGAACTGAATCCAGAACAGAACAAAAATGTGAATGAAGAAATGAATCAAACCCAAATAAAAAACTCAATCAAAAACTGAATCGAAAGCTGAATCAACAAATGAATCAAGGATTGAAAAAGCAACAGAATCAAGAACTGAATCATTAATTGACTGGATCCAGAAGTGAATTAAAAACGGAATCACGAACTGATTCATAAACTGAATCAAGAACTGACTCAAGAACTGAAAAAAGAAATGAATCTAAAAGGACTGAGGCTGAAACTATAACAAGAATTGAATCAAGAACTAAATCAAAAACGTAATCAAGATTTAAATCAAAAGCTGTAGCAAGAACTGAAACAAAACTGAACTGAGAACTGAACTAAAAACTAAGTCTAAAACTTGATCGAGAACTGAATCAAAAAATGCATCGAGAACTGAATCTTGAACTGAATAAAGATGTGAATCAAGAAATGAATCAAACCCAAATAAAAAACTCAATCAAGAACTGAATCGAAAGCTGAATCAACAAATGAATCAAGGATTGAAAAAGCAACAGAATCAAGAACTGAATCATTAATTGACTGGATCCAGAAGTGAATTTAAAACATCTTCAAAAACGGAATCAAGAACTGAAAAAAAGAAATGAATCATAAAGGACTGAGAATTGAATCAAAAGTTGATTTTAGAACTGAAATAAAAAATTTAAATGGAATTGAATCACGACTAAATCGGAACCATAATCAAGATTTGAATCAAAAGCTGTAGAAAGAACGGAATTAGGAAGTGAATCGAGAAATAAATCAACAATTTAAGTTAGAACTGAATGAAGCATTGAAATAAAAACTAAATGAATTTTTGAGTTTAAAAAAACTGAAACAATAACTGTCAAGAATTTAAGTTAAAACTGAATCTATAACTTAATGAAGAATTAAAGCAAAAACAATGTGATAAGAATTGACTTAAATGATGAATCAAAAATTAAATCAAGCATTAAATCAACAACTTATTCCAAAACTGAATTCAGTAATAAATTGGAAACTACATGAACAACTGAATCTAAAACTTAAATAAGAACTAAATTTAGAACTGAAATAAGAACTGAGTCAAAAAAGTGAATCAAGAGCTGACTTAAGAACTGAATCAAGAACTAAATCTAGTAAATATATTGAATTTTGTACAGAGTTTAGTATTGAATTAAGAAATCTAGATTTCGTTCCAACCAAAACTAAATTTGGAACTGGATCTATCTTGATTGAAGATTTGATTGTAGATTTTAATTTAGGACTTGGAGTGAAACTAAATCTAGACGTCACACTAGAACTGGATTTTGATTAAGATTTTAATTAAGAATTGAAAAATTTATTGTTTAAAAAGACAACGTTTAAACCACTGTGTCATGACGGTTGATTGCTTGCGGTTGGCCGGTTAAATGAAGTCAATTGATTTTATTTTTTTTGTTGTATTTTTTTTTTTTTTTGTATTTTTTTTTCTACAAAACATTTAAAAAAAGTACAAGTTGTATAAGAAAACATAATTTTCAAATAACATTTAATAGTAACGTCTTTTAGTCTTTTTTGCTTTAACAAAAAAACCCTGACCGGGCATACCAGCTTGTAAAAAGGTTTTGATTTTAATTTTAGTGTTACTTTTTTTTATAAAGTCATGATTATTATGAAAACTCATAAATAATGAAAAATTAAATAACATTTGCTGATGGTTTTTGAAGTAAATTTAAATTAAAAATAATAAATAAAATTTTAGTTTAACATTAATTAAGTGAAACCCAACTTAGAAAGTATTTTTATTGATAGAGGAAAAAAGAGAGCTCAATTGTTGATAATTTTACATAAAGAAAAGAAAAATAATAAAAATAAAATCACACGTAATATTGGAATTTCCCATTATTTGATATTCATAAAGAACAACCGTCATCAACCGTCAATGAAAGAACAGAATAAAACACAACAGAACAGAACAGAACAACAGAACAAAAAATCACTCCACCTCTAATATCTAAAAATTTTACCTACACCACCACACAGTGGTCTCAGAACGCTTTTTTGGAAATAATTCTGTAACTTTGGAACTACTGAATATTTGATAAAAAAAAAATTATTAAGACCTGGTAAGCGACCATTATCGCCACGGCCCTGAGAGGAGCTAGAAACTTATGCTCTTTCAAAACACTCCAAAAATACCCTAAAAATAACTGTGCGAAATTTCAATAAAACATGAACAATTTCTGATGAGAGGGCCAAGTTTCAGTTAATTTTTGAAGGGTAGTGTACAATTTTTTATAAGTATTTATATATCTTTGGAAAGGTAATTACATGGAAAATAATAAAATATACAAAATAAAGTACTTAAACAAAAAATCTTTAATAAAGTTGTCAAAAGTTTAAAAAATTTTATTTCGGTACATTTTTGTAAACGATTTTGTAATATTTGACATGAAATAAATTCTATAAGAATTAAGATATTTTTATGAAATTTTATTATGATATGGACAACCTTGTCCTCAATGAAGGACCATTAAAATATTTCCACTTTTTAATTCCAAAATACCCAAAAATTCTAAGCCAGAGAAAACTTGTTTAAAAAATTAAGTTTTTCCAGTAAATTGCTCATCCTGCTGTTACAGGCGGTTTGATTGACTATAGATTTCTTGACTGGGCGGTTAGTAAATGTAACTATATAATCAAGTTACTATTTCGATGATTCTAGCTTTGACATTTTTTTCCTCCTCAAAAAACTAAAGAAAAATATTTGAAAATTAACTAAATTTCGATAGGGCTTGTGCGGAAACTGTTACCCCTTATATACTCGGATTTATTTATATGCATTAACGTTCGAAATTCTTTTAGAATTGATAAAAAAATTGTATAGTCCAGAAGGAAATAGTTGATTTTGTAGGGGAAAATGTTACCAACTTTTTGAAAAAAAAAAAAAATAATAAAAAAAAATTGAAATGTCTTAATCAAAATAATATAACTTTTTATGGAATCCACATAACTATATAATTCTTAAATTCTTAATCCAGACAATAATTTAGAAAATATTTTTGGACCCGAAAGTTCAAAAAAGTTCAAAAAAAAAAAACTTGTCGAAGAAATTGTTCAAAATTTTACTTTGGTGTAAATATCTCTAAAACTATAAGCGATATGTATGGGATTATTTTTCGAGAGAATTATAAGGGCTGTATAATATATAATAATATTATTTCATAAAAATCAAAAATAAAATTTCGACGATTTTTAAAAAAATCGTCATAATCGAGGTGATCAACTTTGGAGATCCACTTCCCGACCCTGAGTCCCACTACAAATATGTATTTCTTCAAATCAATTGAAATACACCTGAAAAATTACTCAATAGTTCCAAAGTTATAGAATTATTTCGAAAAACATACGTTTTGGAACCACTGTGCAACGCCAACAGCAAAATTTAAATATTCAATAAGAAAAATCAAAACAACAACAATAAAAATAAAAATAATATAAATAAATTGTTTTTTAAATAATTATAGATTTAATACTGTATATAAGTTTGTAGGTATGTTCAAACGTCTTTAGATGATACCCTACCAAAAACTATATTTAAATTATGTTGCACTCTATTTTTTATTATTGAAACAAAAAGGGTTAACGAACTTTTTGTTTCTATTTCTTATAAAAAAAATCATAAAAAAGACTTTAAATCGAATGTTATTTTCTAAAAGTAATAGAAATAAAAACTATTAATTAATTTAGAAAAAAAACATTTAAGAAAATTTCCTTTATTTGACTTAAAACAATTAAGATTGAAATCGGTGATTTCAAAATAAATTATTTTCGTTTTTTTAAATTTTAATTAAGACAAGAACATTTGATAATTGAAAATTAATTTAAGTTATTAAAGTTACTAATGAAGTGATAATTTATATCTCTAAAGTTAAAGGGGTAATTTAACTAGTTTTTAACTGGTGTGTTTTGCTGCACAAAAATTCTTCTCATTTCCAGAATTCGAAAGAAATTTACAAATTATAACGTTTTTTAAAAAAGTTTCACACAACGGAGATTTTTTATCGGGACTATTTCTCTCACTGATACTATTCGTTCTAATAAAACTGTTCTTTAGGATTGTAATTGGGATGAAATCTTAAAGTGCCCCCTTTAAAAGTTCATTAGGTATTCGATAAGCAATATTTGTTTTATATAGAGGCTACGTCTCCCCCTGATCCTATTCGTCCTACATTTGTTTAGTAAAACAGTTCATTGAGTAAGTGATGAGGAACAAATTTCAAAATTCTAGCTGTTATAGTTCTTTAGATATTCGATCATCAATAATTGCTTAACCGTTCTACATTTGGTCCAGTAAAATAGTTCGTTAAGAAAATGACTGAGATCAAAATTGAGAACTATAACTGTTACACTTCTTTAAATATTATCAAGGGTACCCCTTACCTCAGTCCTATCCGTTCTTCATTTTGTCCAGTAAAATAGATCCATAAGAAAATTATTAAGACCAAAAATATATAGAACACTCGCTGTTATAGTTCTTAAGATATTTCATAATCAAAATTTGCTTTGTATCATAGGTAACCCTTCTCCAGGTCCTATTGGAACTTTCTATAGCTTATGTTACTTTTGGGTATATGGGTTCACTCTCTGAAAATTTCAGCAAAATCGGTCAAGTAGTTTAACTGTGTATAAGTGCCAAACAAACACAGATTCATTTTTATATAGTTTGAGATGTAAAATAAAAGTGGAAAATTATTGGGTACACAAATTAATATAACAACAAAAAGAAATCAAATATTATTGAAAATATTCAATTAGAACGGAATTCAGGAATGAATCACAAATTTCAAAGAATTCATCAAGAACAAAAGCTAAAATTTCATCTAAAACTGAATGAAGAACTAAATCGTGAACAGAAACTAAAACTGAATCTAGAAACAAATCTGGAACTGTATCTAGAATTATATTAAAAATTATTTTCTTGGATCTAGTACCAAATCAAAGAACTGTTTCTTAAACTAAATGAAGGATTTTATTGAAAATCTGAATCTAAAACTGAACCAAGAATTTTATCATGAATTGAATCTAAAACAGAATCAAAAACTTAATCAAAAACTAAGCGAAGAACAGAGTCAAAAGCTAAAACAGAAACTGAATCTAAAACAGAAAGAAGAATTGTATCAGGATCTAAGTCGAAACTAAGTCAAGCACTGAATGAAGAACTTACTCTAGAACACAATAAAACTGAATGAAGTATTGAATTAAAAACTGACTGCAAATCTAAATCGTGTACTGAATTTAAAATTGAATCAAGAACTTAAACGAGAACTGAATAAAAACCAAATCATCAACTGAATCAGGAACTGAAGTCACAACTAAAAATAAGAATTTATTCGAGAACTGAATCTAGCACAGAGTCAAGAGAACATTTAATTTATGTAAAAACTGAATTTAGAACAAAATCAAAAACTGAATAAACTGAACTGAATTCCCAAATGAATTTAGATCTGAACTGTATCTAAAACTGATTTAAGAACTGAAACTTAAATTTTATCTTAAACTGTATTAAAATCAGAGTAAGGAACTGAGTCAAAAGCTCAGCTAAAACTGAACAAGAAATAAACTAAATCAAAACTGGAACTGAATCTAAAACTAAATCAAGAACTAAATTAACAACTGATCAAGAACTGAACTAGAACAGAACTACTTAATTACAACTAGAACTAGAACTAATCAGTGAGATGGGAAAATTCTTAAGTCACCTTCATTATTAAACCTTTAAATCCAAGTATTATATGATTTTTTTAGATCAAGTTACCTTTGTAAACATGTCAATTATTATGTTTATTGTCAAACAAATAAGTATATTGATAATCTACCTAAAATGAGTGACCAGAAACAGACCGTATTAAAATTTTTAAATATTTTCAACAAACCCCATCTTGACCCTTCAAAAGTCTATCTATTTTCAATGTTATAAAAAAGTACAGGAAATATTTGTCCGTAGATAAAACAAGCTTGATCAGATAGAAGAAATGTTCCACATGCCAAAATATATAGAAAGCGTTTTCAAAAACGCTACCAATATATCCAGTAGGAAAGCAGCCCGGTTGGCTGCTCAAAAAATAAAGCTAATGCAGGTTTAAAAACATTAAAGTCTTAAAAAGTTCCTGACAGAAATGTTAGTAAAAATTTAGAGACCAAAATCAAACACAAATTGAAATCAAGTTTTCTAAAAAAATATTATTTTGCTGCACAGTGGATGAACGGAATGTATATTTGGAAGATTTATCGCAACTTTCTGGTCAAAGATTTATGTTGCTGATGCTGGGTGAAATATTGAAGAAAAGTTTAGGATCCAAAAGCAGTCAAACAAGTTTTTGGTATGGCAAGCAGATATGCAGTTGCGGCAAAAGAAGCTGCTTCCATTCATAAGACTTCAAAAT
Organism: Cochliomyia hominivorax; assembly: GCA_004302925.2. NCBI lineage: Eukaryota > Metazoa > Arthropoda > Insecta > Diptera > Calliphoridae > Cochliomyia > Cochliomyia hominivorax. Next base: position 85,977,708 of record PYHX02000413.1, on the reverse strand, counting down.
GTGTCCACTTAATTTTGTCCTGAAATTGGCATCCGTAACTATGGCAAACAAGCCCTTGAGTGGTACAAGAACAATAATGTGAAATTTTCAGCAAGAGAGCCAAATCCTCCAAACGGCCCGGAACTAAGGCCAGTAGAGAGATACTGCGCTCTTGTTAAAAAATACTTGAAGTACACAAAAAAGGTGTGGTAGATTTAAAATTAAGATGAACTACCTGTTTGACCAAAGTGACTATAAAAACGTTAATGGATGGGTTTCCGAAAACGGTACAAATTTTCATCACTAGTGATTAAGACTATAATTTTTTATTATTTTATCTAATATTTTTTTTGTAAATTGTAATAACACATAATAATAAATAACTGTATATTTAATGGTTTAGTTTTTAATAACATATATGTATGTTATGAAGTTTTTGATCCCACTCTTTAAATGTGACAAATATTGACTTAAATTTAAAGTTTATTGTCTAAAAAAGACAATAAAGAAATCCAAACAAAATAATTTTATCTATGAATCCCAAAGTGTTTAAAGGAACAATCATTTTTATATCACTCGAAGTGTGTAAGTTATAGATGCTGTGAACGGAAAATTTTTAGGTCTGTAGAGTTGAAACTCATACTTAAACTCTTAAACATTTCTGTTATAAATCTGTGAAATTTCACTAAAACGGTTTCGAAGTCTTAGACTTAAAGAAAAAATGAAAAGGTAGTTGCAATGGCTTTAACTAGTTCAATATAATTATTAAAAGAATATAAGTTAACTGCATTAAAAGCCCAGAATTTTCTCTAAAATTTGCTACATAAATCGTTTAAATCGGTTAAGTAGTTTCGAAGTTATGAACTAATGTTTATTACAACCAAAATCTGTATTTCAATTCTCTTTGATTTTTGAATAACAAACTTCATTTTTTTAATGGAGTTTCCTTTAAAAGACTTAAGCAACAAACTTGTCATGTAAACTGTCATATTGATGCAGCCATGTTGGTTTAAAAGACTTAAGAACCGAACTTAATTAAGAGATTTCTTTTCATTAGAAAAAAGACTTAAACAACAAACCTGGAATGAAGACCATATTATTTGGAAAAGATTTAAGCAAGAAACTTGGAAATTGGCAATTTCCGGAAAATAAAAGATTTAAGAAACAAACTTAAAAGAGTAATGAAGCGAATTAGAAGCTTGATTTTAAAAATGCTATAATTTGAAAACTATTGGACCGATTTCAATAAAATTTTGTATGACGTTAGAAGAGGGATCGAAGTATTGGAATTTCATTAAAAAATAATAATTTAAAAATAAATAAATATAAAAATTACTGATTAAAAAGGGTTTTCTTATTTATGAATTTAAACAAAAAAAATATTTTTTTGAGATTTTGAAAAAAAATTAAGATATTGGAAAACGATTAAAATAATATTTAAAATAAGTTCTTAATTTAAAATATTTATAAATCGTTTGAAGGAAAATGGTTCCAATAATAGATTTTTAGTTTGAATATTGAATATTATTTCAATTAAAAAAAATTTCTGTTCTAACATTTATTGAAAAAATATTTCAATATTTAAATTATAGCGCCTTTATGGCTATTGACGTCATTTATCTCCAGTTCCATTAAATACCTTCTTAAAAAATTGACTTAATAATAAATAAATGTAAATCCCTATTTTAAAACTAAATCACAATCAACGAAATGTTGTAGGGTAAATAAAATATGATTATATCTAAATTTCTTGGAAAGTCTTTATTTGCTGTTTTTTTTTTTTTTTTTTTTTTTTTTGTATTTATTGCTGTTCACATAGATGATTCACCCTCTCTCTATTTGATTATAAATATTTATTTATATCTGTATTTAGTTTTTTATTTTGTGTAATTTTCTCAATGCTTAAACTTAACTCAGTTTAACATCTTTCACTGAATTGTTATTTAAACAAGAGACAAAAAATGCAACAACAATAACAACAAAAAAGGAGAGCGAGTAAAAAAAGGAGAATGTAAATATTTCAACTTTAATGTGAATGTGAATTATTTGTATGTGACACAATTGCTTTTGTTTAATACCAAAAGTTGTCAGTTGTATTTGTCTTTATGACTGTGTGTCTTAATGTCTGTCGAACTATCTGTTTATAAAGACTATTCTACCTAAACGTTTATTTTACTTTTATTTGATTAAATTTTATTATTTTTTTCTCAAGTTTTCGTTTATTTAGTAGAAGGAGTGAGTTTGAAAAAATTTTAATGAAAATAAAATTTCAAATTAGAATTTGTTCAATTTTTCTCCGAGATTCAGTTTGTAATGAGTTCAGTTTTATTTTAGTCCTATTGTAAATCTAGTTCAGTTGTATACCCGTTCTAGTTTGAATTTAGTTCAGTTTTAGTTCAATTCTCACTCAGTCCTAGTTAAGTTCTAGTTCAGTGCTAATTCAGTTCCAGTTCAGTTCTAGTTCAGTCCTCAATTCTGCCTTCGATTCAGGTTATGATTCAGTTTTGGTTGCATTTCTTTATCCAGTTCTTTATTATTTGTCTTGATTTGGTTTTGATTCGGTTAAAGACTCAGTTTTTAATTCAGTTTTAGTCTTCATTCAGTTCTTTTTTCAGTTTTCGATTCAGTTTTTGATGCATTCTTGTTACAATTCTTGAATTAGTACATTCAGTCCTTTGATCTGTTTCAAGTTCAGTTTTTTGATTCAGTTCTAGTTCCAGTTCTGGATTCAGTTCTAAATTAATTTTTAAGTCAGTTCGTCGTGTTTTAGGTTCAGTTCTGGATTGTCTTTTTGATTCAGTTCTTGATTCAGTTTTTCGTTCATCAGATTTTGTGCTCAGTTCAATTTCAGCTTCACTTTTTGATTCTGTTCTATTTCAGTTCTTGTCTTAAACCGCTTTTCAGTCTCCTTCTTTAGTTATTTGCGTTTAATATTGCGTTGTGTTGTTTTTACCATAAAAAGCTTTAAGTAAAACATGTTTTTCGTTATTGTTGTTGTTTTTATTTTGTTCACAAATATCTAGAATATAAATTTTATGCCCGTTAATATCAGACAAAAACAAAATATGCGCAGGCGTTTTTTGCTTTATTTTTATAAATTTTTTTCTTTAAATTTACTGATTTTGATCAAAAATGACGCGTTTGCAATAATTTTTTCTTTCATTTTGAAATTTTTTCGTCTTAACAAAAATTTTATTATTCTTTAACCATATTTTGTGATGTTTTTTTTTTCGTTTAAATATATTTTAATTGAATATTTATGGTTTATTTCACTATAACCTCTTTTTTTATTCGTTTTTAATTTTTTGCCAAAAAAAGAAGAAGTAGAAACTGCAATTTTAAGCGGGTCTTTATGGAGCCTTTAGTTCGTTGTTGTTGTTGTTTTAGCGATTTAACAGGAAAATAAATTTACATGACTTTTTCTCGAGTGCCAACTTAAGAAAGTTGTTTGGAGTGAATGTTTAATTGTTTTTTGTTGTTTTTATTGTTGCCTTTTTTATAGTCATGGAATATATAGATCAACTTTATTTTTGTTTTTTTATTATTTTTTTTTTTTTTTTGATAAAATATTTTATTTTTAAAGCCAATAAATTTGTAAAACCTCCACCATCGTAATTGGTGAGAGGGCATATTAACTTTGTCAATCTCTGTGTAACGCTAAGAAGGAATCATGTCAGAGCCACAATATATCCGTTTGTGTGTCACTTTATTGTTGATACGCTCATATCCACAATAATTGGCAGAGCTCAATGAAATTTGCTTGAGTATTTGTTATAGTTCTGAGAAGTTTCTTTTTAAAACCAGCAAAATCGGTTCAGTATATTAAAAGATGAACTTTCGTAAAGCGAAGAACTTTCGTAAAAATTTTTCAAAAATTATCAAAATCGGTTCAGTAGAAAAAGTTAATTGTTTTTTGTTGTTTTTATTGTTGCCTTTTTTATAGTCATGGAATATATAGATCAACTTTACATTTGTTTTTTTGTAGATAAAATATTTTATTTTTAAAGCCAATAAATTTGTAAACCTCCACCATCTTTGGTGAAGAGGGCATATTAACTTTGTCAATCTCTGTGTAACGCTAAGAAGGAATCATGTCAGAGCCCACAATATATCCGTTTGTGTGTCACTTTATTGTTGACGCTCACATCCACAATAATTGGCAGAGCTCAATGAAATTTGGCTTGAGTATTTGTTATAGTTCTGAGAAGTTTCCTTTTTAAAACCAGCAAAATCGGTTCAGTATATTAAAAGATGAACTTTCGTAAAAGCGAAGATCTTTCGTAAAATTATTTCAAAAAATTATCAAAATCGGTTCAGTAAAAAAAAAAAGTTTAGCCAAAATTATAACTGTTTATATTTAATAATCACAAATATATATTTACTTCGCACGCATTTGTTGTGGAGGGTATTAAAGGTCCGACATAGCCGAATATAGCATTTTTATTGTTTAAAATAACTTGGGCAAAGAAAAGTTTTTAGAAAAGTTTAATTTAGGAAAAGATAATAATTTAAATAAAGTGTTTTGGACTTTAATATTTAGAATGGAAATTTTGAAAGTACTGTGAATTTAAGTCGCTTAATAAACAAATCATAATTCCTTGAATTTTTTTATTAAATTCAAAATAACGGATTTCAAATTTAATTACAAATAAAAATTCCCCAACATTTTCATGATAAATTAACCGCTTTTTTGTGACAAATTATTGGATTTTATTTTTTAATTAAGTGTTTTAATATATTTTAATAGTTCCGTTAGAAAATAATTATATTATAAATAATTATATATACAGTTATAATAAAATTTTATTTGCTCCATAAAATGATTCATAACACCTCAACAGTTTTTTTTCATTTCTCTTGAACAATTCAAATATTAAACTTGAATTGAACTAAGAATTGTACCAGGAAGTGCAGAATCAAAAATAGAACTGAATTCAACTACATGAATAAAAAACTTAATCATGAACTGAAACGAATAACGAATTAAATCCACATGAGAATCAAGAACTGAATTAAAAACTTAATCAAGAACTGAGACCAGAACTAAATCAAGAATCGAATCACAAACTGAATTAAGAACTGGATCAAAAATTGAATTAAACACTGAATACCAAACTGAATCCAAAATAAATCATGAGTTAAATCCCAATTTATATAAAGAACTGAATAAAAAACTTAATCACGAATGGAAGCCAGAACAAAATTAATCAAAAACTAAATCGAGAGTTTAATCAAGAAATGAATCAAGATCAGAATCAGGAACAGAATCAAAAACTGAATTAAAAATCAAGAATTAATCAACAATTTTTTCAAAAACTAAAAGAAAAATAAATTAAGAACTGAATCTAGAACATAATCAAAAAGAGCTGAATTAAAGATTGAAGAAGAAGAACTGAATCAAAAAATCTGAATCCAGAACTAAATCTACTGAATAAAGAAGTAAATTGAAATTGATTCTATAACTGAACTTGGAATTGAATCTACTTAAAAGAGAACTGAATCTGGAAACCAATATAGGACTGAACTGAATCAAAAACATGCAATTTATAACTCAAATAGTACTGAACTAGAAGTGAACTATAAATTAACTAGAAATGAACTTGAATGGAACTGGAACTGAACTGTTAATTAACTAGAATGGAACTAGAATTGAACTAGAACTGAACTAGAACTGAACTAGAACTGAACTAGAACTGAAACTAATAACTGAACTTAAACTGAACTAGAAATGAACTAGAACTGAACTTGAACTAGAATTGAACTAAAATTGAACTAGAACTGAACTAGAACTAGAACTGAACTTAAACTGAACTAGAACTAAAGTAAAACTGAACTAGAACTGAACTAGAATTGAATTAGAACTAAACTAGAAATGAACTAGAACTGAACTAGAACTAGAACTGAACTTGAACTGAACTAGAACCAAACTAGAACTGAACTTGAACTAGAATGGAACTAGAACTGAACTAGAACTGAATAAGAACAGAACTAGAACTGAACTTAAACTGAACTAGAAAAGAACTAGAACTGAACTAGAACCAAACTAGAACTGAACTTGAACTAGAATTGAACTAAAATTGAACTAGAACTGAACGAGAACTGAACTAGAACAAAACTAGAGCTGAACTAGAACCGAACTGAAACTGAACTAAAACTGAATTAAAACGGAACTAGAACTGAACTAGAACTAGAACTGAACTTAAACTGAACTAGAACTAAATTAGAACTGAACTAGAACTGGACTAGAACTGAATAAGAACTGATCTAGACATAAACTAGAACTAAACTAAAATCGAACTAGAACTGAACAAGATCTAAACATGACCTGAACTACAAAATTTTGTTATTAAACGTTTATATTTCAAGATAATATAATTATTTAGCAGACCCACATAGATGTATGATTCGTACATTAACTGTGTTTAAAATTTTGTATAGAAATATTTTTTTAAATTTATTTGGTCTTAAATGGAGAAAAATTGGAAAACCTCGAAAAATCGAGTCTAAAAATGGCTCAAAATTTTATTTTTATTGAAATATCTCTTAAACTTTAAGAGATATCCCCAAACTTAAGCCTATTTAAGCTTATTTTGTACATATTTTCTAGGACTATTTTTAAAATGTGTTTCCAATCAACTTATAAATAAAAAATTTTAATGTTTTTTTTTAAGAATTGTTCATAACTCAGGTGACCAACTTTGAGAGTCTAGCTCTCTTACCCAGCTCCCATTAGGAACTTCGTTTTTCCAAATCAATTGAGAAGGTTCCCATTAATATATAAATGTGAAATTTCATTCTAAAATATTCAGAAATTCTAAAGTTACACAATTATTTCCAAAAAAAATAAAGGAAATTGGGAAAGCGAGAGAATATCGAAAAACAAAAGACTTAAACAACAAACTTTGGAATAAAAGAAAAATTAAAGTATTTTTTTATATTTTCTTTAATAATGTTTTAAATTCAAATTATAGCAAAAAACATTTTGTATAACTTGAAAGCCAACATAATTTTGAACATTTCACAAAATACATTTCACAAAATATTGTGATTGTTTTTATAGTCAACACAAGATGAAAGTTATCAAGAAAAAAAACAAAACATTTGATTAGTTAATAAAAAAACTAAGAGAAAAAAATGGAGTTCAAAATGAAATTATAATAAATAAAGACCCTTTTTAAAAATGTTGCAAACTGTAGATAAAATTGAAATTTCCAGAAACTCGTTTATTTCTTACCAACAACTTTCTAGACACAAAAACCTAAACTTTGAAAAGTTTGATATCCTTGTAGCATTTTATTTAGGTATCAACTGACCAAACAGACGTTATAAAAATTATTTCAAAAATTGCAGTTCGAAAAAAAATTGTTTTCAAAGTGTTAGTAAATGCTTTAAGCATGTATGTGTATATGAGTATGTATTAAACAGCATCATTTTTTTCAGAGTTAACAGCATCTACCAATTTTAGTTTTCAAGCTTAAAATATTTTGCAGTTGTTGTCTACAAGTCACTTTGAGTTGAGTTAAGAGAGCAAAAAAAGTCCATTTCGAAAAAAAATTGTTTCAATTTTAAGATTTCTTGGCCATTTTATTTATGTACGTATTTGTGTAACTGTGTGTGTGTGTGTTGTATATCGTTTGGTATTTTAAACATGTTTTACTTTATTGTTTTATTTTGTATCTCCCTAAAATAAAAACCGGCCGGTCTTACTTCTTTACTTATTTATAGAATAAAGTATGGAACAATATTCCAATCTTTTAAAAAGAAAAAAACTTTAAATACAATTTTTATAAAAACTCGTTGCTATGCCGAAAGTGACTGGCTTTTTGGTTTGGTTCGGTTTGGTTGATTTTTTTTTATTTTTTTTATTGAATGCAATAATTTCTTTTCTTTTTATTTCGATTTTTTCAAATACACATAAATTTCAACAATACTCACATACATAGAAACAAATATATACCACGTCAGTTATAAGATTTTTTTTTTTGATTATTGGCAAAAGGTGAAGCTGTTTGTCTTTTCTTGGTTACTGCTGCTGCTAACGTTGATGTTCTTAACGTTTAAATTGTTTCCCTCAATATGGCTTTTACTTAATAATTATAAAAACAACTACAAAAAATTGGGAGAATGAGAAAACATAATATATAAAAACAAGCATCAAGCCGGGTTTATTGAAAAAACAAGCATCGTCATCAAAAAACTTCTCTAAACAGTGGTTTTTAAATAAGTTTCTTAAACAATTTTTTAAATATTCACCTCAGATGATATTTTTTGAAATCCTTTAAGTGTTACGCATAATTTAAGCCCCATATTGAAAATTCGAAATTAAGTTCGAAATTTCGAACATGACCCAAAAACAAAGAAAATTTTATTCTTATTCTATATTACAACGAAATACATAAAAATAATTCAATTTTAATAAAATTTACAAAGTTCGAATATGAGAAATCACCTTTGGATTGTAAAGGGGTAAGGAAAAATTTGAGACTAATGAAAATTCAAAATTAAGTTCGAAAATTCGAAATTAAGTTAAGAACAAAAAAATATTCTCAAGCTATAAAAAATTAAATTCATAAAATTCATTGAAATTCAATTAAATATTCCATGTTCGATATTTTAAAAATGTCTATAATTCCGGTTTTTCAATTGAAATCGTATTTAAACTAATTTTTATAATGATTTTTAGCTTTCTAAAGTTCTTTCTCGGATAATGGTAAACGAATACCGCTAAGCGACGCTTCAACATTAAGCAATGCGTAAAAGCGAGACGCAAAAATTTCGAAGACAAGCAAACGAAGTACAGCCTGACCCCCTTTAAAAGATAACGACGATGATGCGTTAGGTGTTTACCCACCCAGAGCTGCTTTAAGACTGTAAAAAATATGTCTAGAATAAATAATCGATTTTTTTAGAGAAGAATTGGAAAAAATTTGATCAGTAACAAACTAAGGAATCTGTATGAGATCAGTAAATGATCATAACTACCTGCAATGTTATCCGTGTAGGATCATTAACGGATAACTCTAGAAAAACCGATGGAGACTTTTTATAGAGAATATATGAAAGAGATATGTATTTAAGTGATCTGTATAAGAATTTTGAATTTGAGCGGTATTTAGTAATGATCACTTTATAATGAATTGATCCAGATTTTTTTGATATCACTTTTTTGAAAAAGATCTGTGTTATCAATAATTGTAACAGACATTTTATAAGGAATCAAAACGCGATCAGTAACTATAATTGCGTATAAAAAATCTGTGTCAATTATCGAAATTTCTAATGGGACTGTTTAATTTTTATTATGGAGTTTAGTTTCTGCGTAGGATCAGTAAACGATCGAAATTTCGTTATAGGTATACAATGGGAGTTTAGATTGATTTTTATTTTAAAATTTGAGATTAAGATTCCCTTATGCGAAAACTGTGTAAATTTTGAACAGAGTAAGTGATCCTCTGGTGAAGTAAGAGGATCAGGAACTGGTAAAGTAGGTGAGATTTTTATACAAATTCTGTTAGTGATCTCTAGGTGATCTAGATTGTTATAGAGAACTCAGTGTTTGAACGGGAACTAGCAAAGTAATCTGTATAGGATCAGTTAATGATCGAGATTTCTTATAGAATTGATTTAGATTGTTATAAAGAACTGTTAAATTTTGTGCGATCAGCAATATTTTCATATTTTTTTTGTAGAGAATCCATATGTGATCTGCGTGCGATTAGTAAGGGAAAGAGAAATAATGTGAGTTTGGATCAGGTTTAGGAATCTATTTGTGCTCTATATTTAATTTAGAATGTTTCAGAGACATTTGTGTGTGATCTCTGCTTGATTTTCTTGTCGGACCACTGTCTTTTTAAGCCGGCATAAGCAGTAGAGTCAGCCAGCAACAAAACCAAACTTTATTTTCTTCCTTCTTTCTTTTCTTTGGTATTTTTTTGTTTTATTTCTTTTTTATTTATTTTTTGTATATAAAGTCTTACGTTTGGCTTTTATTTTATTTTTTTCTTGGCCCAGCATCTCTTTTGCGTAAATTGTGGTATTTTTTTTTAACTACAACAACAAAAAGGGGGTACAGTTTCGTTGTAAGTGAAAAGTTAACTAAAAACTGAGTTTTTTTTGGGGTTTAAATAAATTAATTTTTTGGTTAACTTTAAGGGGGTAAAAGGCAGGATAATTTTAATAATTTGAAAAGGATTTAAAGGAAGAATTTAATTTTAATAAATTTTTATTTTTTTCTGATTTTTTTTTAATTTAATTTTGAAAAAAGTGTTAATTTTTTGTTATAGTTAAGACCTTAACCTAATTCAAAGGCTTTTAGCACTAGTTTCATTTTTAAGGTTAAACAAAAATATTATTTAAAATTTAGTTTTTTTTTTAATTCTCACTTTCTTTTTAAAGTTAAAATTAAGTGTTTTTCTTCGTTTTGTCTAATAAAAAAAATTTAGTAGAGAAAAATTTCACACATTTTGTGATTCGTGTTAAATTTTATTTGGTCACACTGAAAACGTGTGTGTGTGTGCGCGCGCGGTGAGCTATTAAAAGGGCATTGTTTTGTTTTTAAAGTAGTTTTTGAATTTAATTTTTATTGTTTATTTTCATATATTTTTTTGTTATTTTTCTTTTTATTTTTACTATTTTAACACACAGAAAAAAACAAGGAGTAAAATCAACGTTGAACATAGTTGATTTAAGATTGAATAATTTGTTTTTCATTTAGTTTAATTTGAACGTTTTTACTTTTGTGGTGAAATAATATTGTACATTTTAGAATCTTTCGATATTAATATATAAAATTAAACAACAATAAATTTTTAAAAATATTAAATTTTCAAGTACAAAAATCAAGAATTTATATTCTCTATGAAACAATATCAAATAATCATTTTTTGTCTATAACGCAAAATCATAACTGGAAAGAAGTAAAATCATTTATATTTTAGTTAATTTTACATTGATTTTTTTCTGTGTGTATTTTTATTATTTATTAAGTAGATTTTTTATTTAAAGTGTGAAAATAATAGTTTTGAATTTTGATAGACGTTACGGTTTTGAAAAAAAAATCAAGTAAGAATGATATAGTTGGCTATGCCGAATCTTTAATACCCTCCACCACAAATGCGTGATACAATACAAATATGTGTTACAATACACAGATGTAAACAATACTTAAAAGTTTTCCTTAAATATAACACAGGAACGCTTGATGAGTCATAGAATTAATTGTATTTGTGGCTATAACTTTTTTCTATTGAACCGATTTTGTTAATTTTTGGAATTTGGTAATGAAGTACATATCGCTTAATATCAAGGAAAAATTTTATTCTAATATGTCGATTTATAATTGACAATTTTACGAAAGTTTTTTGTCTAAACTTAGAGGTTGCCGCAGATATCGGTCTATATATTTTAATATATTAAACCTGATTATGCTGTTTTTAATAGAAAACTTCTCAGGACGATAAAAAATACTCAGACCAAATTTCATTGAACTCTGTCAATTATTGTGGATGTTAGCGTGCCAACAACAGGCAGACAGACGAACATAGTTAAATCGACTTAACTTTGATTTGATGCAATAATATATATACATCATGGTGTCTAAAATGATGCCTTCTTAATGTTACACATGAAATAACAAAATTTATATACCACTTATGGTGATGAAGGGTATACAAATTTTTTAAATAAATGAAATTTTTATTACGTTTGTTTCTTAAGTTTTTTGTTTTATAATTAGTTTTTTTTTTTGTTTCAAAGAAAATCTGATTTTTATAACATGTAACAAATGTGTTTTGTAATTCAATGATTTTAATAAAATTTAAAATTTTTTATATACTTGAATTCGCCTTAAAACTATAAAAATGTTAAACATGAATTTCTAAATAAATTTTAATTATTTTACAAATTCTAAATAATTGAAGCAATAGAATTCAACTGATTTTTTTTTAGAAATTCTTTTCGTAACTTACAGAAAAATTTAAATTCTTTTGACCGAAATTTGAAACGCCCCATAGTGTGTTCAAATAGATATTTTGGAAAACAATTCTGAAACTTATAAACTAATAGAGATATCATAATGAAATTTTACATGGCTAAAGTATTTTGGAATTGATTTACAGACCCCTTTTTGACCAGGGGCTTGACAGGGACTCTGTCTAATTCTTTAAAAAAATCTGACAACATGTGTAGGTTACCTCTTTTAGCTTCAAAGATAATCAGTTTTAACCCATATTTTCTCCATAACATTTTTTGTTGTTTGTTAAAAGTGAGCATAATAATATTATAGTTTAATATATGGTCGAGATATCATGACTTTTATAGACAACAAGACCGCAATTCAGTCAATAACAGGATTGGAAATATTGAATATTGTCCGGGAATGACGCGCATCATTAAATGAGAAGGCAGATAATTTGAATATCGCACTGGTTTGAGTGCATAGAAATTAAGGAAACCTGGAGACTTATACCCTGGCGTAAGGGAGAGCGATAGGAACACTGATCGTCTGTGTAGTTTAGCACTAACCGCCTGTAAGAAACTTGAAGAGGCTGAGCTATATGCTATAGCGTAAGATAGAAAATTAAACCAAAAGTTTGGACATCATCAAAGAACATCATTTCTACTTAACACCTCAAGGACTCTCTTAATGGACTAGAAGGGGAGAAGGCTGTTTAGACTAGAAGTGCTAGGGAGAGTGTGGAATATTACCCTTAATGAATTTCGAAAGTGTTAGGTTAAAACAACATATGTACCGTGACAGTACTTTGAACAAATGCCTTAAATGGTTACTCCGGACAGATATCGTGAGAAAAGAAAGGAGAGTCTATTTTATGAAGATAGGTACCTGTACAGGGATCTACCTTGAATAGAACATCATTAGTTAATTCTTAATGTTACCTGATGAGTGCAGAGTGTTCCAGGCTAAAATCCTGGGTATGTTGAAAGTTGCTCCAATGACATTTTAAAATTAAGACTTACATAACTATTTACTTGGTTAATCAGGAAGCACTGAAAGCTCTTATGGAAAACCTAGTGACTTCGGAGTTCGTAATGGAATACAAGAAGGTGATTGATTGATTAATCACGGCAACATTTCTGGCAACGATATTACTAAAGAACTTGCTCACAGTGGCTTTGCTGAGCTCTATTAATAATGTAGTATATTTTAGGTGGTCACTGCATTACAGCAAACGACTATAGATCAAAGGCCATTTGATCAGAATTTTATTAGCCAAGATCGGATAGGACATAGGATGTATAAGAAGGAACAATTTAAAAAAGATAATTGAGCACTTTCACAAAGGGACGATGATGGTGAAATGAAACTCAGACGGGTCAGATGATGAGGTTAACCTGGAATTAATTCTTAGTCGATCAGCATTTGATAATTTTTGTCTCTCTACTACCTTCTTTTTTGCCTTAATCAAAATCCATATCAGTCAAACAAAACTTCTCTTTCTCTGTTTTCTATATGGTCCAGTGTCTGATCGAGTGTATTAATCAGTTTGTCTTTGATTGCTTTGTCAATGAACTTCATTCAGCTATTGATCTTATTTTCTCAAAAGTAAATTGCAATAAGGAGAACACATTTAGATTTTTATATAGGAAATTTCTGTGTGAGATCACTAACTGACACAGTGATCAGTGATTTATTGAGATTTCACTCTTAGGAAACTATTCGATATTAGTTATTGATTTAAAATTTTATACAAGATTTTTTAATTGTTTTTAACTGATTTAGATTTCTGTATAGAACTCTGTGTGCGATCAGTACTTCATAATTTGCTCTTTTACGGAAGTTTTTCCTTTTTAAGTGTAATTTATTAAGATTTTTGTATTAAAAGAGTTTCCTTGCAGAAGATTTGTGAAGAATCAGTAACTGATTTATAATTCTGTGTAAAAAATTTACGTATGATTTTTGGAGAATGGTGAGATTTTAAATTAATTTGGATTTTTAGACAAAAATAGCTGATTAAAATTTTTGAAGAGAATTCTTTAAGTGATCGATTTTCTCTCTGAATCACAGAAAAATTCCTTTGTTACACGTTCAGCAAAAATTCTAATCAATAATTAGCAATTGATGCTACTTAAACTTTAGACAACATTTTATATAGAAAGTTCTATAAATGATCTGTAACAAATTTGTGAAATTGATAACTGACAGAGATTTCACTATAGAAAATCTTTGAGAGACTTCTTATTGGTTTAGATTTTTAAACACGAATCTTGTGATTTAAAACTGATTTGAATTTTTGTAAGGAACTCTGTACATGATCAGTAATAAAATTTTTCCTGATCTCTTCTGTTGTTTTTTTTATACAGTCAGCCTTAACTTCCTATTTTAAGTCTATTCAAACTGACTGCTCTAAGCGAAAAAATTGGGCGATTTTTATTGATTTTTAAGTCAATCAAACTACCGTTCAAGTTTAGGCAGCATGCTGATCGTTAGCTTCTGCCAACAATCGATGATTTCAGTAGCCGTTTTCTTCAAAAAAATTCAAATCATTTATTTTAATATAATTTGATTAAATTTTTCTACTTTTCCATTATTATATTTCTTTTATAAAAAATCTTTGTATTTAAGTCATCCGATATATATAACCCAAAAGATACCAAAAACTTTTCTTTCAAAACTTCAAAAATCCAATAAAATTTAATTTCACAATAATCTCTTTTTTATTAGAAACCCTAAATTAGATGTAAAAATCAAAACCGGTTTAAAGCGTAATTTTATTCATCAGTTTTTTTTTTATTTTCTAAAAATTTTTGCAAATCCAATTTAAAGAAAGAAATAGATAAAAAGAAGATTTTAAACTATTTTTAATACAAATTTAAATGATTTAAAACAAATCTCATCTTATTTACACACAAGTTTGAATATAAATTGTTTAATTTCATTGTTTTCTTCTATTTCTTTCAATTAAGCATTCAAACAACTTTAAATAGAGATAAACTAAAACAACACCCGTTATTCTTTGGTTTTGTTTCTTAAGTCTTTTGTTTTCAATTACAAAAATATAAAATTTTTCTATAAACGACTCTTAATCATGAATCATTTAAACAGTAATTTGCTAAAAATTATAATAAAATTAATAAAATTTTAAATATGTATTTCAGATACATAGATATATTTGTATATGTATGTACACATATACACGAACTTGTGTATGTAAATATAATGAGTTTTTTTTTGTTTGTATTTTCTATGACTCAAAATTTCCTTCTTTTGTAATTAATTTTAGAAAAATATTTATAGAGAATAAAATTAAATTAATCTTTTTAAAATAAAATTTCTCACATACAAATATGCCGGATATTAAATTTTTAACTTTAAGATATGTTTAAGACATTTTATTACATTAATAGATTTATTTAAATAAAAATGTAAGATTAATGTATGAAACAAAATCGAATATTAAATACACTATATCAATTAAACTGCATTCCGGTAGGACATTTATATGAGAGGTATCAAAAATATTGATCATAAGTCAGTTCGAAATTATTTAATGGATAAAAGATGATTCCTCGACCAATGACAAATAATTGGAAGTGATATTTAGGCCTATTTTAGTTCTAGTTTAGATCTTTTTAAGTTCTAGTTTATATGTAGTTCTATTTTAGTTTAGTTCTAGTTCAATTTTAGTTAAGTTCTAGTTTAGCTCTAGTTTGATTTAAGTCTATTTTAGTTCTAATTTAGATCTAGTTCAATTCTAGTTTATATGTAGTTCAATTATAGTTCAGTTATAGTTCATTTCT
The DNA here is from genome assembly GCA_004302925.2 of Cochliomyia hominivorax. Classification (NCBI taxonomy): domain Eukaryota; kingdom Metazoa; phylum Arthropoda; class Insecta; order Diptera; family Calliphoridae; genus Cochliomyia; species Cochliomyia hominivorax. The sequence continues at coordinate 85,961,973 of PYHX02000413.1, read as the reverse complement.
AGTTCAGTTCTAATTCAGTTCTAGTTCAGTTCTAGTTTTGTTTTTAATCAGTTCTTGTTCAGTTCTGTTTAAGTCTTATTTTAGTTTTGTTTCAGTTCTAATTCAGTTTTAGTTCAGTTCTAGTTCAATTCTAGTTCAGTTCTAGTTCCATTCTAGTTCAGTTTTAGATCAGTTCGAGTTTAGTTCTAGTTCAGTTTTAGTTCAGTTCTAGTTCAGTTTTATTTCAGTTCTAGTTCAGTTTTAGTTCAGTTTTAGTTCAGTTTTAGTTCAGTTCTAGTTCAGTTTTAGTTCAGTTCTAGTTCAGTTCTAGTTCAGTTTTACTTCAGTTCGAGTTCAGTTCTAGTTCAGTTCTACTTCGTTCTAGTTCAGTTTTAGTTCAGTTTTAGTTTAGTTCGAGTACAGTTCTAGTTCAGTTATAGTTCAGTTCTAGTTTTGTTCTTGATCAGTTCTGTTTTAGTTTTGTATCAGTTCTAGTTCAGTTTTAGTTTATTTCTAGTTTAATTCTAGTTCAGTTCTAGTTCAGATCCCGGTTCAGTTTTAAATTCATTTCTTGTTTCAATTCTCAAAACAATTTTCAATTAAGTTCTCTATTCAATTCTTGAGTTATTTCTTGATTCATTTCAAGATATATACTTTTTGGGATCTAAAAAATTTATATGTTGATATAACTTATTATATAATGAACTTAATGTATCGCATATTCACCTCTAATTCTAGTAGAGTGTTCAAGACTTGAAACGTTTATAAATAAAAAAATTAATTAATGAATAAAAAAATCATTAGATTAAGTAATAAATGATTCTATTATAACTAAAAGGGGGTCTAAAATTATACAAAGTTAAATAAAGTAGTACGATGATTTGTTACTTTAGTTTCACTAAAAGTAACATAAAACAAAAGATTTAAGAAACAAACTTTTTTCTTAACCAAAATCATGTTTTTTTCAACTTCAAAAAAAGTTGTTTTATTTCTTCTTAACAACAAGAAAATAAGGTTAAAATTCCCCTTCTCAAAAAAACAATATATATTGATTAAAAGTTAACAACAACAACAATAATGATGATAATAATAAAAAACCCCTTGATTTCTTTCATTAAACTGAAATGTTTGTAATAAATTACAAGAAAAATGTTATGCATTCTGAAAAAAAGGGCTCTAAAAGATTTTTGTTTAATTACATTATTGACCATAAAAAGATGCTGAACTGGGACCTCAACACACACAGACATATACAGACTCACTCCTTAGCTACATAAAATACTTGCAACATTAAAACAAAAAAAACATACAGGTATGTTTGTTTAAATGTTACAGTAGTAGTGGTAGTTGGTAGTTGTATATATATAGTAAAAAAATCGTGTTATATACCCCTTTAAAGATATATAAACATAAAATATATATTTGTACAGTATTACGTTATATACTATAATACAAATACATAGTTAATATGTCTTGTCTTGTGTTTAAATAAAATTATACTTTTTGTTTTCTTTTGGGTTGCTGCTGCACGTTAAAAATAATACAATAACAACAACAAAATTAAATAAAATGCTAAGAATATATTGTTCTTGTTATTTTTTATGAAACAAAAACATTATTCTTTTTTTTCAACTTCTTTTTATATTCTTTTTGTAGCATCATAAACAAAGTAAAGAATAAACAACAATCGGGAAAAAGAAGAAACATTATATTCAAGATTTTATGACAGAATTTAAAGGAATGCATTCTTTGATTTAATTATTGATTCTGTTTTTCTATTCAATTCTTAGTTCAGTCGTTGATTCCAGTATTGATTCAGTTCTCAAATAAGTCCTTCATTCAATTCCTGATTAATTTCTCGATTTTCTTCTCGATTTAGTTTTAGATTAAGTTCTTAATTCAGTTCTTGATTGAATTTTTAATTCAGTTTTTAATTAAGTTCTTAATTTAGACTTAATTCAATTTTAGAATAAATTCTTTATTCTGTTTTTTAAACAGTTCTTGATTTAGTTTCTAATTCAGTTTTTGATTAAATTCTTAATTCAGTTTTTAATTCAATTTTAGAATAAGTTCTTTATTCTGTTTTTTAAACAGTTCTTGATTTAGTTTCTAATTCAGTTTTTCATTCAGTTCTTAGTTCAGTTTTTAATTCGGCTGTTGATTTAGTTCTTGATTCAATTTTTAATTCAGTTCTCGTTTATGTGCTTAATTTAGTTCTTTACTCAGTTTTTAATTCAGTTCTTGATTTAGTTTTTAATTTAGCTTTTGATTAAGTTCATAATTCAGTTCTTTAATAAGTTCTTAATTCTATTCTTGATTCAGTTCTTGACTCAGTTTTTAATTCAGGTTTATAATTTAGTTCTTGATTCAGTTGTTTATTCAGTTTTTAATTCAGGTCTTAATTTGGTTCTTGATTTTTTGTTTATTCAGTTCTTGATTCAGTTGTTTATTCAGTTTTTAATTCAGGTCTTAATTTAGTTCTTGATTCAGTTCGTAATTCAGTTTTTAATACAGTTCTTGAATAAGTTCTTAATTCAGTTCTTGATTTAGTTTCTGATTCAGTTTTTCACTTAGTTCTTAGTTCAGTTTTTAATGCGGCTGTTGATTTAGTTCTTGATTTAATTTAAAATTCAGTTCTCGATTGAGTTCTTAATTCAATTCTCGACTCAGTTTTTAATTGAGTTCTTGATACAGTTGTTTATTCAGTTTTAAATTTAGTTCTTGATTCAGTATTTAATTCAGTTCTTAATTCAGTTTTTAATACAATTCTTGACTCAGTTCTTCATTCATTTTTTAATATAGTTTTTGAGTCAGTCTTAATTTCAGTTCTTGATTCAAGTCTTGACTTAGTCCTAGAACTTTTCTAGTTTTATTCTAGTTCAGTTATATTTTAATTCTGCTGCAGCTCTGTTTTAGTTCTAGTGTAGTCTTGTTCTAGTTCAGTTCTTAGTTCAGTTCCTGGTTAAGATCCTAGTTAAGTTCAAGTTCTGCTCTAGTTCCATTTCTACTTCAGTTTCTAGTTTAATTCCTTATTAAGTTCTACTTCATTTCCTAGTTTAGTTTCTAGTTCAGTTCCTTGTTTAGTTCCAGCTCAGTTCTTAGTTAAGTTATTTGATCAATTAGTAGTTTAGTTCTCAGCTTAGTTCTAAACTCACTTTTAAATTAAGTTCTTGATTCAGTTCTTTATTAAATTTTTAATTTAGTTATAGATATTTTCTAGTTCAGTTCTGCTGCAGTTTTGCTATAGTCCTGTTCTAGTTCAATTTCAGTTCAGTTCTTGTTAATTTTTTTCAGCTCTAGTTAAGTTTTAGTTCAGTTGTAATTCAGTTCTTTTTCACTTCTATTTCAGTTCTATTTCAGTTCTACTTCAGTTCTAGTTCATTTTTAGTTTTTTTCTACTCTCATGAAATTCCTGACAAAGATGAAATTCTTTTAATAATCTGTTCTTATTCCTGGTATTTCATGTATTTAACAACAACAAAAAATCTCCTCTTCTTCACTACTACAAACTATATAATATATCCGAAACAAAATGCTTTAGATGATGCTAAAAAATTGCTGTCTGTATACGAAAGTATATTTTTGCCTTTTAGTTGCAATAGTCGTTAATCGTTTCCAATGACCCTTGGCTTTAAAGAATGAAACGAGAAAAACAAAAAAATCGTATAAAAGGACATATAACAAAAAGCTAAAATGCCTTAGGAGCATTTCAGAAAAGGCATGTGGCCAAGACGCCTACCTGTACTAAATTGTATTCGTACAAAAGTCTGTCCAAATGTCTGTCGGTGGCAAGATTGTTTATATATATTTATAAGGTGACTGGAAACTGGTGGTAGATACGACGTTGAACATAAAGTAAAACAATAATAATGAGGATGATGATGATGGTGATTTTAGTAAAAGGCAACAACAGGTAACTTAAGATCACCACCAACCAAATGTTAACATGTTTTAAGTAAAGAAACGTTTCTCTTCTTATATTGATGATGCTATTGTATTTATTGTTATTCTTATTTATATTGTTGTTGTTGTTGCTCGTTTTAAGCAATTTAACATTGGTGCAACCGGCTATACAAGCCCAGCACCAACAACAGCATGCAGTTGAAAGATTAAAGAAACAAAAAAATTTAAAAGAATAAGAAGCAACAAGAACAAGATTTTTTAATGGCTTGTTTTTCGTTTTTTTTTTAGTTTTGATTTCTTTTTTACAATAAAAACTCTTGCTACAAGGGGGTGATTGTTTTATATTCTTTTTGTTGTTGTTGCTTTTGACTCTTAATAAATTTTAAAGGGAAATATGAGATAAGTTAAAGGTAGAGTTGTTAAGAAAAAAAAAAAAAAAGAGGGAACAACAAAAAGCAATATTATTGTTTTAAAATCAATTTCTACGATCGTTTGAAAAATTTATTGAGTTGTGGGAATGAAAATTTATGAAAAAAAATCGGTTACAAATTTAAAATTCATTAAATAAACTGTACTTTTTTATCATAAGTAGAAATAATTTTACAAAACAGGAAAACACTTTGAATCCTTAATCTCAGAACACAACACATCTCAGAATTGAATCTAGAACTGAACTAGAACTTTACTAGAAATGAATTAGAACTGAACTAGAACTGAAGTAGAACTGATCTATACCTTAACTAGAACTGAACTATAACTGAACTAGAAATGAACAAGAACTGAACTAGAACTGAATTAGATCTGAACTAGAACTGAACTAGAACTGAACTATAAACTGAACTATAAATGAACTATAACTGAACTAGAACTGAATCACAACTGAAATATAACTGAACAAGAACTGAACTATAACTAAAATATAACTGACCTAAAGAACTAGAACTGAATTAGAACTGAACTAAAACTAAATTGAAACTGAACTAGAACTGAATTATAACTGAATTAGAACTAAACTATAACTGAACTAGAACTGAACTATAATTGAACTATAACTTAAATATAACTGACCTAAAACTGAAATAGAACTGAACAAGAACTGAACTAAAACTGAAATATAACTGACCTAAAGAACTAGAACTGAATTAGAACTGAACTAAAACTAAATTTAAACTGAACTAGAATTGAACTAGAACTGAAGTAAAACTGAACTATAACTGAACTAGAACTGAATTAGAACTGAATTAGAACTGAACTATAACTAAAATATAACTGACCTAAAAAACTAGAACTGAATTAGAATTGAACTAAAACTAAATTGAAACTGAACTAGAATTGAACTAGAACTGAAGTAAAACTGAACTATAACTGAACTAGAACTAAATTAGAACTGAACTATAACTAAAATATAACTGACCTAAAGAACTAGAACTGCACAAGAACTGAACTAAAACTAAATTGGAACTGAACTAGAGCTGAGCTTGACAAGTTCTTAGAACTGAGTTAGAACTGAACTAGAACTGAATTAAAACTGAACTGATCTAAATCAAGAATGAACTTAACCGAGAACTACATCAAGATTCTGACTAAAAATTTACTAGAACCTGAGAACTGAAATGTTTCTCAATCAAGAATTTAATCAAGAACTAAATCATTCAGTTTATGATTTAGTTCATGATTTAGTTTAAGAACTAAATCAGGAACAGAACCAGATGTGAGTTAAGATTTGAATCAGGAACTGAACCAAATCAGGAGCCGAATAATAAACTGAATTAAGAACTGAACTACTGCTTCATCAAGGACTTTATTAGAATTGAATAAAAACTCAATTAATGACTAAATCAGAAACTTAACAATTGATCGGAAACTAAATCAAGAACCTGAACTTAGGACAAGAACCAGAATAGAAAACTAAATCTAAAACCTGAATCGAGAATAGAAGACTGAATTAAAATATGTATTGAAGACTGAGTCGAGATTTGAATGGGAACTGAATTGGGAAATAAAACATAGAGTGGTTCAAGAACTGAACTGACAACTGTATTAAGAACTAAATCTAACACTAAATAGAGAACTGAATCAGTAACTGAAGCTAGAACTGTACTAGAAACGAGATAATTTTTTTTTTTTTTTTGAAAAAGAAAAAATTGGAACAAAAAGGAATTTTTGTTGCTAAATTTAATATTTAGCATAATGAATATTAGATGTATAATTATTTTTTATTTTTAAGAAATATAATTTTTTTGTTTTAGTTTTTTATAATTTTGTTTTTATTAAAAAAAAGTTATAATTTTTGTACATACAAACTAATGAAAAAGAATTGAAACTACAACTTAAAACAATTGTACCTCCTCAATTGAATACCATTTTGAAGAATTATTCGGTTTAATAGCTTTTCTTTTCTCCACGATATTATACAATAAAGCCGCCACCGTTTCCAGTCTATCAATTTCCATTTTATAACTTTGGAATAATTCATGCCATTTATATAAAATGTCCATTAACTCTACATCTTTGGAGAGAGCCAACTTTTGAAAATGAGAATTAAGAAAAACGCCAAACCAACGTAAAATTTGTAGCTCATAATCGGTACTGCAGGGTTCAAGTGATGGACGTTCTTCGACCAGCGACAACTGAGGTACAAGCAACATTTGATATAAATGTTTTAATATTAACAAAATCTTTTCATATTCCACATCTTTACGTATATAAAGAGCTATAACTTCGGGATCAAATGAACAGAATAATAGAATATTTAAAACATCTATAGGTTCTTTAGGCGTAGAACACTCTTTATGATCTTCAGCTAATAAATCTAAATTGGGAAAAGGTGCAGCTTTGGGATCATTTTCAATATTAAAATCAACTTCCATATGTTCTTTGTTATCACAAGCATTTGTTAGTTCTTCTGCTTCCTCTTTAAACGAGATGTTTTCAATTGTTTTTAAATTATTTAATAAATAACTTAAAGTTTTTGATAGTATTTTTTCCGATATATTATTGTAACGTCTAAGACAAACTCCTATATCTTGTAAAAGATTAGCTTTCATTAATACGGTTAACAATTTTTCAGTGATTTCATGTTCACTAGCTCCAGAATTTTCTAATTGTCTGGCTATCACTTGTATTTCGGGACTTGAAAAGCCATTATCATTATAATTTGACATTAAGGAAATTTGAATATCTTCCAAAGGCTGATCAACTTGCACCACATCAACATGTAAATTTAATTGTTTTAATAAATTCAATTCTTTAACGAATTTCGTTGTATTCAAATAAGCCACATATTTTCCATCAGCTTCTTCAATTTTTAACTTCTGTAGTTTATCTTCTGCTCTTTTTGCAGATATTTCTGTGCTGTATTGTAAACAATCTTCCAAAATAGTTTCTTCATTGATATGAACATCTTCGATGACATTTTGATAGTCATGACCAACTTGTGTACCCACCAATTCGGATAATACTTCTTTTAGCACTCTATACTTGACTACAGATAGATTTTGTCCCATGGCCAACAGGATGTGTTCATCAATAGCCCAGAGTTGTGAAAAATTAAAATATACTTTGAAGAACTGTTTTGTTTTTATAACTTTGTATTGGGTGTTGTAAAGAAGGAGAGAAGCTCCTTCCTGGCCATTATTGGCACCATAAATGGCAACAAAATGTTTTGATATGCCGAGCACTGATAACGGACTATCTACTTTCAACTGAGTTAACATTGAGACGAAATTACCAGGAGAACGTTGAGGTTCAACGTCATCGGCCAGGCTGAGTAAGAAAATACGTTTATCGGACCCTGAACAATGGGAAAAATAAGTAATAAATTTTTGCAATTGAAATAAAAGTAATAAGACTAATAATACGAATGAAACTAACACGGATTAAAAAAGTCACAAAAGTAATGAAGGAGAATTGATCTAAAATTGTCATTAACTGAATTAGAACTAAAATAAAACTGAAGTAGAAGTGAACAAGAGCTGGACTAGAACTTAACATGAGCTGAAATTGAACTGAAATAGAAATAAATTAGAACTGAACTACATTTAAACTAGAACTAAACTAAAACTGAATTACGAACTGAATCAAGAACTAAATGAAGAACTGAATCAAGAACTAAATCAAGAACTGAGTTAAGAACTATACTAGAAATGAATCAAGAACTGAATTAAGAACTATACTAGAACTGAATCAAGAACTGAACTAAAGCCTAATTTGAAATTTAAATCAAGAACTGAATCAAGAACTTAAATAGAATTGAACTAAAACTGAATTAAGAACTAAATAATGTACTGAATAAAGTACAGAATCAAGAACTGCATCAAAATCTGAATTTAAAACTAAATCAAGAACTAATTCAAGAGCTGAATCAAAAACTGAATCAAGAACTAAATTAAGAACTAATTCAAGAACTGAACTAGAGCTACACTAAAGCCTAATTTGAAAACTAAATCAGGAACTGAATCGAGAACTACATCAAGAACCGAATCTAAAACTGACTAGAACTGTATCAAGAACAAAACACGAACTGAATCAAGAACTTATTAAAAACCTAAACCAGAACTAAATCAACAACTTAAACTGAATCCAAAATTCAATATAGAGCTGAATCTGTAATAGATTTGGGGACTAAACTAATTTATTTTTATATTTAATTTAGAATTGGAGTAGAATTGAACTAAAACCAAGCTGGGTATGAACTTGAACTGATCTAGAACTGAACTTAAAACGAAATGGAAATGAACCTAAAGCGGAAGTAGAAGAAAACTTAGCAAAGATATTTTTATATCCTAAATTATGAAATGGAATATCATTATGAAACACAAGAATTAAAGGTTTATCTACTTTCAAGTGATAAAATGTGAACTGTATGTCAATAATGAAAAAATCAATTTAACTTACATATTGTTAACAAAACCGGTGAATTATCGCCCTCAATAACAGCTGCGCCAGCCACATGAACATCCAGAACTCCTCTCTTTAAACTAAAACGTTTTGGCTGCTCCTCTTCACCCTGCAAGGGAATACGCACTAAATGATAATCACCGGTTTTTATATTACGTTCAAAATATGTCAATATACGATTTCCATTTGGAAATTTTTGCACACTGGCATTAGAAAATATTAAATTTGATAATAAATCCAATTGTTGAGAATTCTGTGCACCACCATCATCTTTACGGGATTCGATAGCATCAGTTAAAGGTTCACAAGTACCATCCGTATACAAAACCAAAGTATCATTTTCATCAGCCACCAACTGAGCTATAGTTTTTTGGAACTAAACACGAAATTAAGGAAGATATTATAGTCATTATATTTTTGGTTGTAATTTAAATGGAAATTACCTTTAATTTTTTACACTTATTAACATCAGTGGTATTTGCATCCCAGCATCTAATGGCTTTGTTGGCAAATACACCCACATATTTTTCTGTTTTGCGATCATAAACCACTTTCGCAGATAATTTTTCTAGGACAGACCAACTTTTAATTTGTTTTTGTGTAGAAATCTAAAATTATAATTCATATTTTTACGAGGAAAATAATACACGTTTTTTGATTTTACCTTGATGATTATTACAATGTTTTTACCTAGTGTAGTTATAATATTGCCTTCTTCCTTATCAGGTGATATGCCCAAAAAGTCTTTGGGTTCTGGTATAGGACATAAATTATAATATGTTATAAATTTTGTCATTTTTTAACTAAAATTTTCTAAAGCAAAAATAAATGAAGGAGGATTTCTGCACGTGTTTGTAGTTTGTTTACAAAATTTATACAGAGTTGTTATTGTTTGAACAGCTGTTTTGAAATAGAGACAGAGACGTTTTTACACTATTAAAATAGTAAACAGTTATTGAAAATATATTAATTATTTTTTGATTTGAATTATTATAATAAATTGTTAAATTTTTTCTTTTTTCACTCTTTATAGTATTAAAATAACTAGTATTTTTCTATTATAAACATGTTTTTCTTCTTTTCACTAAACTCCACCGAACTTCTAAACGAGTGCCGTTATTTCAGTTATTAAAAGACGCTGAGTAATTTTAAAAGAGCCGTTCTTATAAGAACTTTCTCTTGATCAGTATTAAACTTAAGATTTTTTACTTTATTTTAAAACAATTATATATTTAATTTATATATTCTTTTAATTTAAACTTGCTTTTATTTAATAATTATTACTTTTTTCCGTCCTTTCCAATTTTTACATCTCCGCCGTTTAGTTCACAAAATATTCGCCGTCGTTTCTTTCATTTATTCGACGTCAGCTAAAATTCTGACAATAACAATTGTTTTTGTTTTTTCATCTTATATTATTTTGACATATTCCTGAAAGTCGCATTTGAGCCAAAATCGCAAAAAAACTATAGAAGTTTTGGCCATAAAAATGGGTGGCAAAACAAAGCAGACACAACGTACTAAAAATAATGCCAAGGTAAATTAATAATATTAATAAGCCTTCACAAAATAATCCCTTATTATCCCCTTCTTTTCATTAGCCCTCTAGCAGTGCTCGCAGTGCAGAATTATTGGGTTCGGCGCCTACATTTGTTGGCTTCTCAGCCCATTCCGATTTAGGCATAATACCATTTGCTCCCGGTTTTACTACAGTTGAACAAATGCCCGATACCTTTGATGCCAGCATTAGTCCTCAATATCAATTGACCATGAAAAAACTGTCGAAAAAAGATCCTATGACTAAGAAAAAAGCATTACAAGAATTTATTGATTTGATCAATAGTTCAGAAATGGATGAGTTGAAAATGATTTTACCTTTATGGCCTAAATTCTATCATAATTTAGCCACCGATCCAGAACACAATGTCAGGGAATTATCGCAAACTGTTTTACAACTTTTAGTGTCCAAGTGTAAGAAAGCAGTAGCTCCATATTTGAAGCAATTAGTGCCTGTATGGTTGGCCAGTCATTTTGATAATTATGCTCCCGCTGCTAGTATAGCCAGTTTATCGTTTAACGAGACCTTCGCCAACAATGCAAACCGTACACGTGAAGTTTGTTTGCATTGTCAGAATGAAATATTGGAATATGCCACGCGTAATTTGACCTTTCACACAGCATCTACATTGTCGACGGGTAAGAGTTTGACACCCGAAGAAGCTGAACAAAAATATCAACGTGTTGTTATGTGCAGTCTAAAGGAATTGTCATTCTTTGTTGAACATACTGCGTCGGCAGAGGATCAAACGCAAATACAAGAGGGTCTTCAGAAGTTGTTAAATCATCAAAAGTTTTGGAGTTTTGCAAAGAATAAATTAAGTTCTATTAAGTAAGTTTTCAAAGAATTTCATGTTCAATGATTGAGAACTGGAACTAAACTAAATCTGAACTAGAACTTAACTAAATCTGAACTAAAACTAAACTAGAACTGAACAAAACTGCAATTGAACTGAACTAAAATTGAAATAAAAATGAACTAGAACTGAACTAGAATTAACCTAGACCTGGACTACAACTGAACTAGAACTGCACTTGAACTGAATTAGAATTGTATCAGAACTAAACTGAAATTTAATTAGAACTAAACTGAACTAAAATCTACCTAGATCTGAAGTAGGTCTGACCTAGAACTAAACTAGAAGTTTACAGAAATATAACAGGATTGGAACATTACTACACTAGAACCGAACATGAAGAAAATTAAAACAGAAATAGAATTAAACTAAAGTTATATTAAAAAAAATAATATCTATAATTTTAAATTTTAGAGCTTCTTGGTTTGAATTTATGTATCATCTGCTGCAACATCCCAAACAACAGGATATATTTGCCACACAAAAGTCCCAAATGATTACAATATCATTTCAAAATATTGATGAATCAGATCCCTTAGTGGCCCCTCATATATGGGGCTGCATTTTACTGATACAACAAAGTTATCCCGATTGGTAAGTTCAAAAGACAAAAGACACTCTTTAATAAAGCTCACTCTATTACAAATTTTTATATCTATTCCAGGCATAAAACTATAGATTTTCATAAAAATGTTTGGCCTAAATTTACCCACTTACTAAGTAATGCATTTAATCGTAATGCTCAAGCCATCTGTCCCAATATTTTACCATTTTTCTCCCAATTGGCCGATGTTACCACAGATATTAATGAATATCAAACATTAGTAAAGCAATTCTTTGACAATATTCATAATGTTATAATTGCCGAAAATAATACCATAACAAGCATATCAAAACAAGACAATAAAATGATTATAAAAACATATTTTGAATGTTTGCGTTATTTAATGCAAAAAATTCATAATAAAAAAGAAAATCTCACTGATGAAGAGAAATCCATTGTGTTCAAATTGCAAGAGGAAAATATAGTGGATGCTATAAAATGGTGCCTGAATGCAACAGATAATTTAACAACAAAATATATCTTCCAACATACAGCCACTTTGGTGGCATTCTTTGATAAACAATCAGCTACCTCGGAATTATATCAACAATTATTGGATACATTTTGGTCACAACTGTTCTCCATTATACCGGAAGAGCTGAAAAAACAAGATGTTAGCGAATTATATTTAGAACGTGTTATAGAACTAATAAATGATTTGTATATGGCAAATCCTAGTCTAGAAGAACATAAAGTTAAATTTATAGAAGATGCTACAGAGGCAATAGAACAATCTGAACGTCCTCCAACACCTAAGGAACCCCATACAACAGCTGCTTTTATACAAAAAGAATTAAAACAATTAGTTTTACAATTAATGCGTATTTGTTTAAATAAGACTATGACCCTAAAGTGTTCTAAATATATAAAACATGTGCGATTATTGTGTAATATGTTTAACGATAAAGAATTCTTTGCTAAAGTTAGTGAAGATGAGAAATTGGAGACAACTTTAAGGACTTTAGTAGAAATATTGAAATCTTCGTTTTTGGATAATGAAGCATGTGAAATAATGGTAGATGTGATATTTGATATATTGCAAAAATTGGATAAACAACAACGATTTGAATTCATCGAAAGGGAATTGATGAAGGTAATAATCATAAAAATGAAATAGAATTGAACTTATAACGAACTAAAAACTAACTTGATTTGAACTGAACTAGAACTGCACTAAAGTACTAAATTAGTGTTGAACTAGTTATGAACTAGAACTGAACCTGAACGAAAATTGAACTAGAAATGAATTTAAATTAAACTAGAAATGAACTGATGCTGAACTAGAAGTGAACTAAAACTGAACTAGAATTGAACTAGAACTTGAATTAAACTCCAGTTATGAACTAGAATTGAACTAAAAGTAAACAAGAAATGAACTAGAACTGAACTAAACCTGAACTAGAAATAAACTATAAATTTCAACTCAATTAAAACGCAATATTGTGAATATTTTATTATAAAATAATTATCATTTTCATTTTTCAGATTCCCCATCATTTAACCCAAACTTTAGTATTACAACGTTTACTCTCTCATCCTTTGTGCATAGAACCTGAAGTTCGTAGTATGTTATCACAAAATGAAACTACAGAAATCATAAGCAAAATTGCTCAAGATGTTGTCAGCAATAATTCCAAAGATTTATTCAATTTATTACATAAATGTTTCTTTCAAACGGATACGGGTGAAATTTTAATTTCATCGAAAACTGTTGACTCAATACTCAACATTTTATCACAGCCTTTAGAAGGCACCGAAGATATGGATAATAATGAAACAGATGTTGATGCTTGCGGTAGTTTTATAGCACAAATTATGCCAGTGGTGTGTTCAAATGAAAACTCCACTAAAGATGTACAACATAAAGTATTTTTAAGATTGTTTAAGTTTAGTATAGAAAAGTCGGTGAATGATTATATATCCGAAGATACTCTATGGGAAATAACAACCTGCTGGCAGGATGCTTTATCAAGTAAAGATATTACTATTGATGAGAAATTATTAAAAGAATGTGCGTTAATTGTAAAACAACAAGCAGAATCTAAGGAATTAAATACAACAGCCATAGACTCCATGTCAGAAGCAATAGCTAAGTTTGTTACTTGTTCTACGGAGAATACTGAAGAAGAAACAGAACGTTGTAACAAAATTGATGAAGTTTTAAAGGCTTTAATACAAAATAATGAAAAAGACATAGAGCATGTATTTAATGTTAGTTTATTCATAGAATCTTTAAAGGGAGCAGCTTCTCCATTTAGTGATTTTTCAGAACATCTAACTAATTTCTCCGAATTGAAATTGGTTTTCCAAAAATCTTTACTTAACTTCTCTATTTTGTGTAAATTGGTGTGTAAATCTTCTAAACCACCAGCAGCTTTAGCTAATAAAGAATTAAATGAAGATGAAATAACCGAAGATTATTGTGATCCTAATGAAAATTTATTGAAAATCTGGTCTGATTATTTGCAAACACAACTGTTGCAATATGTCAATATAGCAGCCTGTGGAGATACTTTGATAACCTACACTGATCAGTTGGATAAACAAATTGAAGTTTTATGTTTAGAACTGTCGGAGAAAGTACGTTTGCTTTTAAGGCAATCAGGTGAATTAAGTGTTACTCTTAAAGAAAGACTTCTAGAGGCTGCAGCGAAGGAGGAAAGCATAACCTATTGCCGTTCTCTTCCCTATTTAATACATATAGAACAATATGCACAATTTGAGGAGAGTGCTACGCTTTTGTTAGCCGAAGATTTACAAGAATATTTTGCCACAAAAAATTCTTTAAAAGCCTACATTACTTCCCTGCAATATTTATTACCCAAATTAGAGGCCAAAACCATAAGTCTTCAATGTCCCATTATGCGTTCTGAACCCTCAGATATGTGGATTAAAGCAGCTGTTTTTCGTTGTTTAATTGAAAATAATTTTTCTTCATCATATAATGATAAATCTGATTATAATATTGTTACCTCAGCAGTACAGTTTATAACACAACATTCAGATAAATTACATAAAGATAAGGATTTATTGTTATATCAAACGTAAGTTTTATTTTAAAAATTCTTTTAAGAAAAATAACAAAAAAAAATATTTCTTTTACTTCCCAGTGAAATTCCTGAACAAGAAATTGGAAATATTTTAAATGCCATTGAATACATGAATTTATTAACGGAAGTTTTAAGAAAAGTCCCCTATCAATTGTCAATTAAAAATTGGGATGTTATACGTATTGGTTTGGGTCATTGGATTTTAAGTTTAACCAAGTCACTGGATTATGCTTTGCAACATCAAGATCAAAAGGTATTTTTTTGTTTTTAATTTCAATAATAAAATAAATAAAAATTGTTTATTCTCTTCTTGCAGACTTTATACTTTTCTTTAAACGTTTTCAAATTATTTGCTGCTTTAACTTCTTTCTTTGAAGAGGAGAAACAAAAGAGCTCTACTGAATTAATCAAAAATGTACACGATGAATGGATTCAAGTGTTTTCACGAGATGTATATTTAACTTTGTTTAAATCTTTTTACAAAATATGTCAATATCAAGGTAAAAAAAACATAACTAGAACTAAAACAGAACTGATTTAGAATTAGAATCAAGCTAGAATTGAATTAGAACTCTATTGGAACTAAACTTGAACTGAACCAGTGCTGAAGTAGAACTGAACTAGAACTAAACTAGAACTGAACTAAAACTGAACAAGAACTGAACTAGAATTGAACTAAAACTGAACTGAACTAACTGAACTAGAACTGAACTAACTAAACTGAACGAGAACTAAACGAGAACT
The DNA here is from genome assembly GCA_004302925.2 of Cochliomyia hominivorax. Classification (NCBI taxonomy): domain Eukaryota; kingdom Metazoa; phylum Arthropoda; class Insecta; order Diptera; family Calliphoridae; genus Cochliomyia; species Cochliomyia hominivorax. Next base: position 85,946,380 of record PYHX02000413.1, on the reverse strand, counting down.
GAACTAAAACTGGGCAGGAACTAAACTACAACTGAAATAGAACTGAAGTAGATCGAACTAGAACTGAACTAGAGCTGAATTAAAACTGAACTAGAACTGAACAAGAACTGAAGTAGAACTGAACTAGAAACGAATTTGATTTGAAAAAACATCTAACAAGAACTGAATTGGAATTAACTTGATGTGAAATAGAAATTGACTGTCATTACTTTCTTATTTTTCAGATATTCCTTCCAACTTTTCAGATTGTTGGGAACTATATTTAAATGAACTTACTACAACTATGGAACATATGGATTATGGTATTGTTTATACGGTAAATTTATACTTAATTTAATGTTTTTGAATTGAAATTATTGTTTTTCATTTCATTTAGTTCTGCAAAAATTCCACACAAATTACTTTGGATCATGTTTGCAATTTCCTATTGAAAAATCTTTCCACTCCAGTTTATTCTCTACGCACATTAAGTATTTATATGATGCGACAACTAACACCCTACTTTGTGGCTGATGATATAGACGTGTATGATAAGAAGTCAGAGCAAATTGATAAAGATGAGCATAAGAATATAAAATGGCATTTTTTAAATCGTTTTGAAGATTATATAGGACGTTATGATATGCCAATACAAAAATATATCAAAGAATTTAGGTACAAAATTTGTTTAAAAGAATTATTTTATCAGTTTAATTTAAAATTAATTTTGTTTTAGTTTTAAATTAACTGAAATATCAGAAATGAAAAAGATAGAACGACATGAAGCTTTAAGCTATTTAATGTTATGGGATTGTATTATTTATGCGTGTGCCAAATCACCAGTAGCTTTACGTTCTGTATATACATCATGGTTACATGAGAATAAATATGAAGAGGTAAAAGTTATATGAATATTGTGGCATAATTTCATATTAATTTTCCCCCATCTCTTGTGTTCTTTTTCTTATAGAATTTATTGCACTTTTTATTCCGTGCAATGCCAGCTGAAATTCTTAAAAATCATAGTACGAAACAATTAAATAATGACATTTTCAAAGGTCTCACTTGGTCACAAATTAAAGGTAATTTTTTATTAATTTTTTTTTTTTTTTTTTATATTTCAGTTTGTTCTTTTACATCTCCTTTATCATCGCGATTTTGTTGATACGAATGATATTCTTCATCTTCTTCCTCCTCACAATAGAATTCTTCTGAACCACTCGATTGTGATATATAATCGTCTATGGGTAAAAATGAAGATAATTCTTGTGTGGGTTTTTCAGTTTGTGGCAATTCTGCTTCATATTGGACGGGGGGTTCATCCTCTATGTGTATATTTAAATTGGAAATGAATTTATTAATCCAAACAGCCAAATTAGATGATAAGATTTTTTGATATTCTTGCAAATTGTTGGTAATATAGAAGTGTTTATCTGTAATGAAGGTGAAGTGATAAAGGAAATTGTTATTTAGGATTTTTTTAAAGTGAAATTTAGAACAGAGATTAGGAAACCCCCCATCATTATTTCCTTTTATCATACAACTTGTTTTTCTCCTTCTCTGATTGGATCTTATTTGTCTACACCTGAGGTTCAACAAACTTTCGACATTACATCAACTAAGCACCAAATTGTATACCTTTCCATTAAACCTTCCACTCGACCAGGATAAATCTAAAGTATACATAAATGCTTTTGATCTAAATCAGTTAAAGACTTCCTAAAAACCCTTTTCTCTATTACCTTTCTTCCATTAAATGGATTTTCTATACATCTTATCACCAGAATATAATACGAACTCTGGGCGAACAATTCCAGAGCGTCGAAACATCTGACAAAATATCTGTGAAGCGGTTAGGCGCGAATTGTGATACGCTGATACCAGATCGTGACTTCTAATCGAACGGAACCATGACACGTATGCTCATGGTGATTTGTCTCTACACAAATTGCTAAAAAATGGAGAAAGGTCGGAACTGGGTCTTTATATAGAAGAACCAGAAATTTCAATATCCCTCCAACTACTGAATAACAATATGGCTCTTCTAGGTACGTGCAAATAGCGTGGCCCTAATCTGGGCCAAAGAGAATCTGGCAAACTTGGTTTTGTCCACAGAAAACCCAAATGTAACACACAGGTCGCTGTGGAACAACAAAACAGTTGCCAGAATTACAAAGATAATTTGAAAGATCCAAATGAGTGGAAAACCTTAAATATAATGGATTTGAATAAAAGTGAGCAGAGTAAGCAGGGTACTCTTCTCATCAGGCACACTTAAACGCATTGAAACAATGATGACAGACGAGAATGCAAGACATGTGGGGAGGACATTGAACTGATGGAATACTGCCTTTTTCATTGCCCAGCCTTCACAACATAACCCAATTAAGGGCAGTGCACTGCAGGGTATTATGAAAGTACGTAAATTCTAAAGTACGGAATTCTCTTGATCCTACTAGTAGAGACGAACAAGCTGAAATAAGGTCTTGGTATGTGTATGCCAATGGACATGATACATCCTTATGGCATTGTACTTCTCCTTTTTATCTAATTTACATATTTGTCTATATTTGCTTCTGTCTTCCATCCTTCGGTTTTGTTCTTCTCATTTTGCTCTTATTTTCACTTTCATTTCAAATTGTTTTTATCTTTCATCGATCGGATTTGCTTTTTAATCTCCTTCTATTGGATGTGTTTTCTCCACCTTCGATCGAATTGTATTGTATAAAAATTATATTCTCAATAAGAGAAATTTGGATCTATTGGAATAATGTCATAAAGTCCTACGGAAACAAATTTCATACTAGATAAGCATCTTCAAATGAGCCATATTTTAAACTTCATTAAGCCCTACAGTTGAAGTTCTCTTGGGATGCTGTAAAAAACCATTAAAAGAAATAGATTCGCTGCTTTGGAGGGATCATTACCAAGTCCTATTTAATAGTTTTAATATAATATAAGATCTTCAGTTTCCACTCACCTGAAAATTCTCTCAATGTCTCCAATATACCGAAACCAAAGCTGACCCCTCGTCCATAACAAACTGATCATTCAGCAAGAAATCTTTCATTTTCTCAAATACAACACAAACAATTTTCTTAATCTGTTTCCTTTGACGTTTCAAAATTTTTCGCTTCAATTTCTGACATCTTAATCTTTCCTTCCTCTTGGCAACCCTCTTCAAACGATGCTCCTCATTTAACCATTCCAAAGCTTTTTGTATAGATGTATATTCAACATCGTTTGATGGCAATAAATGTTCGTTTAATAAATGTTTGCGACGTCTATTTAAGATGTGATTGAAATTATTTAAAGTTTGATTGACAAGTCTTAGATCCGGTTTTGCTAAATGATTAATCCGCGCCGTACAATTTGCTATGATGGATTTTTTCAAATAATATTGAGGCAGTTTTCGTGGAGCCGCTAAATTCGGTTTGGGTGTGGCCAAATAGACAATATGCTCTTTAGAAGTTAATATATCACGATCAATAATTATATTGCCTGAATGTTTACAGGTGTATTTGGGATTATAACGAGGACAAACACAAAAATATTTATAGGTATAACGAAGAGGCTTCTTTTGGCGTCTTTCAAAAAATGGATGAATATCTTGACATTTAATAGAACGTTCATTTAGTAAATGCTGGCGGGCTTCCAATTCTTCTACAACTGAACGTTGAGGCTCAGCGGGCTTGAGAGGAATTTCAATTGCACTAGGAATTTCTTCAAAATTTATAGCCATTTTTTGGAAATTAATGATTTTAAAAAAATTGAGGGGAATAAAAAATTTATAATGAATAAAACAAAATGTTTAATGACATGAAATTTGAAAATTTTTTGATTTGAAATATTTTCCAGATCACAATTTATCTTTGGAAAAATATGTGTGTCACTTATACACCGATGTCTTGAGTAAACTACCCGCTGTAGTGCGTAAATGGTGGAATACAAGTCCTTCGAGGCAAAAAACTTTTGTGGATACTTTAACCACAAATTTTGTATCACCTATCATATGCCAAGAGGAGCTGATGGCCATTGCTAGTAAAAAGGAGAAACATGAAAATATGCAGGTAAGAATATAAAGCTTATTTCTTGATATCACTGGAATAATTCCTGTGTGTTACCCTTCAGGTTACTGTACACATATCTACCCGTGAAGTGTTGGCAGTGTATTCCATAGATGAGGCTCGCATGGAATTAGTTATTACACTGGCACCCAATTATCCTTTGGGTTCGGTGAAAGTGGATTGTAATAAACAAATTGGAGGACGTTCCACATCACGCAATGTAGCCATGCAATTAACCATATTCTTAACGCATCAGGTATAGATATTTTATAATCTTTATAAAAAAGTACAACTAATTGAACATCAATCACCCTTTAGAATGGCACCATTTTCGATGGTTTAGCTTTATGGAAAAATAATCTTGATAAAAAATTCGAGGGTGTGGAAGAATGTTATGTTTGTTATACTGTTATACATCAAGACACCTGTCAATTACCCAAATTAACTTGTAAAACCTGTAAAAAGAAATTCCATGGACCTTGTTTGGTAAGTTTTCCTTTTCAGTTTCTATTCAAAATCTTCTTTATTTTTTAATCATCTTTTTGGTTTCTATTCCAGTACAAATGGTTTACCACCAGCTCAAAATCAACATGTCCTATTTGTCGTAATGTTTTTTAGATTTCCAAAATTATTTTCATTATTTGTTTTTGTTGAAATCTAATTGCCTCTGGATTATTATTTTTATTTTTAATTTTTTTAAGTTTATGCATTACAATCAATGGTTATGGAGCAATATTTCATATGATCATATAATATTTACTCAATGGCTGTTTGCTTTAAAGTAAATTAGTTTAAGAAAAAAAAAAAAAAAAAAAACTAAAATGCTAAAAACGAGAGTTAAATTAAAATATTTCAAATATATTTTAAATGTAACATTTTAAATTATTCATAAAAAATAATAATAAATTATAAATAACATGAATTAAGATTACAACAAACAAAACTTAAATTAACAACAAAATGGTTTATCAAAGCATCTATTTATAGCGACGATTATCTAATGTTGAAATCCTTTTTAATGCCTTGACTATTCTGAAAACTGAAGAGCATTTGCCGAAGATATCTTTTTGGGACACTAAAGAGATAAGACTGTATAACAGTTTTAATTCTTATTCGAACACTAAAAAAGTCGTCGTAGTACTCCTGTTGGACTCAAGAGAGGTAACGTTGTGTAGCAGCATTAATTTTTATTTCAAAAAATGGCAATTATTGTTAAAGAAATCTCTCTTAGGCCTTCAGAGCCTCAACGTACAGTTCTTGACGAGTTAAAAGTCTGCCAATATTTTCTAAATGATTGTTTTGTAAACGCCAGAAAAGACCTCTTCGTTATAGCTATAAATATTTTTATGTTTGTCCTCGTTATAATCCCAAATACACCTTTAAACATTCCAACAATATAATTGTTAATCATAGATTAGTTTAGGTCATTAGGCTGTCATGAAAGATTAAAGCACTTCCTCACTTGGATTCTGAAGTTCCTTTTGCGTTACCTGAAAATAGAAGAATTTAAAAGGGAAGAAAGTGTAGAAATAATAATAGAAGTTGAGTGTTTAAAGAAGAGGTCCGAAAATAAGTTGAAACAATGTCATGTTAGAGGAGAAGAGAAAAAATAGGTTGATAATTGCGGTCTAGTAAGTCCAATTTTTACATCACATAAACTGTGAAGAAATCTAGTGAGCATATTCGCATCGCCAAACCAGCTGCAACTACGTAAAAAGCTCCATATATCTCTCATATCAGTATATATCGTCACGAGCCACGAGCAATTCGTGTAAAAGTCATTCGAAGGAAGCCATATTTTCGATGCATGTACCCTGAAGTGACAGTTTCCAGATACTGCAGCAACTGTGTGTGTGTCTCAAGAAATTTCTCGAGATATTGAGCAGGAATGATGTACTTACCTCATCTAATCGGCGCCATAGCATCCTGGTTTCGCTCATTTATTGATTTTGCGCCGTAGCATAGAGTTCTTCCTCTGCGCGTTTCTATACTTTACACTGCAAGGATAAGTCGGGGATACAGTTTACTTTTACTATAATATAATACAGCCTCTGGGTGAACAATTCCAGAGTGCAGAACATCCGAGAAAATACCTAAGAAGCGAGTCGACGCCAATTGCGATGCGTTGATACCAGATCGTGACTCATTGACGAACGGAACCATGACTAAAAACATGGAGATATGACGGGACTGAGTCTTAAAATAGAAAAACCAGAAAGCAGAATATCCTTCCGATTACAGAATCACAATACGACACTACAAGCTGTATAACCTGGAACAAGGCGAAGGCAGGCAAACCTGAGATACAAGGATTTTAACATGTTGACCGATAGCTAAATGGCTATTAAGGTCATTTTATCCAAGAATACTAAGTTTAGGACTATTCTGGAGTGTAAAGTTGCCATCAATGAATACTCCAAGGCTGGAAGAGTACACATAATATCTAGCAATATTTGTAGAGGGCTACAAGATATAAGCCTGTGCAGTTCATTGCCTTTTAATGCATTAAGGACGAGGTCACTGTGGAACAAAAGAACAGTCGCCAATAGAGAAAGACCCACATTAAAGCGAGCTAAGCAAGATGATGGGTGTCTTAACAGGACACTCTACTCTTCTGGCACATTGGCGCATTGGAGCCCGATGACAATTCATGCAGAACATGCGAAGAGGACATTGAAAGGATTGAGCATTTCCTCTATTATTGCCCACCTTTAACATCACTGAGATTCCAGAATTTTATGATGACACCTTGACGGACATAACCCAATCAAGGGGAGTGGACTGAAGGAAATGTGGAAGTTCGAACAGGATTAAAATTCCACTGAATATGGTATGGAACACTTTTCCATACTAACGCAATAATAATAGCGGCTTAGGTGTATGCCATTGGCGTGAGACAACTTATGGAGTTGGTCCCTCTCTTCAACATAACCTAATTTAACCTAATAATTTTAATTTTTTAGTATTTTTTAAATTTTTTATTTTTTAATTTAATTTCTTATATTTTCAGAATATTTTCAATATTTTAAAGCATTTTTAATGTAATTTATAATTTTGTTTTAATTTTTATTTCATTTAATAAACAGCAATAATATGAATATTTTTTTAATTTTTAATAAATTTTTAGGAATTTACAAATATTTTATTAAGGTCTTTCTTTTTATTTTATTTTATTTTTATTATTTTTTTTTTTTGTATTTTAAAGTATAAATTTCTTAATATGTAAATTGTTTTGTTTTTTCGTAAATAAAGTAAATTATTTTTTTATATTTTGAGGTTATGTTCATAATTAAAAAAAAATATTTATTTTAAAAAATATTATTTCACACTCAATATTAAAAAATATATGTATTTAATCAGAAATTAAAGTAAATATATATAAAAAAGCTAGTAGAGGTTAATATCAAAGCCTTAGTTTTTGGTGATTATAATTTTTATTTATATTTTTAAAATTAAAAAAATATATATATTTTTTATAAATTATTTGAATTATTTTTATAATTTTTTATTACAGTTTACAGTTTTTTATTAAAATTTTAAATATTTTTTTTCATAATTTTAGTCATTTTTTATTAATTTATATATTTTTATTTTCAACACAAAATTATAGCAAATTAAAAAACTTTTATAAAATATTTTAAATTTATTTTCATTTAATTTTTTTTATTTTTTTTTTAACTTGATTCAAAATTTTAACTTTTTTACAGTGTGTCCAAATCAATATAACTCTGTAAACACCTGACTATAGAACCGTGGTGTTTTTGAGTTAATTTGGAGGAATACAAGCTTCTTTATTGTTAGGGACGTAGTCAGTGACACTCCAAAATTGAGTTTTGTTTTTTTTAATTCGTCAAAATTCCATTTATGAATTGAGAAAACTATTTTTTTATATAGATAAAATAAATAAAATATGCTTACACGTTTAATTTATCTCTTCTAGTTTCGGAGATATTCAAGTAAAATTAAATATTTATCCATTTTTAACCCAGTTTACTTTCAGTTTTTTTAAGGTAACTGACTGCTGTAGGTCCTACCAGATTTTCTATAAAAATCTAAAAAATATTCCTGCAAGAACTATATAAACATATGATTTCGTAAAAAAGTTATTTTAATCTGAAGTTTAATCTTAAAAAAATAAGAAATTTTTCGAGATTAAAAAAAAAACGTTGCAACATTTCTTCAATTATAAAACCATTGTGTCAAAAGTTACAGAATTATTTCAAACAAATCGATTTGGACACACTGACTGCTATTGAATTTATTTTTTTAAGATCATGAAAGTCCAACGATTCAAAAGTTATAGAATTATTTAAAAAATGTTGCCCTGTGTATTGCAGAAAATTAATAGTTGTTTAACTGTAAAATCATCTGGTAACTCTTTTAATTCAACTCTGTAATAAAAAGAACCAACTCTCTTGCTTGTAGCCATTAAAGAGTCAGCTTGTTTGTGTTTTTTCTGTTATCTACTCTGTTAATGATATTTCAATTGCTAAACTCATTTTGATTGGTTGAGAGTTAAACTGTTATTTTTATATTAATTTTGTTATTGTTTGTATGCTCAATTGAAGTGTTTTAATTGGTTGAAAGGTTATTAACAATTTTATTATTGTTTTTACATAGAAATACGGGGAAATTATTTTAAGAGAAGTATGGAAATAACAATGAAGAAAATCGTTTAAAATTTTATTAATTAAAGATTTTAAGTGAAAATTTAGATTTTTACAAAATTTCAAATACAAATTTTTTTAAATTATTATTTGAAAGTATAAATAAATTCAGAATTTTTTAAATTTTGTAATTTTTTTAATTAGTTTAGAATTTTAAAAAACTTAAAAATTTTAAATTTTTATAAAATTTTAGAATTTTTAATATTTCAAAAACGTTAAAATTTTAATAATTTTATTACATTAAAATATTCGAAATTAATTTCGAATTTTTGGAACATTCGAAATGAAGTTCAAGAATTTTTGAACATTACAAAAATGTTTAAAATCTATATTTATTCATTTTAAGTGTTATTTAAATAATATTTTCGAAAATTGTTTAATTTTTATTTAAAAAAAATATATTTGAAATTTTTTATAAATTTTTTTTGAAATTTTTATATGAAAATTTTTAATTTAAGAAATTTTTCTAAAACAAAAATAAACATTTGAAAGTGTTTTTTATTTAATATTAGAATTTTATTATTATATAAAAATACTGTTTTTCAATAATTTCCATTGTTTTTTTTGTATAATTTTTGGGAATTTTAAGAAGTTTTCAGAAAATTTGACTTTTCTTTTGGAGGAAAAATTATTTTTTTCTTTTAATTAAAATTTTATTTTTTTTCAGATTTCAATTTGTGAATTTTTTATTTATAAATTTTTAATAATTTTTTGTTTATAACTTTGTGATTCTTTGCCTTGTTCTACTTTGAAGCTTTTTATATGTATGTGTAAAAATATAAGTGTGTATGTATATAATCGTTTAATGAAGGTAAAGTATTACTAAATTAGTTTATACATATCTTTAGTATTTTGGTTGTTTTGATTTTAAAACATTTTCAAGTTTTTATACCCTCCACCACCATTGCAAAAATATACTCACTTCATATTAAGTTTGTCATTTCGAAAGGAATCATCTCAGACCCCTTAATCTTGCATCAAATCAAAATCTGAGTTGATTTAGCTATGTCCGCTCGTCCGTCTCTCTGTCTGTTTGTTGTTGAGTATTTGTTATAGTCCTGAGAAGTTTCCTCTCTCTTTTTAAGCCAGCAAAATCGGTTCAGTATATTCAGTTACCTGAGGCAACTTCAAAGTTTAAGCAAAAAAACCTCTGCCAATTATAAATCGACAAGTTGGAACGGAATTTTTCCATTCAAAAAAAATTATTAAAATCGGTTCAGTAGAAAAAATGTTATAGACAAACTATAACTTATTTTATGACTCATTAAGTGTTGCTGTATTATTTTTATTTATTTCACACGCATTTGTGGTGGAGGGTATTGAAGATTCGACATTGCCGATATACGTTTTTTAATTAAAAGAAAAATAATATATATTTAAAATTATATACAAACAAAAAAATATGAATTATCAATAAAAATTTGAATTAAAAAATAAATTGATGAATATTGCACTTAAGCAAAGTTTCTTTTTAATAAAGTATTATAATAATTTTTATATAATTATACAACAAAATAACACCTAAACTAAAAAAAATTAATAATAATGAAGCAAAAAACCTAAATTCGACTATTATTATAATTTATTTATAACATATTATAATTATAATAATGGTTTATAATTAACAAAACATATATATAAATATAATTAAAATAATAATAAACATAATAAATTAACATTTATAAAGATTTTTTTAAAATAAAAAAATCCCTCTTGTTTGCAACAAACTTCAATTGGTTCCTCTTGCCTTTAGTTTAAGCTAATTTCTTTAGATTTCTCTGTTTTCGCAAAACAAAACTACAAAATAATTCAAAAATATATATTAATAACATAACCTATAAATTATATAATAATCACAATGTTTTTTATTTAAACGCTCAGCGTAATTAGTTGTTTTATATTTTATAATTATCTTATTTTTCATTCTTCTTTTTTCTTTTACGTTATTGTGCACATTTTCTTTAGATCATTTTCGGTTTCATCATTTTCTATGATACCTAAACCGCCATTTGGTATAGATTTTCCATCAATATTTGGCAAATAAGGCTCATAGTCGAGCCCTTTACGTTCATAAAACAATAAATATGCTGAGCTGGGATCTATATTGGGTTGGCTGGATATTTCGCGACATGAGCTATCATTATAGCAATACCAAGAACCATTAGGATTAGCAGCATAAGAAACATAATGGCCACCATTTAACATGCCAGAATGGGACTGAAAAAGAGAACATTTAAAAATCAATTAAAAAATCCAAAAACTAATTTTCTAAATCTTAAAAAATTAAAATTTCAAACCTTTTGAAATGAAGTTTGAAAAATCTAACATCAAAAAATTTTCAAAATTTTACATAAAAAATCTATAAAAAATTTAATTTCATTAATTTTAAATTTCGAAATTAAGTTTGAAATGTTTGAATCATATCAAATCAATTTAAATCCATATTTTGTTAAATGAAAATTGTCTCAAAATAATATTATGAAGAAAATTTCTTCATTTTCAACAAAATCGAACAAATTCGAATATTTTCGAACATCTTAAAAATGTTTAAAATTTGTTATTTATTTTTAAAATTTAATATCTTCTTATATTTCATTAATTTGTAGTAAATTTTCCATTTTCCTAAAATTTAAAAAAATTCTAAAATTCGAAATTAAGTTCGAAAATTTCGAACTTCAAAAAAAAAAAAAAAAAAAAACATATTTCATTAACTGGAAATTACCTCAAAATAATATTTTTTAGTTAAATGAAATGATGGAATCATTTTCAAAAAATACAAAAAGGTTCGAATATTTTCGAACATCTCAAAAATAAAAAAATATTTTTTATTATAAAAATTTCAATTTTTCAAAATTTTTCGAATATACAAAATTACTTCAAACAAATATTTAATCAACTGAAAATTACATTCAAATAATATTTTTGAGAAAGTTTCTTCATTTTCAATATATCCGACTAATTTTGAATTTTTCGAACATCGCAAAAAATTATAAAATTCATTCTTTACTATAAATATTTAATATGAAATATTTTTTTAAATTTTTAACATTTTAAAATGGATTTATAATAAATTCGAAATTTTTCGAACATCAAATAATTCAAAAATTCCTAAAAAAATCTATAAAAATTTCGAATTTCCTAAAATGTTTATTTATTTGAAGTAAATTTCAAAAAAATTAAATGTTTTATAACAAATTCAATATTTTCGAACTTCAAAAAAAATTTCAAAATTAAAAAAATCTTTAAAAACTTTAAATTTTCTTATATTTCATTAATTTGAAGTAAGTTTTCCATTTACTAAAATTTTTAATAAATTTCAAATTTTCGAATTTAAGTTCGAATTTTTCCGAACATCTCAAAATTGTTGAAAATTTTTATTTTTATTAATTTTATTTCGATTTAATTCTATTACAGTATTTAATAGAATTTAATAGAGTTTTTGAAATTAATTTCGAATTTTTCGAACATCTCAAAAAATATTCTTAATTAATAATTCATAAATTTTTTATAACATTAAAATGATATTTTTAATTGTATATATATTTGAATGATATTTATTGCAAATTTTAAAAAATTTTATTTATTTTTAAATATTCGAAATTATGTTCGAATTTTTCAAACATAAAAAATTTTTTTGGAACTTGTCAAAAATACTTTAAATGAAATATTGATTATTTTTTATTCAATTTTAATAATTTTTTTAATCTTAAGTGTTTTTTAGTATAGAATTTTCGAAATTAGGTTCGAATTTTTCAAACATTTAAATTTTCATTAAAAATAAATCAAAATTGAGATTAAAAAAATAATTTTACATGTCCAATATAAAATTTTGAAAATTCGAATTTCGAATTTAAGAATCACTTCCAAACTTACCACAACCGCATATAATTTATATTTGGGATCAAATTTATCTTCACCACTTTTCAGTTTATGCTGATGATAATCTTCAAATTCACCATCGATTATGGGAGTTTTCGTTAAACTCGTCGATATTAAACGTTTTCTACGGGTCATTGTACGATCACCTTCATTATGACGCATGATCGTATTATTATCTAACATTTTATCTGAACTTTCATCATCATTATCATCATCAGTAGCAGAGCCGACAACTCCTGCAGCAGCAGCAGTTAAATTATCATATGTGGTTCGATTAGAATTTTTATTCGTTTGAATTTCCTTGGTATTGGAATTGGTATTGTTGACCACAATATTACTGCAGTTATCTAAAATTTGTGGTGGTGGGGATGTTGCTGTGTTTATTATTGTTGTAGTTGAAAGAGTGTTTAAATTTAATAAATTATTAACTTGATCATTTAAAGATAATTGAGCCTCTGCGGTTAGACCATTAAGAGGTTTTTTAATTGGTGGTGAGTTTTTAGCATTTGCTGCATTGTTTGTGTTTATGTTTGAGTTGGTTGTATTGCCATTATTTGCCGAGGAAGGAGGAGGGGTATGAGTTTCTAAGGCTTTACTTCTATCATCATCTTTTTCTTTTATACCTTTTAGGGCTTGGGAAATGTCATTCATTTCGAGTAATTCTTTATGTCTTAATATAGTTTCTTGAGGCACAGCCGCTAAATAGGGTGTTGGATCGAAATTATCAAAGGGGAAATGTACCACCTTTTGGGATTTAACCCATTTGTTGTTAACACAATTGAAGCGTTTTAAGTGAATAATCTAGAAATCACAAAAATAAAAGAAAAAACATTAATAACTCCTAAATGTTTCCAATTCTCCAAAAAAGAAAAACTTACCAATATTGGTGGTAATTTCCATATTTGTAATTTCTTGGTGGCTGGTTTTTTACCCTTACAATGACTGCAATGATACCATTGCTCCAATTTCTCCTCTGAGGTAAAAGCCTTAAGACAATGATTTAAATCTACCGGTTCAATTTGTTCCTTGCGACAAATGGCCACCGTATCATGATCAACCCAAAGCTAGAAAATATAAAAAACTTAAGTTCCAAAACTTTTTTATAACATCCTCTGAAATCTTTACCCTTTCCAATGTACTTTGATATCTTAAATGTAATGCTGTTGGATCCCAATCAATGGCAATAGTGAATTGTTCGCCACTATTCCGTTGCAGCACTTGTGATTGTTGTGATTGTAATGAATCTCGATCGTTTGAGTTGTTAGTTGTAGGTTTTCTATTTTCTAAATTAGGCAAAGAACCTGTTGTATATTTTGGCATCATTTTAGGAGTAGAGGCATTACCTTGATTGGAATTTTCAATTAGTTAATTAATAACTTGTTTGGGAAGTGAGAAGAAAAACTTACTTGTATTTAAACTGCTGGTAAATAGATTACCCTGTAAAACATAATCATTATTACAGGGTATTTCACAGCCACGACAAAAATTTGACCAGGGACATAAAGCACATGTAAGGCCATCACTTTTAACAGCACGTAATGAAAATGGAAAATCATACCCCAAACTATCATCACTGGAAAATAATAAAATAAAATTTTAATTACTGTTCAACGTCTAGATTACAGTTTAGACTAGTATCTGGAATAGAGTTTAGTATAGTGTCTGGATTAAAATTAAATCTAGTGTCGAGTCTAGTGACTAGAGTAGACTTTAGTCTAGTGTCTGGACTAATGTCTAGACTCTAATGTTTATTTTACAAGACTAGAGTTCAGTCTAGTATCTAAACTACATTTATTCTAGTGTCTTGAGTAAAATATAGTAAGAGTCTTAACTAATTTTAAGTATAATGTGTAGAATACAGTTCAGTTATAGAGTCTAGGATAGAGTTTAATCTATCTTTAAAACTAGAGTTTAGTCTAGTGTCTTGAATATAATATAGCAAAGAGTCTAGACATGATTTAAGTCTAGTGCTTAGAATACAATTTTGTTTAGTGTCTAGACTAGAGTTTAATTAAGACGCAAGACTTAAGTTTATTTTAGACACCAGACTAAGGTTAGTCTAAACACTAGACTAGAGTTTAATCTAAACAATAGACTAGAGTTAATCTAAACACTAGACTAGAGTGTAATCTAGTCTAGTTTCAGGACTAGGGTTTCATTTAGCCCATAGTGAGTCTAATGTATTGTCTAGCTCATAATTTAGCCTGAGGACTAGCCAATAATCTAGCATATAGTCTAGCCCATTTACTAGACTATAGACTAGACTATAGTCTAGCCCATCGTCTGGCCATAGTCTAGCCCATCGTCTGGCCTATAGTCTAGCCCATCGTCTGGCCTATAGTCTAGCCCATCGTCTGGCCTATAGTCTAGCCCATCGTCTGGCCTATAGTCTAGCCCATCGTCTGGCCTATAGTCTAGCCCATCGTCTGGCCTATAGTCTAGCCCATCGTCTGGCCTATAGTCTAGCCCATCGTCTGGCCTATAGTCTAGCCCATCGTCTGGCCTATAGTCTAGCCCATCGTCTGGCCTATAGTCTAGCCCATCGTCTGGCCTATAGTCTAGCCCATCGTCTGGCCTATAGTCTAGCCCATCGTCTGGCCTATAGTCTAGCCCATCGTCTGGCCTATAGTCTAGCCCATCGTCTGGCCTATAGTCTAGCCCATCGTCTGGCCTATAGTCTAGCCCATCGTCTGGCCTATAGTCTAGCCCATCGTCTGGCCTATAGTCTAGCCCATCGTCTGGCCTATAGTCTAGCCCATCGTCTGGCCTATAGTCTAGCCCATCGTCTGGCCTATAGTCTAGCCCATCGTCTGGCCTATAGTCTAGCCCATCGTCTGGCCTATAGTCTAGCCCATCGTCTGGCCTATAGTCTAGCCCATCGTCTGGCCTATAGTCTAGCCCATCGTCTGGCCTATAGTCTAGCCCATCGTCTGGCCTATAGTCTAGCCCATCGTCTGGCCTATAGTCTAGCCCATCGCCTGGCCTATAGTCTAGCCTATAGTCTAACCCATTGTCCAGCTTTTAATATTGTCCATAATCTATTCAGTTGTCTAGTTTCATCTTAAATCGATTATATATCTTGATTCAATTATATTTCTACTCACCAATCGGCCGCATGATTTGCTTGATCCGTTGACGCTGGCAATGGACTCAGCAAACGGCTAACTTGTAACCACACAGCACAATATAAATCTTTATTTGTACCACCCTCCAAATTGGGTATGATCAAAGGCACACCAAATATGCTGGGACGCGTTTTATGATGCGACAAAAAATAACTATCCTGACGTGTTATCTTACGATGTACAGCCATCAGATATTTACCAACTTTATAATGTTGCGAAGGAACTCTTGAAAATAAACCATTACCCAAGGCAACATTATCACTGGTGGCCGAACTGCTATGACCAGCAATTATAGCACCAGCACCATTTGTAATATTTCCTAATGAATCGTTTAATTGTTGTTGCATAAAATTTTGACGATTTATTTCAGCTTCCATTAAACGTTGAGCATTATTCTCATCGGCAGAGGCATTCAGGCGACAAGGACAATCGCTCATGCGACGCAAACCCTCACACATTGAGGATTCTGGTTCTGAGGAATTAGTAGTAGTATTTAGATTTGTTAAAGGATCACATGTAGAACTTTCCATGGAATTTTCACCGGAATGTGTAGCAGTAACAGATGAAGAGGAACAAGTGTTTGCCTCAGTGGCATGTAAAAGCTTAGAGGTGGATACATGTTTTTGTAATGAGCCACCATTAACAAAAGTATTTTCAGGACTACGACTTATATGGGGTGTTTGCTAAATAGCGCATTTGATGGGTTGTTGTTGTTATTGTTTTTTTATATGATAAAAATTTCAATTAATTAAATGTGAATGATTAAGAGGGAAATGGAGTATAAGAGTTTGATTAAATTCTTGTTTAAATTGTTAGCAAGTGTGCTTTGGTTATTAATTAATAATACTAAAAATTAGGCATCATTTTAATTATAGTCTAAATTTAAGCCAAGAGTGCTTTAAGCATTAAACAAAGGGAGTGAAATGAAATAAATTTAGTTGTAATAATTAAAAAATTAATTGAAAAACAAAAATGCTAATAAAATACACCACAAGCACATTTGCTAAGACCACAACCTAAATTAATAAATAAAGGCGAAAAGGAGAGGAAAAATAGAGATAGAGAGATGGAAGAACCAAAGACTAAAAGAAAATTAACTAAAAAAAAGGACCAAAAAAATTTACAAGAATAAAATGTAATTTTGCTACAACAAAATAATTAAAATACTTAAGTGCGTTATTAGAACTACAATATAAGTCTATAATTGAGATACATCTAAAAATGGAACTGTACAAAATTAAACTAAAACTATATTGCACAGTGTTTCAAATGAAAAATGGAATGGAAATAAATCTACAATTTCCAAACGACTTGTACGATTTCAATGAAATTTCCGATTCCTTAGTGGAAGTAGAAATGTAGGCGAATTTAAGTTTTGCGTTTGGTTGGTCCACAGGTTCCCAATTTGGTCACCTTGTATAATAAAAATATTTGAAACTATGCAGATTCCTTATATCTGTATCGATTTTCAATATTTCGATCATTATTTATGTCTCAGAGAAAGATGAAAGTAAACAAATTATATATCAATGTATTAGAAATTATATCTATTTTTCAAAAATGTATAATATTATGATAATAAAATTCGTTGCATACTTTTTGGCGAAAAGTACCATTAAAGTGTTGCATTGTTTTTTATACCCTCCACCACCACTAAAAGTGGTGAAGAGGTTATATTAACTTTGTCATTGCGTGTGTAACGAGACAAAGGAATCATTTCAGACCGCATAATGTATATATATGTTCTTGCATCAAATCAAAATCTGAGTCGATTTAGATATGTCCATCTATCTGTACATGGTACGCTCACAACCACAAAAATTTACAGAGCTCATTGAAACTAGCAAAATCGGTTCAGTACATTTAAAAATATAGAGCGATATCTGAGGCAACCTCTACGTTCAAGCAAAGAACTTTCATAAAATTGTCATTTAAAAGGTTCAGATATAAAGAATCTGGATCGCTTTAAATATTTTTATGACCCGAGGTGACCAACTTTGGAGCCCAGTAAACCAACTTAATTTTTAGGGCGTTGTTGTTCCTATGCAAACATTAATGTTGTATTATAATGTATAGTTGCTTTGGGTGGGGGTACCTCTCTCCCTGATCCAATCCGTCCTATATGTTTTCCAATGTTGGTGTCTCAAAGTAGCAAAATTTTAAAACTAAACATTAAACAAATTTATTAAAAATAAACGTTAATTTATATTTTCTTGGTATAGGGCGTACTTCTCCCCCGATCCTACAAGTCCTATATTTTGTTCAGTAAAACTATTTTTGGAGAAATTAAATGGGATCAAATTTGCAAATTCTCACCGTGGCAGTTCTTTACTTTATATTTGCTTTGCATGAGGGCTACCTCTCCCCCTCATTCTATCCGTCCTTCATTTAGTCCAGTAAAACAATTCCTTGCGAAAGTGCTTAGGGACAAATTTGAGAAGTCTCGTTGTAATAGTTATTATCAGAGTATCAATATTTGCTGTGTATGAAGTGTAACCATCCCCCTGGTCCTATTGAAAGTTTTTATAGCCTGTGTTACTTCAGGGTATATTGTATAAATTTCACCAAAATTAGCCCAGATATTTTGGAGTTTATACGTTATATATATACATACATACATACATACATACATACATACATACATACATACATACATTTTATTTATATAGATCGATCTAGCTGTTCGAAAATTGCAGATTTATTTCCATTTCATTTTTCATCTAAAACACTGTTTGTCTAACATTTATTGCAATAATCGGGAAATTTATATAAGAAAATTATATTAGAATATAACAACTAACAAATTAAAAAAAACTAGAGCAAAAAAAAAACTAAAATTCTATACAAAAAAAATATTGTTTACAACCAAAACCACTACAAACAAAATTAGTTATTAGAAAAAGGCATTTTTTCTATATAAAACAGATTTTGTATTTAATATATATATTTTTTTCAGAACAAAAAAAAGGACACATTCTTTACCAAAATGTGTGTTTTTGTTTTTTTTGTGGACAAAAAGGTATGAATACTTCCATAATTTGAGGCAAGTTTGCATTTGCTAACTTTAGAAAATCTTTTGTCTTTCAAATTCTCTGTGTAGAGTTTTCGGTTTTTGTTTTTTGTTTTTGGCAAAGTTTCACACAATAACAGACAGCAAAGCCTATAGACAATATCGCTTTTTTTTCAAACAAATAAACATAATGTAAATGTATGAAAAGTTTAAAATGTTATTGAAGGAATTTAAAATGTCTTAAGTATAGTTTATATAGTTTAAATGTTAGTTTAGTATATTTTCAAGACTATAATGTTGTTGTAATAGCCCGGCTGTATCCGATAATTGTAGCCGAGGAAAAAACTGACGCTTGGCAATCTTTGACCGAGATCCAATTGTCAAGATAATAGTTTCGTATCAAGATTATTCTGATGTCTTCACAATAGTTTAGATTTTTCTATACACAATAGCATAGTCCGTTGTGTAATATAATGACTATTTGATAATTTAGTCTGTTGTATTGAGAATAGTTAAGTCTGTTCGCTACACCATAGTTTAGTCTGTTATATATAATCTATAGTCTAATCTGTTGTTTAACCTATAATTTTATATGTTGTCTACAATACAGTTTAATCTGTTGTCTAGACTTTTTTAATATGTTATCCGTTATCTAAACTATAGTTTAGTCCGATGTCTAGACTATTGTTTGGTCTGTTTTCTAAGTTATATTTTAATCTGTTATCTACTCTATAATATAGTCTGTTGTCTAAACTATAGTTCAGTCTCTTATCTAGACTATAGTTTAGTCTGTTGATTATAGTTAAGTCTGTGTCTAGACTATAGTTTAGTCTATTGTCTAGACTATAGTTTAGTCTATTGTCTAGACTATAGTTTAGTCTATTGTCTAGACTATAGTTTAGTCTATTGTCTAGACTATAGTTAAGTCTATTGTCTAGACTATAGTTAAGTCTATTGTCTAGACTATAGTTTAGTCTATTGTCTAGACTATAGTTTAGTCTATTGTCTAGACTATAGTTTAGTCTATTGTCTAGACTATAGTTTAGTCTATTGTCTAGACTATAGTTTAGTCTATTGTCTAGACTATAGTTTAGTCTATTGTCTAGACTATAGTTAGTCTATGTCTAGATTAGTTTAGTCTATTGTCTAGACTTAGTTTAGTCTATTGTCTAGACTATAGTTTAGTCTATTGTCTAGACTATAGTTTAGTCTATTGTCTAGACTATAGTTTAGTCTATTGTCTAGACTATAGTTTAGTCTATGTCTAGACTATAGTTTAGTCTATTGTCTAGACTATAGTTTAGTCTATTGTCTAGACTATAGTTTAGTCTATTGTCTAGACTATAGTTTAGTCTATTGTCTAGACTATAGTTTAGTCTATTGTCTAGACTATAGTTTAGTCTATTGTCTAGACTATAGTTTAGTCTATTGTCTAGACTATAGTTTAGTCTATTGTCTAGACTATAGTTTAGTCTATTGTCTAGACTATAGTTTAGTCTATTGTCTAGACTATAGTTTAGTCTATTGTCTAGACTATAGTTTAGTCTATTTCTAGGACTATAGTTTAGTCTATTGTCTAGACTATAGTTCTAGTCCTTTAATAGGTTAGTCTATTGTTAGACTATAGTTTAGTCTATTGTCTAGACTATTAGTTAGTCTATTGTCTTAGACCTATAGGTTACGGTCTATTGTTCTAGACTATAGTTTAGTCTATGTCTAGGCCTATACTCGGTTCTAGACTATAGTCTAGATCTATTTAGGTCTTTAGACTATAGTTAGTCTTGTTTTTAGCTATTTTTTGTCTAGACTTTAGTTTAGTCTATGTCTAAGACTATAGTTAGGTCTATGTTTAGACTATAGTTAGTCTATGTCTAGACTATAGTTAGTGCTATTGTCTAGACTATAGTTTAGTCTATTGTCTAGACTATAGGTTAGTCTAGTGTCTAGGCTTAGTTTAGTCTATTGTCTAGACTATAGTTTAGTCTTTGTCTAGACTATAGTTTAGTCTATTGTCTAGACTAATAGTTGAGTCTATGTCTAGACTATAGTTTAGTCTATTGTCTAGAACTATAGTTTAGTCTATTGTCTGAGGACTATAGTTTAGTCTATGTCTAGACTATAGTTAGTCTATTGTCTAGACTATAGTAGTCTATTGTCTAGACTATAGTTTTAGTTATTGTCTAGACTATAGTTTAGTCTATTGTCTAGACTTATAGTTTAGTCTATTGTCTAGACTATAGTTTAGTCTATTGTCTAGACTATAGTTTAGTCTATTGTCTAGACTATAGTTTAGTCTATTGTTCTAGACATAGTTTAGTCTATTGTCTAGACTATAGTTTAGTCTATTGTCTAGACTATAGTTTAGTCTATTGTCTAGACTATAGTTTAGTCTATTGTCTAGACTATAGTTAGTCTATTGTCTAGACTATAGTTTAGTCTATTGTCTAGACTATTAGTTTAGTCATTGTCTAGACTTAGTTTAGTCTTGTCTAGACTAGTTTAGTCTATTGTCTAGACTATGTTTAGGTCTATTGTCTAGACTATAGTTTAGTCTATTGTCTAGACTATAGTTTAGTCTATTGTCTAGACTATAGTTTAGTCTATTGTCTAGACTATAGTTTAGTCTATTGTCTAGACTTATAGTTTAGTCTGTTGTCTAGACTATAGTTTAGTCTATTGTCTAGACTATAGTTTAGTCTATTGTCTAGACTATAGTTTAGTCTATTGTCTAGACTATAGTTTAGTCTATTGTCTAGACTATAGTTTAGTCTATTGTCTAGACTATAGTTTAGTCTATTGTCTAGACTATAGTTTAGTCTATTGTCTAGACTATAGGTTTAGTCTATTGTCTAGACTATAGTTTAGTCTATTGTCTAGACTATAGTTTAGTCTATTGTCTAGACTATAGTTTAGTCTATTGTCTAGACTATAGTTTAGTCTATTGTCTAGACTATAGTTTAGTCTATTGTCTAGACTATAGTTTAGTCTATTGTCTAGACTATAGTTTAGTCTATTGTCTAGACTATAGTTTAGGTCTATTGTCTAGACTATAGTTTAGTCTATTGTCTAGACTATAGTTTAGTCTATTGTCTAGACTTAGTTAGTCTATGTTAGACTATAGTTTAGTCTGTTGTCTAGACTATAGTTTAGTCTGTTGTCTAGACTATAGTTTAGTCTTGTCTAGACTATAGTTTAGTCTGTTGTCTAGACTATAGTTTAGTCTGTTGTCTAGACTTTAGTTTAGTCTGTTGTCTAGACTATAGTTTAGTCTGTTGTCTAGACTATAGTTTAGTCTGTTGTCTAGACTATAGTTTAGTCTGTTGTCTAGACTATAGTTTAGTCTGTTGTCTAGACTATAGTTTAGTCTGTTGTCTAGACTATAGTTTAGTCTGTTGTCTAGACTATAGTTTAGTCTGTTGTCTAGACTATAGTTTAGTCTGTTGTCTAGACTATAGTTTAGTCTGTTGTCTAGACTATAGTTTAGTCTGTTGTCTAGACTATAGTTTAGTCTGTTGTCTAGACTATAGTTTAGTCTGTTGTCTAGACTATAGTTTAGTCTGTTGTCTAGACTATAGTTTAGTCTGTTGTCTAGACTATAGTTTAGTCTGTTGTCTAGACTATAGTTTAGTCTGTTGTCTAGGCTATAGTTTAGTCTGTTGTCTAGACTATAGTTTAGTCTGTTGTCTAGACTATAATATAGTCTGTTGTCGAGACTATAGTTTAGTCTATTGTCTAGACTATAGTTTAGTCTGTTGTCTAGACTATAGTTTAGTCTGTTGTCTAGACTATAGTTTAGTCTGTTGTCTAGACTATAGTTAAGTCTCTTGTCTAGACTATTGTTTGTTCATTTTCTAAACTATATTTTAATCAGTTATCTACTCTAGAATATAGTCTGTTGTCTAGATTATAGTGTAGTCTGTTGTATAGATTATAGTATAGTCTGTTGTCTCAACTATAGTTAAGTCTGTTGTCTCAACTATAGTTTAGTCTGTTGTTTAGACTATAGTTTAGTCTGTAGCCTCGACTATAGTTTAATCTGTTATCTAAACTGTAGTTCAATCTAGTTGTTTAGACTATAGTTTAGACTGTTTTATTGACTTTATCATAGTCTGTTCAATATACCATTCTTTAGTCTGTATAGTTTATTATGTCTACATCATAGATTAGTCTGTGGTCTATACTCTTCTAGTGTATAGTATGTTATCATAACTCTAGTTAAGTTAATTCTGTACACGATAATTTAGTCTGTTATATACATTATTCTGCTTAGTCGTTTGTATTTCATTATCGTTTAGTTAATTGAATATTACAATTTACTTCGTTGTCTAACAGTTTTGCTGGTGTTGAAGTTTCTTCTTTGAAAATGAATTTCTATGTAACATGGGATGTAGTTGGAAGCTTGAGAAATTGTGCCACCTCAGTTGGTCTTAACCATAGGTCAATGGGTAGCCATTAATGGCTTCATTGATCGCAATTTGGAGCAATTGTTTCTGTGTATCTCATCTGAAATATAACATCGTAAGTCCAACCGGATGTGTCGAGTAGGAGTATTGTTCATCAATAGTTAATGATTTAGATGAATTGGCAAATGACATGCCACGAAAAACTGTCGCGATAGCAACTCATTATGTTGTCTGACAGGTTACATTCTAGTTTTCTGATGCAAATAATCAAGATTCATCATCTTGACACATCCAATTAAAATTCTCAGTGTATTGTTTTGGGTTGTCTGCAAGATTCGCCATTGCGTGTGACGTAGAAATTGGGTCCATATGGGGCTGCATAGTTAAGGTGATAACTACTGAAGTGACTCGTGTAGAGTGTTCCTCTTTCTTTTATTTCTAAGTCTTTTGAAATTATGATTGCATGAATTGGAATAACTGATGGACATCAGTAATATGTCAAAGCTGTTGGGAATGTTGCCTTGGAATTGGAGTTTGTTAGGCAATTGACAACGGAGGTTTTGGTATTGTCAGATTGCATTGTTGTTAAGATAAATGCAAGGACAACAAATGGGTGTTGTATGCGCAGTTGGAATTAAAGTGGGGGCTATTGATGTTAGATAATGTACGCAACAGTCTGCCAGGAAACTGGGACTCCAATTTGGTTTGTCCTCTATGCCGGCAATAATTTTAGGTAATTCAGGTAAAAGAGCCGGCAAATTTTGCTCAACTGGTGCAAACACTTCCGATGTATACAGCTGTTGCTGACTTGACAATCTTTGGTAGTCGGGTCGTTCGAAAACGACGATGCAATTGTCGTGAGACCGTGTCTAATCTGTATTCTTGTCTGTTATCTACAGTTTGTTCTGTTTAATTGACGAAAACAATTGAGTTTAATCGTTTTTCTATATCAAATTCCATCAATAACATATACATCGAAGAGAATTTCTTATGAACAAAATTCTCCTCCAATTCCATTCATTTACAAAATGTCAAAAGTTATATGTATTTAGAGAGAGCGAGAGAAAAAAAGTATATCAATGCTTATTTATACAATATTAAATACATAATGAGGTTTATGTTGGTTTTTGTTTGTTGCCTTAAACTAGTAGCCATACCTTGAAGCATAATAAATTCTGGGGCATGCACATAGTGTTTCCAAAGCACCGCCTTACCTTCGTTGAAACATGAACATCATCATCTTCGGTTTCATCTTCATCCTCATCGGCCAAAGTCATATTACAGCGTATATTATCAAAATTTAAATGGTGTTGTTGTTGTTGCAACTGCTGTTGTTGTCTAGATGAATTAGAAATTATAGCTGTAGATGTTGTTGAAGTGAACGAGGTTTGCAGTTGTTGTTGTATTGGCAGTGTCTCATCAAAAGAATGTTCAGCATATAATTGTTGTTGTTGTTGTTGAGGATGTGTTTGTATTTGTTGTCCCTCATTATTCAGATTATTTAAGGAATTTGTTTGATTATTTGTTGTTGTATTATTTAATAAAGTCAAGGAAGAATATGAATCATAAGCTGTTAACATGGCTGCTAAACAAAGAATTGGAGAGAGAAAGAGAGTAAGAAAAGGATTATGTTTTTTTGTTCTTCAATTAAATTATATTCACCTGAACTTCTTTGTATATCTTTAAGTCCCTTTTCTATATTAATGCCTAGAGTGGAACTAGATCTTGAACGATCGGTACATTCTTCGGGTAATTGATAAACATACAGCTCTTTAGCCGACGAAGGTTTTATTTTATCTTCATCGGGAAAAGAGTGACGTATTTGTGAATTCCAAACTTCACATATAAGCATAAAATTGGGATTTAAATAACACAAAGAGGCCAATTTACGTTTTAAATCATAATATTTTGATTCCGAATTCAAACGTAAACCATATTTGGTGGGTACAGAACCATCTAGTAAAATAACTAAAAGGAAGAAATTAAGAGAAAAATTAGATTATTAAACTTAAGGTTGTTTGGTTTAAACTAGAGTTTTCTTTTCTCTCTGTATAAGAGTTTAGTCTATAGTTCAGAATAAAGTTTAGTCTAATGCCTATGAACATGTCTACAGTTTAGTCGATTGGCTACACTAAGGTTAAGTCTATTGACTGACAAGAATAAAGTTAATGTCTAGACTAGATTTTAAACTAGAGTTTAGTTTATTGTCTACGCTAGAGTTTAATTGTCTAAACTGGAGTTCAGTCAATTTTGTGGACTATAGTCCAGTCCAGTCTATAGTATTTACTCTATAGCTTAAACTGTGTTTAATCACCTGTCTAAGTAGATTTTAGTCAGTTATCTAGGCTAGTGTTAGTGTTGTTTAGTCAATTATCTAGACTTGAGCATTTTCTTTTGCTTAAACTAGAGTTTTATCTAGACTAGATTTTTATCTATTGTTTAGTCTAGAATTTAGTCTACCTTCTACGCTATAGTTTAATCTCTTATATACTCTCCTCTCTACACCATAATTTAATCCACTTTATATACCATTGAAAAAAACTTACCCAAAACTTCAAAATATATGTAATTTTCCACTGGCAAAGGTAAACTCAATAAACTGAAAGGATCAAAACGCACCGATTCTCGACCACAACACATGCAGCTTACTTTCGATTTTAGTTGACCATAAAATAAATCTATGATTATTGATTGATTGCGAGCATGATGTTGAGACCAAGCTTCGGCGGCTACAATTTTATCTGGCCGCCCATTAGAGTCTTTTAATTCACTATAGGGTTTTTCCATTACACGATTAAGATCCTCATGTAAAGCATCTAAAAGCCATTCTAACAATTCTTGGGAATCATGTTGTCCACCTCCTGCAAATTGTGGAGCATATTTGGTAACACAGAAACGTAATTTTATCGGCGCCACCGAACGTGTTGTAGCACCCCAAACTTCTTTTAATAGTTCACCATAACGCGTGGCTAAATGGCCTCTAGTACCCAATTTATTGGTGGTATTAAGTTCGAAAAGATGCATATTTTGTCGGAAATATTGAGCCAAAGGTTGTGTATTGAAGAGCACTTGTAGGGCAGCGTTCATAAAGCATGTATTGCCCAAATTATGTAAGCCCGTAGCTCCAGGAGCTTGAACGGACATAATAGAAGAACGTGTTAGACGGCGATCATTTAATGATGAACTTCCGGTTTGATTTAAACTTAAAGATCCCAATTCTTCGGGCCAAGTTTGATCTTTATTACGTATTTCCAACAGAATTTGATCATTATCTTTGATCATAAGTTCTTTAAGAGTCATATTATCCTCTTCCAATAAAATGGCACTGTTATCTAGTGAACCGGCAGGAATATGCCACAAGCGAATATCTTCGGTCCGTAATCGTAATTGTTCACACAGAAAATTGCCTATTTGTTGTACCGAAGCTAAACGACTAAAGGCGGCGGTATAGGCTAAATAACGTTTGGGTGGCTGTAATACACTGGAAGCGGTAATGGCAGCAAAACCACCACCCGAAGCCAAAACACCATAACTACCTAAAATTAACCACAAGAAAAAACAAATAAAAACTTTTTTCTAGTTTTCTTTTCAAACTCCTCCAACTTACCCGATACCGCACCCCAATTATTGGTGGTCTGATTTTGTGGCACACTTTGATGTAAGAGAATACGTAAATTTAAAGGATATAATTCCAGTTCCACTTCTGTACTATTTGGCGGTTGTATCACCTGTCGTGGCAAAGGCAAATTATCACCATACCAACGATTTAAAGCCTTCCACAATGACTTGGGTACCAATTCAAAATCATGATTTTGTACTAAAGGAGTATCACGTTTTAAATGACCACCTTCACCCGTTAAGGTGCGTATATTTTTAAAAGGATTTGGTGTAACCAAATTGGTATTATCTATAGGTCCTGGACGGCTGCCCAAATGCCGTCCGGTTGATATGCCACTACTTGCAGAACCTATAAAGGAAATTGAATAGTGTCAGAGGTAAAGTTTTTAACAATGAGTTTAAATTCACTTACCCATACTACAATTGTCACTTGTTATATACGTATCTACTCCAACGGAATCCAAGGAATTTGTATTGAAACTTTCATCACATACCAAAGCCTCATCTATGACACAATTCGAATTTGATTGCCGCTGTTGGGCTCCGCTATGTTTACAATATTCACATGAGGTGGAATTATTGTTAACATAATGCAACCAACTGATCCACCAGTCACGTGATATTAAATACCAAAATTGCCCCACACGGTATTTACGTTTTTCCTCGCGGTCCAACCAGCCTCTAACTGTAAAAGGAAATTAGATGGGAAGTGATTTTTAATAAAATTAAAATTCTCACCAAAAAAATTTTATTTTCACTAAAAACTTTTACCAAAATAATTTATTTTCACAAAAGAATTTCACGAAAATGTTTTCACTAAAAATTTAAATTTTCACTAAAAATTTAAATTTTCACAAAAAATTTAAATTTTCACTAAAAAATTTAAATTTTCACTAAAAATGTAAGTTTTCACTAAAACTGTAAATTTTCACTAAAAATTAAAATTTTCACTAAAAATGTAAATTTTCACTAAAAATGTAAATTTTCACTAAAAATGTAAATTTTCTTTAAAAATTTAAATTTTCACTAAAATTTAAATTTTCACTAAAAATTTAAATTTTCACTAAAAATTTAAATTTTCACTAAAAATTTAAATTTTCACTAAAAATTTAAATTTTCACTAAAATTTAAATTTTCACTAAAAATTTAAATTTTCACTAAAAATTTAAATTTTCACTAAAAATTTAAATTTTCACTAAAAATTTAAATTTTCACTAAAAATTTAAATTTTCACTAAAAATTTAAATTTTCACTACAAATTTAAATTTTCACTAAAAATTTAAATTTTCACTACAAATTTAAATTTTCACTAAAAATTTAAATTTTCACTAAAAATTTAAATTTTCACTAAAAATGTAAATTTTCACTAAAAATTTAAATTTTCACTAAAAATGTAAATTTTCACTAAAAATTTAAATTTTCACTAAAAATGTAAATTTTTACTAAAAATGTAAATTTTCACTAAAAATGTAAATTTTCACTAAAAATTTAAATTTTCACTAGAAAATAAAATTTTCACAAGAAATTTAAATTTTTAATTAAATTTAAAATTTCCCAAAAAAATTAAAATTTTACCAAAAATTAAATTCACTAAAAATTAAAAATTTCGCCAAAAAATTAAAATTTTCATACTGTTTGCCAAAAATTTAAAATATTGCCGAAAAATTAAAATTTTCACCAAAACAATAAAAATTTCACTAAAAAATTTAAATTTCACGAAACCACAAAATAAAATTTTCACCACTAATAAAAATTTTATTCACCTCTATTAAGAGTTTCACCACTAAATATATATTTTTTAGCGCTACTTCAAATCTCTAAAAAATTATCACCACTAAGTAAAATTTTCACCAGTAATAAAAATTTTCACCACTAATTAAAAATTAAAAAATACCACTAATAAAAATTATAATTGCTTGTTTTGTATCTCTTTTATATGATTCTACCACTTACTAATTTAAGGCACTATTTAACCTGTAATAATTTTTTTCTAATAAACATTTTCACCACTAAATAAAAGTAAAATTTTCATCATTAAGAGAAATTTTCACCAAAAATACATATTTTCACCTCTAATAAAAACTGTAACCATTCATTACATTTTTAAGCTTTTAGATTTTCACCTCTAATTTAAATTTTTACCACTAGGTAAAATTTTCACCACTAAATACAATTTTCACCAAAATATAAATTTTCACATGCAATAAACATTTTAAACATTAATTACATTTTCACAATTAAGTAAAATCTTCACCACTTAGTAAATTTTGGCCAATAAGTGAAATTTTTAGCAAAATAGATATTTGCACCACTAATAAAAACTGCAACCATAAATTAAATTTTTAAGCACTTCTCCAGATTTTCACCTCTAATTTAAATATTCACCACTCAGTAAAACTTTCTTCACTTAATGAAATTTTCACCACTAACAAAAATTTTTCTCACTTAATGAAATTTTCACCACTAATAAAAATTTCCACCACTAATAAAATTTTTCACCTCTAATAATAATGTTCACCAGTACTTAAAGTTTTCATCTCAAAAAAATATAAAATTTGACTTACCTATATCATACTCCATATGTTTACACTGAGGCCATAAACCAAACACAATATGACACACTTCAAATATTAAATCTAAAAATGGTTGTAATAATTTTAAATTACTTTTAATATTCCACATCATAAAATCTTCAGCTCTTAAATTAACATTTAATTTCTCCAATGAAATGGAATCCTAAAAAGAAATTTATTAAAAAAAATGAATAAAATAAATAAAAAATGAAAATTTTTGGAATATTTACCACATTTTGGTTTTGTTCACTTTTTAAATTGGTAAAATTAACAATATCTTTTAAAGCTTCCTGTTTTGTTAAATCTTTGTACATGTTTGCATTACGATTTTCTTTGGCCACAAATAATAAAACATTTATCATTTGTAAAGTTTCGAAATGATTTAAAATACCATCACGATCCACATCGAAGATTTTAAAACAAACTGAAATTTACAAAAAAGAATATGATTAGAAGATAAAATATATTGAAATTTATATAGATAACATACATCTTGTTCTTTCTACACCGGGACCACGACAGGCCGCACTAACACCACAACATAATTCCTTAAAATCTATATGACCATCACGATTCTCATCGAAAGCATTAAAAAGACCCTGTAAGGCATTTTTTGGTATAGGAGGACTTAATAAAGGACCCAATAATTGCAGATCCAATTGACCATTGGGTGAAGAATTTTTTAAACGCCAAAATTCTTTTTCCAAATCACCAATATCCTGTCAAACAAATAATGAAAAAAGGAGATAAAAACAAGTAAGAATATTATAGTCGATAAAGCCCGACTATTTAATAATCTACACCACAAGGTTGTTTATAAATGATAGTTACGAAAAAAGTAATAAACGACCCTCGTATAATTTTATATTCTGATTTATTCTTACGTATGCCGTACATTATTGTGAATAAACATTTATATAAAATTTATGCGTTTTAAAATTGATTTTTGAGGGAATTAAATGGGAACTACAAGAAATTATGCACCGACCCTCATATAAACTAGCACTTCGATTTTTGCTTATATTTATTTGACAAATTTTTATTACAAAACCAGAGTAAATGCGAGATTTATGCACTTCAAAGTGAAAATTGGACGGAAGGCTTTCATGGCTTCTATGAGAAACAATGTACCGACCCTCGCATAATTTAGCATATCGGTTTAAAATGTCATAAGACTTTTTTTTTAAACTTTGTAAAAATCATTTTATATTTAGGACTTTTAAAAGTTTAAAATTTTATTGTGGGAGGACATTTGAATTTGAAGTAGCTAGAATATTGGATCAAACATGGGCAATTTCAATAGGCTTCATTCTTGGGCTAAAATAATAATATACACCTAATTTCATCAAGATATCTGAAAAATTGCGACCTATAGAATGTTTACAACGTTTACATGAACAGTTAGCCGGACGGACGAATAGACATCGCCATTTTTCTGCATAATACAAACATTAGCATAAACGCATAAATACCCCGAACCACCTACTGTGGTGTAGGTTATAATCATAGATTTTTTGTTTGAGAGAAAAATTTACAATACCTTCTCCTCCAAATGTGTTACTCCTGCCAAACTTTGATAGAATGTTGGAGTTTCAAGCTCTGAAGTCAAACTTATACAATTATCGGATAATAACCATTTCGAGAGTACTGTTGAGGTACGATTTTTTAATATCCAACCTTGAAATTGTTCAAAATTTATACGATCACCTTGTGCAAATAATGACACACTTTCATAGGGATGTAAATTTATGGCTTTTGTGAAATCGGATTTTAAAATATAACTGCCATTATCATTGCAATATAAATTCCAAAGAAATCTAAAAGTGATGAAAACAAAAAATGAATAAAAAAATCTAAGAAAAAATTATTTTTATGAAAAACTTACTTGGTTTTTTCCTCTTCTGTGCCCCGAGTAATTAAAACTAAACCACATAAAAGATCTTTAAAGGAAATACCCTTGGCCGTACCACCACAAGCATTATAAAGTAAATCTGTAACATTTGATGGTACTCCCTCGCATAAAACATCTTGTTGGAATGCATTACGACTTAAATAGAAACGTCCCACACCAGCTGACTTTTTAAAGGCCTCTTTAAGACGTCTTAATTCGGATTCAGAAACTACAAAAGAGAAAATTAAATAAAAAATTTATTCATAATTAATTATGATTCATATTGAAAAATCTTATCTGATAATTATTATTTTTTGTTTTTGTTTTTGTTTTTTATATAAAAAAGTGTTAAGTTATTTATTGTTTTATTGTTAAATCTGTTTTTTTGTTAAAACACTTCAAGTTTTTATTTACTACAACTATTTGTTTAGTAAAATAATGGTCAATTTACAACTGGAGATTACTGGAGCAAAACGTATTGATGACGTAAATCAATTTTTTTTAAAGATGATAAAAAATTCTAGGAAATTTTTTTTAAACGTGTTGAATTTTTTTAATGATTCTAGTAGACTCGGTAACTTCGTTTTACCTCTCCCCCTTTGTCTTATCTGTCCTACGTTTTAAACAGTAGAACAGTTCCTTGAGAAAGTTGTTGAGACCGATTTTGAGAACTTCTGCTGTTACAGTTCTTTGGATATTCGATAATCAATTTTTGCTTTGCATAGGTGTACCCCTCCACCCTGGTCTTGTCCGTTCTACGTTTTGTCCAGTAAAATGCTTTGTATAGTTGTGCTCCTCCCACTGGTCTTGTCCGTTCTACGTTTCCAGTAAAATAATTCCATGACAAAGTTGTCGGGAAAAATATTGAGAACTCTCACTGTTATAGTTCTTTAGATGTTCTTTATTTGGAGGGTACTTCTCCTGGTTCTATCGGAAATAAATTGTGAAATTCATCATTTATCCATGTCAAGGGAAATGTAATGCTCAGACTTTGAAAAATTCTCACAAATCAAAAAATATAATTGATTCAGAGTAGAAATTATAAAATTCTAGATTTAGTTCTAAATATGGTAAAAACAATACTATTCTACGGTGCGTCATTCTGGTAAAAATCACTTAAACCTTCTCGGATCGCTCGAAATTTGATTCAGTCCTTCGAAGAATGGGGCTGTTGATTACTGGAGCATATACGTCCACATCGATTTAATGACCAAAAAATAACTATTTAAACTTGAGGTCAATATGGTAAGGTGTGAGATCACAAAATTTATTAACACACATATTATCATTAATGATGAAATATTGAACCTTTTCCGAATACCCTTCCATTAACTTTTTAATTTGCTGTTTATCACTTTGCTAAAAAGACCATCTCCGTTTAAAATTTTCTAACACCCTCTTCAATTCTCCTTTGACAAGAGCATAATATCTCTTCACTGGACTTAGCTCCGGGCACTTTTGCCTCTCTTGGTACAAATACCACTAAAGGGCTTGTTTGCCATATATACAGGAATCCAGATCAGGCCAAAAATAATTGATACTTTAAAGTCTTATGAATGGAAGCAGTCTGTTTTTGTAAACACTTCTTGATGTAAATTTCGGTATTTATAGAGGCCGTTTTAGCAAATAATAGGTTTCTTTTGTCGCAATTGTTTGCCATGCTATGAACTTTTTGGGAACATTTTTACTGCTTTTCCCTCGAGAATCAGCTACAAAAAAATTTGCCAAAAGTCTGCCAAAACATACTTTTTGGAAATTTTTTTTTTTAAGTCCTAAAGCATTTTTCAAAATTCCCTCGAACATCAGCAACATACATTTTTGCCCAAAAAGTTATTAAAAGTCTGCCAAATACACGTTTCCTCGACCATTATACAGAAAAACACTTTTTTTGAAGAACTTAAATTTTTTCACTGATTTTCGAACGTATGTGTTCAGAGCTCTATTTTTTGGGCTACAGAAACATCATGTGGGCCATTCATTTTACCTGAATTAGGTTATCTATCAACAGACGTGTTCTCCCGGAACTGTTTAATAGTATTGGAAACAATTTGACTTGAAAGCTTGGCCAAGTTTTCCTAGATCCAAGTTGGGTTTCATTGAAAATATTTAATAATTTTAGTGGGCCCTTTTTTCTGGTTATTTATTTTAATCAGATTACCAATATATTCATTTATTTGACCTTAAACATAATAACTAATATATTTTACAAAGGTAACTTGATAAAAAATATCAAATAAATTGCGTTAAACATTTTAATAGCAAACGTATGTTAAGAGTTTTTCGATTTCGCTTTTTAAGTTAAATTATTTTTTGCTACACCGCAAAATTTTGGTTGTTGTCTGGACTTAATTTGTTTTTATTATTCTCCTTCTTTGCAAATTTCTTCTTATTACATTTTTTATTTTGTTTTTCTTATAAAAACATTGTCTGACCAAAAATTCTTCCTAAATTAAGCATACAAAAAACAACAACATTTCTTTTGTGACGTCACATAAAGAAATGACAATAGAAAACAACTCTCAGCAGTGAGAGGAAGTAAAGGGAGAATTCCCTAATTGTACCATTACAGTTACGCAAAACAATAAGAAAACAAAAAACCACTACCTTGATTTGTTGTAAAATAAGTTAATATGGAAAAAAACAAAAACAATTATAGAAATATACAAACAAAAACTATATTTTAATAACTTTTTTTATAAGGTAATCTATGAAGTGATTATGGAAAAAAGAAATAGAAACTAAAAAATATGAAGAAATAATAAAAATAAATACTTAAAAGAGAAAAAAAAGAAAATAAAAACAAGTAAAAAGTTAAAGACGGGTAATACCGACTTTTTAACTCCCTACACTACAGTGTTGGTATAAATGCTCTCTAAATGGTGTGATTATGGACCTTCTCTTTTTAAAACACCAACGAATATGTGATATTTAAGTCCTTTAAAGTGAAGTTTGGAAGAGGGGTTGTATGGGACCTATGAAAAATGATGGACCTTGTATAACTTAGCACACCGTTTTTGAATATTATAAAACTAACTAAAAATCTATTTATATTAAGACCTCTGTAACCTTAATTCCAAGAGAAAAATTTTTATGTGGGCTACGTAAAAAACAGAAACCACCAAATTTCATTAAGATATATTTTGTTTACATGGACAATCGGCCAGAGTACGGATCGACTTAGTGATTCCGTGTTTAACGGTATACTTTAAAGTAATAGTAGCAAGTTTTTTTTATGACCGTTATTATTTTTGCACAAACGGATAATAGTCCAACCACCTACGGTAGTGTAGGTTATAAAGACATCATAGAAAATAGGAAAACAACACAATCGATAAAAAGAAAGAACTCTTTTTAAGGCAAAATAACCTATTTCAATGACCTCCCCCTCTCTGTCGGTTGCTATTATACAGCAAAAAGCAAAAACACACACAAAAAACTCCCACCCATTTTACTAACAACAAAGAATGATAAATATTTCAATTATTCTAATTATTTTATAGATTTTTCTTAAAGAACATAAATTCTAAATTGTGGTTTAATTTTGCTTACCTCTTTTAACTGCATCTTCATATGTTATGCAGGATTGTTTAGATTCTTTAGCACCCATTGTGTTTGTTTAAATTGAAAACTTAATGGGTGTTAAAAAGTGGGGTGTCTACCTGCACTCTAAGCACAAAATTGCAATGGAATTCCAAAAGCGACGACACCACCACACCACTCACACACACACTCACTCACTTTACACTTTATTTTTTTATTATCCACTTACAACTACTCGCACAAAACTTTGTTTTTGTTTTTTATTTTATTTAATTTTTTTTCACCTACAGTATTTAAACTGCTTTATGAGCAGTTTACAAATAAAAGGTGTTACAATACTACGACGTCTGTTGTTTTTTCTTCTTCTGAGGTCTCGTATATATTTTCTTTTTTTATTCTTCTCAAAGCCCCTTAATTACTTTTAGTTTTATACATTTTCTTTGACATTTTATTTTCTTTATTTCTCTTTATATTTTTTAAACATTTAATTTTCTTTTTTGTTCACTTTATTTGCGTTATTTATTTAAGTTCATATTATTTTAATTAAGATCTAATTTAAAGTAAAAAAGGGGAAAATTCTGAAAATTCTTTTGTAAAATCTTATGACTTTTTTTCTTCTTCAACTGCACACAAAAAGAAATAGAATAACAATTGTACAATGCTGCCACTGTAATGTAATAATTGATTTACAACCTTTAAGGTTGCCAGATGGTTTCATAAATCTTTAATCAATGTACTTGAGTTATTTTTATAGAAAATGAGATAACTTGTTTTTTTTTCTTTTAAAAGCTTATCAAAATTATTATCTTTTATTTGATTTGAAACTTATATAAATTGTGAACAAAAACTCTAAAAGTTTTTTTTAGAATAATGAAATATCGCATGAAAAATTATCGATAAATTACACATAGAAAAAAATAATGACTGATTTCTTTGAACATAAAGTGAAAAAATGGTACTAGAATCGATTACAAAAATTTTTCCATTAAACAATTATTTTTGACAAATTTAATTAAGACAAGTAAAAATGAACGGCCCTCGTAATTATATATTTTGCTTTTCTTATTTATGCTTTTGTGTGCAATAGATTATTATGTTATATTATGTGAAATTTATGCGTTTAAAATTTATAAGTTTCAAAGTAATTTTTGCAAGAATGGTTGTATGGGACCTATGAGAAATAATAGACCGATCCTCGTATACTTTGGCATATTGTTTCAGAATATCATATGACTTATTTCCGCTACATTTGGTTACCATAGTTTTATATTTAGGAATTTCATGTGCCAACAACTCAACCTAGGGCGACAATTGTATGAGACCTATATGAAATAATCGACCGATCATAACCAATTTCAATAGGTATTATCTTTGGCCCAATATAATAGTACGTGAAAATTTCATTAAAATATATTCAAAACTGTACTTGCGAACAAGCTTTAAATGGACAGATATCTAGACGGACGGAAGAAAGTGATTCTGAGTCGAATGGTCTAATATATTGTTAACTTATATTAATGAACTTTCCGCTTCTATATCTCAAAAAATATCAGAAAGGGAAAGAAAATGTTTACTTAGATATCTGAGACAACCCTTTAAATTCTTAAAATTGTTTTTATAATTTTATATACGATCGTAGTAGTATTATGTGACAGGCCTGATTGTCACACCACTCTAATCTGAACATAATACTATAGCAAGATATCTCTTACTGTTTTAGAAATAAATAAATAAAACAACTACAAGATGTAAATGTATGTACTTGTTTTTCTTATCAAAAAATACAAGTTTTATTTCAAAATATTTCCCCATTAAATTAACCTACAGTGCATTTTTATAGAAAAAAAAACTGATTCGATTTGTGTTGCGTTTCTCCAGTCTCCATTAACAACGCAACAAATAGGGGTCCTAGTGTATTTTAATTGAAATGTTATTAATTAGATTTCTAATTATCATTACGTGCTGCCTTTAATCATCTTTACGTGTTAAATACCTTAAAATTTAATTGAACGTGGCTTAACGTGATAAATATAAATAGTGTGGCAACATTGACAAGATATCATCATACAAATACCACATAATCAATAAAAACACATCTCTAGAAATGCAACGAAATGTGACATTTTAAAAGAGTTGCCAGATAAATAATAATACAAATATATATGTTTTATTGTAGTTTTAAAAGGAATTTAAATAACTAAAAAGATAAAAGTTAATATAATTAAACTATGCATTTATTTTTTGAAATATATATTTATTTATGTAGTATTTTGTTTGCAAAAAGACATTTCTTTGTTTATAAGTTTAGTTATTACCTGAAAGTTTTCCAATCTGGCATTACCATTTTGTAGACATTTCTTTCCATAGAGTAGATTTTGTCATCAACGATTTTAAGTTTTTTTATTTTATACGACAATCGTAGCAAAAGTAGAGAAGAAAGAAGAAAAAAGAAATATACTTTTTAAATAAAATTTTAATATTTTACTACAAAAGACGAGAGAAAAATTAATTATTTTTGTTAACAGAAAGAAAAGATAAATCTAAAACAATTAAAAGAAATTTTGTGAATAAAAGAAAAACAAGAAAAAAGAAAAAATATAATGGCCAAGACGTACGATTATTTATTTAAATTATTGCTAATTGGTGATTCTGGCGTTGGAAAGACTTGCATATTATTTCGTTTTTCGGAAGATGCCTTCAATACAACATTTATATCGACAATAGGTAAGTTGTGGAATAAGGAAGATGCAATATAAAGAAAAACGTCTACAATTATTACAAAAAAGAAGAAAAAAAAACGCAGTAAATGATATTGATGAAAGTGATTTTGTTGTTTTTGTTGTAATAAAAAAATTATACAAAAGAGAGAGGAGAAAGGAGGAGTCTTTAGATGTTAATATTATGCTGGCTGTAATAATAGACCCCAAAGTCAAAGTACAAAAAAGATAGATTAAAAAAAGAAATTTTATTAACTAGGGATAATACATGTTTTATTAATATTATTGTTGTTGTATTTTGATTTGTTTTTGTAGTTGTAATTCTAAAAATATACATTTTCCCAATGGATTTAGGACACCTTGCATTTGGAGATTTTTTTTGTATTATTTTTTTTGGGTTGCCATTTCCCTTTTTATTTTGTTATTAAAAGTTCCAAACAAAGGTATTTCCTTTTTTTAATATAGATTTTACCCGGTATGCTTTACTGTACAAAAATTC
Source organism: Cochliomyia hominivorax (assembly GCA_004302925.2). Classification (NCBI taxonomy): domain Eukaryota; kingdom Metazoa; phylum Arthropoda; class Insecta; order Diptera; family Calliphoridae; genus Cochliomyia; species Cochliomyia hominivorax. The sequence goes on along the minus strand of PYHX02000413.1, from coordinate 85,908,412 downwards.
TTCAATGTATGTGAATTAAAAAAAATCATGCAACGTGCATTTTACCAAATCCCCCTGTATCCGTTCTCAAAATCCCCCTGTTTCGTTCTGAATTTTTTTTTAATATTTGTATTGCATGGGTACTACCCATTCCTTTGATATTATCTGTCCAACATTTTGTTCAGTAAAACTGCATTCTTGTGAAGTGATTACGACCCAATTTGAATACTCTCATTGTTATAGTTTTTTATATATTCGTTAAATAATATTTGCTTTGTATGGGAGGTACCCCTTCCCCATGCCATACCCGTCCTACATTTTGTCCAATAAAACAAATCGTTGAGAAAGTGATTGGGACGAAATTTTACAACTCTCACCTGCTCCTACATTTGAGCAAGTGATTGGGACCAAATTTGAGAACTGTCACTTCTTTAGATATTCGTTAATTTATATCTATCAGAAAATCGGTTTAGTAGTTCAATTTTCTATAACTCCCAAACAAACAGACACATTCATTTTATATATTTATATTTCGTGTATGTGTTAAGAAGGTTTATGTTTTGGGGTGTTGGTATGTTTTATATCGTGTGTGTGTTTTTTTCTCTCCTTTTTGTTGACGTTGTCTCAATGATTTTAATCACTTTAACTTCTGCTGCTAGTAGTCATCATCACTATTGTTTTATTTCTTTTGTTTTTGTTGTTTCGTATAATTTATATATAAAAAAATAATTCCCTTCTAAAAATTATCAAAAATTCTTTTATTTTATTTCTAATTATTTCTTTATTTATAATTTCCTCTTTTTTTGTAAAAGAAAACAGTTCTCTGCTCTTTTTTTAAACTCTCTTGTAAATATTATTAAACTCTTTGTTATTTAAAGCTGCCAGATTTTGAGTTCTATTACAAACAAAAAAAAATAACTAAAATAAATTTATTATTTTGCTTTTGTTAATAATTTATTAATTATTTCTTTTATTTCATTTTTCTTGTTTTTATTTTAAAATTTATTTATTATTTTTTGTCTTTAAACCTTTTTTGTTTAATAAAAATGAGTCACATTTTTTCATCTCCCCAAACTCACTCATCTTCTCTTTTAGTTTTTCTTATAAGCAGTTATAATAATATATATACAGTATCGAACAAAACTATTGGTACAGCAAGTGTATTTTTCTTTATTCACAATTTTTAGTCGTTTTACACTAATAAAAATGTTTTTGGTATTACTTTTTTAAATTTTTTTTTAATTATTGAGATTGTACTTTAACCCCCATTAACTTAATTTTATCCAACAAAAGTATTCGTACAACTAATAAAAAATATATATTACACTATATTTTTGTGAGTTTTTAGTAACAACTAAAAAAGCAATTTATTTATTGTGATTAAAGTTCTGGTTTGATTTATCGGATGAGTCCATGGACTAAGAAAAGTATGATCTACATGTAGAACTAATATTGCGGACGGCATGGAGACAAATAGGAATTGAACCTATTGTCCCATCCCAAACAAATCTTCAAGACCTCGGCAGATTTCCTTCTAAGTCTGCAATGGTAGGGGGCGTTCTCTTACGGTAACTTGAAAACGTGAAATTAGTTCAAAGCTACTTTATATGAATCACGATCAAAAGGATCATGCCCATTCCTATGTATACTCAGTTCATTTATTCGAAGATCTTTTCTAACATGCTTCGGGTGTAACTTCAAATGTATTATACTGAAGTTAGGATGATGCCTCCGATGACATCCAACAAAGAACTGTTTACTAAGCATTTCATTGTGTTCCTTAGCTGATAAGACCTTTGTCTTCTCATGTATATATTGTATTGAGGATATTTTTATACAGCCCATTAGAATTCTTAAGGCTGTATTTTGGCAACTTTGAATATTTTTCCAATGCGTATCACTTAGCTTAAAAAAACAAGTACTTAATGGGTAAGCCTATTTGCTTTATAACTTCATCGAATGGTTTATATTAATTGTAACATCCTCCCCGAATTTTATTTATTCATTTGAAGCCATTTGAAGATCAGATTTATTTGAAATAAGTCTGTCAAATTCTTTCCACACATGCTCAATTGGATTGAGGTCTGGATACTGTGGTGGTTGCAGTAGAACATGAGCAACATTGTAAATTAACTACATTCGCACATCATGGGTTGAGTGTTTAAGATCGTTTTCTTGTTGGAATGTAAAACTTGTTTACATATTTAACTTTTGCGCTTAATTTATTTAAAAATATTTAAATAAACAGATTTATGCTTAATGCAGATTTTGAAAACCAGCTTACCGACACCCGCAAATGACATACAGCCCCACATCATTACACCAGCTTCCGCCGTATTTAACAGCAGGAGAAAGATTTTGTTTTTCATATTCTGTCATCATTTCATTTCTGTCATCATTACGAAATATATTTAATTTGCTTTCATCGGACAAAAGCACCCGATTCCAAAATGTAGTAGGTTTACTTTTAAACTCTAGCGCATGTTCTTAACGCTTATTTTTATTTATTGAAAACATTAGTGGTTTACGTCTAGCAACTCAAACAAAATTTACGAACAGTAATGGAATGAATATTTTTGTTATATATTCCTATGGTCTTTAGTTCCAATTTTTGTAGAAGTTTTTTAGGATTGTGTTGAATATTTTCGGACAATTTGGTTACATTTGCGGGAACTTAAAACTTTAGGTAGTCTGATTCTATTCGATTTTTGAAAATTTGACTATCATTTAAAACGATTCCTTAGCTTTTTGTTTGTTTTTGGCTCATTATTGGATTTACAGATTTACTTTTAAATTGATATCAACAAATTGAACCGACATATAATGATTTATTGTATGTAAAAAAATATTAAACTTTCTTTCATGGTTCCTAATTTTTTGAAAATCAAAAAAAAATCAGCACTAGGTCAATACTTTTCGACCATTGATGACTTTTTTTACAAATTATTCGATTTAAAGTATGTTTTCAGAATTTATCAAAAAAGTGTGCCAATAATTTTGTTCGGGACTGTATGTCTATATGCTTACACCTCTCTCTCTCTCCCCTGTGTTTTTACTCTTACACTCTTTAAAACAATTTGTTACAATTAAAAAAAAATAACAACAACAAATAAGAGACTGTAAACACACTCACAGAAATTCCTTTATATTTAAATTAAACAAGACAAAATTCTTAAGAAAATTGCGCGTATTTTTTTATTATTTTTATTAATTTGTTTAATAGAATTTTTTTTTATTTTCTTTAGTATTTTGCATAAAAAAGACATTGTTTTTTTATTTGATTCATTAAGAAATGTTAGTTTGTCTGTTTGTTGGGGACCGATTTTCACACAATAATGTCAATATACCCGAAAGTAACATAGGCTATAAAGAATTCCAATAGGACCAGTGGAGGGGTACCCCCCACACAAGGCAAATATTAATTATCGAGTATCTAAAGAACTATAACAGCGACAGTTCTCAAATTACATCCAATCACTTTTTAAGGATCTGTTTTACTGCACAAAATGTAGGACGGATAGGACCAGGGTGAGAGGTAGCCCTTTTGATATATGGAATTACTATAGCAATAATTTTGAAACTTGGTCCCCATCACTTTCTGAAGAGACAGTTTTAGTGGACAAAATATATGATGGTTTGAATTAAAGGAAGGGGTTGCATCCATGCAATGCAAATATTAAATGAAATTTTACAATAGACACTTTCTCAAGGATCTGTTTTACTGTACAAAATGTAGGACGCATAGGACCAGGGTGAGAGGTAGCTTTAATACAAAGCAAATATTGATTAAGAACAACTACAGCAAGAATTGTTAAATTTAGTCCCAATTACTTTCTCAAGAAACAGTTTAGGATCAATGGAAAGGGTTGCATCCACCGAAATTTTAGAACGTACACTTGCTGAGGGATTTGTAGGACGGATAGGACTAGGGGGAGAGGTAGTCCTTGTACAAAGCAAATATTGACTATTGATTTTCTAAAAAACTACTACAGGAAGAACTGTGAAATTTGATCCAATCACCTTCTCAAGAAACAGTTTTACTGGACAAATTGATGGATGGTGTTGGCCCCATGCAATGCAAATATTAAATAAAATTTTAGGACGTATATGGTCATGAAGTTTTTTTTTTAATACACGAATTTTGAAATTTCTTTCGAGATCTGGGACTGAGTAGAATTTTTGTGCAGCAAAGCGCACAAATTTTAGTCTTTTTGTATTTTGTTTTGATTCTATTTTTGTATTGTTTAATTCGTTTTTATCGTTTAATTCGTGAAAGAATCATTGAAGAAAAAGCTTATTTAATTTCTTTATTTAAATTTAATTTGTTATTTTTAATTATTATTTAGAATATTTTGTTAGTAATGTTTTTGGCATTTAATCAGTCCCAGATGTTGGGATTTTTTCATTGTGATGTTTTTTTTGTTTTGTTTTCAATCTCGTGATTTTACTAAAAATAATCAAAATAAACGTGTATTAATTTAAACAAGTAAAAATATTATAGTCGGACAAGCCCGACTATTTAATATGTTACACCACATTGTTAATTATAAATGTCTGATACGAAAAATTTATGAACAACCCTCGTATAATTTGCTTTTCTTATTATATTATGTGTCTAATATTTTACAATACTCACGTATATGTGCGATTTGTATGGAACTTACATCGTCATTGAGTCAAAATAATAGCTCGTGCCGAATTTCATTAAGATTTCTTCAAAACGGCGAACAAGCTTTACTTGGATAATCTAAGCTAAAATTAAAAAGTTAAAATGTGTAAAATATAAAACTCAAACTACAAAAAAATCTATTTCCATTTGGAGCTTTAGTTATTAAACCTTTTAGTTCGGTTCTAGTTCTGCACTAGTTCAGTTCTAGTTGAGTTCTAATTCAGTTCTAAATTTGTTCAAGTTCAATTCGTGTTCAGTTCAAGTTTAGTTTTACTTTACTTCTAGTTCAGTTCTTGATCGGTTCTAGTTCAGTTCTGGTTCAGTTCTAGTTTGGTTTTTTTGAGTTCTAGCTCATTCTAGTTCAGTTCTTGTTCGGTTCTAGTTAGTCTAGTTCAGTTCTAGTTCGGTTTTAGTTGTTCAGTTCAGTTTTTTCAGTTCTAGGTTCAGTTTTAGTTCAGTTCTAGTTCAGTTCTGGTTCAGTTTTAGTTCAGTTATAATTCAGATCAGTTTGGTTAATGTTCAGTTCTAGTTTGGTTTTAGTTGAGTTCTAGTTCAGTTCTGGTTCAGTTCTAGTTCGGTTTTAGTTCAGTTCTAGTTCAAATTATGTTTCAGTTTTAGTTCAGTTTTGTTCAGTTCTGGTTCAGTTCTATTTGAGTTCTAGTTCAGTTCTGGTTCAGTTTTAGTTGAGTTCTAGTTCAGTTCTAGTTCAGTTCTGGTTCAGTTTTAGTTCAGTTCTAGTTCAGTTCTGGTTCAGTTTTAGTTCAGTTCTGGTTCCGTTTTAGTTCAGTTCTAATTCAGTTCTAGTTCACTTACATTTCAGTTCTAGATTATTACTAGTTCTTTGTGAGTTATGGTTCAGTTACAGTTGAGTGAGTATAAGAAATACAAAAAAGATCAAGAACTTTTTAAATCTTAACTTGGAGTGTCCAACTGGACACAGAGTTAAATTTTATATATTTATTGTTGCTATTTTTAATAAATTTAATACAGTTCCCCTAATTCAATTCAATAAATTCTGTAATTAAAATCGATTTATTCACTCTTTTCAGGCATAGATTTCAAAATAAGAACAATCGAGTTGGATGGCAAAAAAATTAAATTACAAATATGGTAAATTTAATTTATAATTAAAAATATTTACAAAAAAAAATAAATAAAAAATAAACTAATTAATTAAAATTATTATATATAATTTTATAGGGATACTGCTGGTCAGGAGCGTTTCAGAACAATTACCACCGCATATTATAGAGGCGCCATGGGTATTATGTTAGTATATGACATAACTCAAGAGAAATCATTTGAGAATATTAAAAATTGGATACGTAACATTGAGGAAAATGCATCAGCTGATGTGGAAAAAATGTTATTGGGCAATAAATGTGAATTAAATGAAAAAAGACAGGTAAATAATTAATCAAATTAATTTAAATTAAAATAAGTAAGAATGTATAGTTGGTCAAGTCCGACTATCTAATATCCTACACCATATGGTGATTTAAAAATGGAAGAAAGAGAAAGAGATGGAAGAAGAGAAGTCTAACATATCTCATTCACCTAATAACCGTTGGCTCCGGTAGCCAGCTTACCCTTAGGATGAGCTTTATGAGGGTTGACAGTTCTATGACCGCCAAGTCATCTAGCCCATCCAGAAATTGCCGGCCTAGCTACTCCATCCTAGTCAGCTGAAGTCGAACACATTTACAAAATAACTGTTCCACTGACTCCAGCTAATCCTCGTCCTCGCGCATCCATGATTTAATCTTAAGTGTACATAATTGTGACACTAAGATTTATGTTAAATTTATGCGTTTTAAAATGGAAGTTGCAAAAAATTAAGGATTGACCCTCGTATAATTTGATTTTCTGATTTATTCTTAAGTGTGCGATTGTGGTGATTGTGGCACTAAGATTTATGTTAAATTTATACGTTTAAAACTAATTTCTTCTAGGTGAATTATATGGGAACTAAAAGAAATTATGTACTGACCCTCGTAAAATTTGGCACATTTTCTTATATCTATCTTAACTTAACCAATTATTATTACAATACCAAAGTATTTGTGAGATTTTTGCCCATTTGCGTTTGGGAGCTATAAGAAATAATGGACCGATCCTCGCATATTTTGGCACATCGCTTTTAAAATATTAGAAGACTTACTTGTGTCAATTTTCTTTTAAATCGCTTTATAGTTAGGACTCTAATGGCCTTAAAACCCCATTCCGGGATGAACACATGTACCTGTATGGTACTGATAGGAAAGGAGGCATCTGAAATATTGAGCCGAACATGGCCAATTTCAATAGCCTTCGTCCTATTGATTTGGTACATAATAGTATGTACTAAATTTCATTGCGATATTTCAAAAATTGCTACCTGTTGACATTTCACAAAGTTTACATGGATGGATAGCCGGACATATAGCAGACGGACATCGTTAAATCAACTCAGAAAGTGATTCTGAGTCGAATGGTATTCTGTATGTTATAAACATCAGCACAAATGCATAATATCCCAACCACCTTCATTGGTGTAGGGTATAACAATTTTTTAAAATTAATTTTAGGTAAAGTTAATATCAATTATGTATGTTTATCAGAATATGTTTATTTAAATAACCAAGCCTATTGACTATTCTATTCTATTAAATTGTCTATCTATGTGTTAGACTAAAAAGGACTATCGTTTAATATAGTTGATGTTTATGATGTAATATTTTTTATTTTATTATTTTTTCTCACGTTGGTATGAGTTTCATTAGTTTCGCTTTCTGTTGTGGTTTAAAATTATTTAATTAGAAAAATTAATTAATGAGAAGTTAATTAAAAATAATTTAAATAAAGGAGTGTTTATTTTTCAAAAAAGAATATAAAGATACAAACCATATTTATGATTCATGATTTCTGTAACCACAGAAAAATATTTTTTATATTGCTTTTGGAGAAACAAAAAACAGATGTAACGATTTGTTTGTTCCAATCAAAAAGTGAATAAAAATTAAACTAAATTGGAAAGAATTAACAACTGAACTGAAACTAATAGACTGACAAGAACTTAATAGAACCGAAAAAGAACTCACTAGAACTGAACTTGAACTGTACTCGAAACGAACTAAAGTGAATAATGAATTGAACTGAAGTAGAAGTCAAAAGAATTGAACTAGTACTGAACTAGAACTGAACGAATTGAACAAGAATGATCTAAACTGATGAACGAAACTGAACAAGAAACTTTCTGAACTAGAACTAAAACTAGAAGTTGAACTTGAACTAGAACTGAACTAGAAGTGAAAAAATCAACTGAACTGAACTAAAACTAGAACTGAACTTTGAACTTAACTGAACTAGAACGAGAACTGAACTAGAAGTGAATAAGAATTGAACTAGAATGATCTAGAACTGAATTAAAACTGAATTAACACTGAACTAGAACTGAGATCTAGAATTGATGTAGAACTGAATTAAAACTGAACTAGAAATTACCAGGATACTTTGTATTTTAAGTTTATTTTTTTATTTATTCAAAATTTATTATTTTTTCTTATATAATAATTATTATAACAGCACTTAATTATTAATTTAAACACCGCGACCTCCAGATTTCCAGACCAGACTCCTCGATTAAATCTAGATCCGGCCCTTATATAGAATATTATTTTGTTTTAATTGTATTAGTAGTTCTACTACCATACCTATCACTATTACATTGCCTGGGATCTATGGTTGTAAAAACCAGTAGATTCCCTTTGCCCTACTATATTGTTTGGGATCTATGCAGTAAATACCAGTAGGAACCCTAACACTACTACCTTGTTTGGGATCTATGGCAGTAAATACCAGTAGAAACCCAAACACTACTACTAGGTTGGGACTGTTTTGCCTGTAAACGGCTACTATCGAAGCTATTACAAACTTGCGATAGCCGTCCGTCCACAACGGCAGCACAAGCCGTTGTACAACAGTATCGTAGTAGTGATACAACAACAATTTTGTATGTAATGTACTCATACTTAAATATGTTACTACATTCTCTTATACTACAACAATTTCTCTTATATTTACACTCTTTTAAATTAACAGTTATTTCATAAGAACAATTATAAAATAAGCAAATACATTTTAAATTCATGTTAACAAGTTAAATTCATATTTGATTTTACAACAGAAAAAAATATGTAACGAATTACTTCGTTATGAACTCAACTAAAACTAAAAAAGAACTGAATTAACACTGCATTAGAACTAAACTAGAACCGAAGTAGAACTGAAGTAGAACTACTAGAACTGAATAAGAACTGAACTAAAATTCAATTAAAACTGATCTAAAACTGAATGAGAACTATAATAGAACTAATTTAAAACTGAACTAGAACTGAGCTAAAACTGCAATAAAACTAAACGAGAAATATTTATGCAAATCAGACGAATAATGTGATATAATTTTATTGATTGTTATAATTTTTATATTGAAATGTTTTCATAGGTTTCCCGAGAACGTGGCGAACAATTGGCTATTGAATATGGCATTAAATTTATGGAAACCTCAGCTAAGGCCAGCATTAATGTTGAAGAGGCTTTTCTAACCCTGGCTAGTGATATAAAAGCAAAAATGGAAAAGCGAATGGTAAAATAAATGAGAATTTTTCTTTTAAGAATGAAAACAAACTGTTGATTTTGATTTTGATTTTATTTTGCAGGAGGCAAATAATCCCCCAAAGGTGGTCATCAATTGAAATCGAATGATCATAGAAAAGCAGAAAGTTGGTTGTCAAGGTGCAGTCTGCTTTGACGAGGTAAATACAACGATGAATGTAGTTTTCTAACATCTTGTTAAGTTTTAACAAGAACTTAAACTTTTTTTATTGTAATAATAATAATATTAAATAATAATAATGATAAAAATATAAAATTTATATAAAAAATAATAACAAAAGAAGAAAAAAAATCGGAAAAGAAATTAAATATAATTAATTAAATATAGATGTTTAAATAAATTATCGCAATTTACCACAAAAGGATAAACAAAATAAATAAAATAAATAAAGAAAACAAACAAACGTAAAGCATAACAAAACAACAAGCACGAATATATTAAAGTAATAAAATAAAATAAAACGTTTTCATTTATAAATAAAAACGTTATACTAAAAATTAAAACAAATATAAGAAATACTTACGGCTAAAGTTACAGATTATGTGAATGTGGTCAATATTATAAACGATTTTTTTTTATAAAATTAAATAAAAACAGCATGACTTAAAGTTTAAGATTTAAATGATAAAATAAACACAGACACACAAATTGAAAAAAATAATATTAATTAAAAGAGAAAACAATTGCAATTAACTTACAAAAATAAATTATATTTAGAGGAAATAAATTAATAAATAAATTTAAATACAGAAAAATGATTATTTGTATACAAGAAAGAAATCACAAAACACTTTTTTCTATGATAAAAAGCCTCTTAAAAAATTAATTACGAATACAACAACTGCTGAAATTTAGGAAAACAAAATTAACATATTAAAAGAGGAAAAACTAACAAGAAAATTATATTTTTAATTAAATTATTTTTTAATCATTCTGATAGAAATTTCAATCAACATAATTCATTTTATCAATGAATTTAAACAAACATCGAGGATTTTTAAAACTGAATTTAGATTTTTGTGATAAAACAAAGAATAAGTTTTTTCTTATTAAATTTTGAAAATCGAAAATTATAAATTTATGTTAATTTTTAATACATTTCAATATTTCGTATTTAAAATAAAATTTAGTTGAATTTCGAAAATACATTTTTAAGGAAAATTTTTAATGAATTACAAATTTTGAATATTTTTTTTTTTTTTTGAAATTTCGGATTTAAAGCAAATCGTTAATTCTTGTTCAGTTATGGATCTGTTCTTCTTCAGTTCTAGTTTAATTCTATATCAGTTCTGAATCAGTTCCAGTTCAGTTCTATTTCAGTTCTGATCAGTTTAGTTCAGTTCTATTTCAGTTTAGGAATCAGTTCTAGTTGAGTTCTAGTTCATTTCTAAATTTCAAAATATTATAAATTTTAACATAACAAAATGTTATTAATAAATATCAAAATAACAGAAATTTTTAATAAATTAAATAATTAAAGAAACATTTCTGTAAAATTTGGAAATTTAAAAAATTAATAAAATTTAAAATGAAAGAAAACTTTTAATAAATTTCAAATTTTCAGAAAATTTTCAATAAATTTCAATATTAAAAAAAGAATTCAACAATTTTCGAAATTAAAGAAAATTTAAAATAAATTTTGAAAATTCTAAAATTTTTTTAGTAAATTTCGAAAATTCCAAAAATTTTCGAAATTAAAGAAAATTTTCAATTTTTTCGAAATTTAAAAATGTTTCCATAAAGTTTGAAATTAGAGAGAATATTCTACAAATTTCGGAAATACAGAAAAATTTTCAAAAAATTTCGAAATTAAAGAAAATTTTTAATAAATTTCAAAATTAAGAAAATTTCAAAATCAAAAGAATTCAAAATTCGGTTTCGAATTTTATTGAAAATTGCTAGAATTTTCAATAAAATTCGAAACTCTTTAATAAATTTTAAAATTGAAAAAATCCGTAAGTTTCGTTATGACAAAAAATTGTGAAAAAAATGAAATTAAAGAAAATTTCGAAATTATTTTCGAGAAAAGTAAAGAATATTTTTAATAAATTTATTCAAAGAAAATTAAAAAAATAATAAAATGCGGAAAATTTTCAAAAAACTAAGGGCACGAATTGGTTCTTGATTAGGGAAAAGGATAAGGACGTGAACAGGAACATGAAAGAAAAATTTAAGAAGGACATGAAGAAGTCCTTATATAAAAAATAAATTTGGGAAATAAAATGTTATAAAAAGGATGTTGAAAAGATTAAAATAAGTGTTTAATTTTAGGCTGAAAAGTTGAATATGAAAACGACTTTAATTAATAATAATAATTTTACGTCAATTATTAAAAGGTTCAAAACTAGAACTAGAAAAATGCTCCAAACTATGACTTGACAAAGTTCTTAACAAGGATTTAAAAAATGTATAAAAAATGCTTAAAATGCTGAGACTTAAACAAGATTTCAGAAACTGTTTAATAAGACTTAAATAATGAATTGAATAAGACTTAAACAAGAAAGTTGGAAGAACTTTTAAAAGAAGAATTTAAAACCTCTCAAAAGAGAATTTAAAAAAGTTCCTAAATTAGAATTCAAAATAGATTCCACATTAAAATTTGTAAAGATTTTACAATGATCAAACTAAGACTTAGAAAAATTCTATAAAAAGTAAGAAAGTCTCTTACAACTGTAACAAAAGCTGGTCCTAAGCAAGAATTTGGGAAGGGTTTTGTAAAAGTTCGATCCTTTCGATCTGTGCAACAGTTTAAAAAATTTAATAACGTAAATTTGAGCCCAGAAAGCAATTTTCAATATTTTTTTATTTATTTTAATTTTTTATTAATTTTAATTATTAAAAATATTTAAAACTTGTTAGTTTACCTCTGTAATATGTTTTTTTTTTTTTAAAATAAAACTTAAAGTTTATAAAAATGTTTGTGTTTTGTTAAAAAAAAATGATAAAATTTTGTGAATACGTAAATTGTTTATTTAGATTTTTGTTAAAAAATTTTTACACTAAAATAATGTGCGTCTTTTTTATACAATAAACAAAAAACAAAGAAAAATTAAAAAAAAAAAAAAAAAATATTAAATAAGAAAAAAAAATTTAAAGATTCTCAAAACAAAAAAATCCAAATTTGCCATTTTTTTTAAAACATAAAACAAAAAGTTTTGTTAAACTAAATTATTTTATTGATAACGCACAAGAATTTTTTAATTAAAAAATAATAATAAAAATAATTTAAATGCTAATTCCTCTCTCTCTTTTCTCTCACTTTTTATTTACTCTCTTAAACTCTTGTTTGTTGGTTTTAATTTAAGCACTTAAGGAATTTTATTGTAACTCTTACAACACTTAACAAGTTGATATAAAAATTTTCTATATACTCGAAACGAGAGATTTTTAATTAAAGCTATGTTTTAGTTTTTCAATATCGGTTCAGATTTGCTTGTGAAATGAACTTTAAAATTCGAAATTTGAAAAAGAAAAAAAAAAAAATAAATGATAATTGGAATATTCGTAGTTGTTTTTGGAACTTTTAAGAAGCCACCACCATTATATCTATAAACACCAGAATCATTATCCCTTAAGATCACATATACCTCTACTATCAATATAACAAATAATATAGAAATCGTTACAACATTTAAAGAAACGTAAAACATGAAAAACTGATTCGATATGCAAAATCTATGAATACTGTTTTCATCTCTCAAGTTTGTTAAATCGGGTGTATAACAATTTGTCATGTGTTGTATGCTTTTTTTAGCTTTCTGTCTCTAATTTCATTTTTTGATTTATATTATAGAAATTATATTCTTATTTAAAATCGGGGTTGTGTAGTTGTATATTTATCACATGTTCTTTTGTTGTTTATTATATTTTTTTATAATTTTTGATTTGTTCTCTTTTAAGGTGCTTTTTTCATTTTCCCGACTTTTTTATTATATAAAAATTTTTATATATATATATCGGTTCAAATCTAAATCTTTTTAAGTTGGGTTCGGTATCTTTACTAATTATGTTTTAGTTCAGTTATGGTTTATATCTAGTTCCGATCTAGTTCAGTTCTAGATCAGTTTTAGTTCTGCTCAAGTTTTAGTTCTGCTCAAGTTCAGTTCCGGTTCAGTTATAGTTTAGTTCTAGATCTGTTTTAGTTTAGTTTTAGTTCAGTTCTAGATCAATTCTAAATCTGTTCTAATTTAGTTCAAGTTCAGTTCTAGTTCTGTTTTATTTCAGTTCTGATTCAGTTCTAATTCTGCTTCAGATCTGTTCAAGTTCAGTTCTGTTTTAGTTTAGTTCTAGTTCTGTTCAAGTTCAGTTCTGTTTCAATTCTGGTTCAGTTCTAGTTCAGTTCTGGTTTAATTCTAGTTCAAAATTTGTTCTAATTCAGTTCCAGCTCAGTTTCAGATCTTAAATTTTAGTTCAGTTCTAGTTCTGATCTAGATCAGTTCTAGTTCAATTCTAGTTCAGTTCTGGTTAAATTATAGTTCAAAATTCGTTGTAATTCAGTTTTGGTTCAGTTCTAGTTCAGTTTTAAATTTCAGTTCATGTTCTATTTCAGTTCAATTTCAGTTCTATTTCAATTCTATTTCAGTTCTAAGTTCTAGTTCTGTTCAAGTTCAGTTTTGTTTCAGTTCTGATTCTGTTTTATTTCAGTTCTGGTTCAGTTCTAATTCTGTTTCAGATCTGTTCAAGTTCAGTTCTGTTTTAGTTCAATTCTAGTTCTGTTCAAGTTCAGTTCTGTTTTAATTCTGGTTAGTTCTAGTTCAGTTCTGGTTTAATTCTAGTTCAAAATTCGTTCTAATTCAGTTCCAGCTCAGTTTCAGATCTGTTTTAGTTCAGTTCTAGTTCAGTTCTGATTTAATTCTAGTTCAAAATTCGTTCTAATTCAGTTTTGGTTCAGTTCTAGTTCAGTTTTAAATTTCAGTTCTATTTCAATTCTATTTCAGTTCTAAGTTCTAGTTCTGTTCAAGTTCAGTTTTGTTTCAGTTCTAGTTCAGTTTTAGATTATGTTCTGGTTCAGTTCCATTTCAGTTCTATTTCAGTTCAATTTCAGTTCCATTTCAATTCTATTTCAGTTCTAATGGTTCTAGTTCAGTTAGTTTTCAAGTTGTTTCAGTTCTGATTCTGTTTCAGTTCTGGTTCTGTTCTTATTCAGTTCTGTTTCAGTTCAGTTCCATTTCATTTCTAGATCTCTTTTATTTCAGTTCTAGTTCAGTTTTAAATTTTGTTCTGTTTCAAAATTTTTGCTAAAAATTGTTTATTTCTTTTATAAAAAAATAAAACAACAACAACAATAATAATTTATAATTACAAAAACATAACTAATGAAAAATATATCATCTTAAAAATATATATTTAATTTAATCATAAAATTATAATCACACACACACACACTCACACACAAAATTATAAACAATAAATTTAACTAAATAATTAAGAAAAATCGTAAATTTTTCAAATTAATCACAATTTTATTCTTTTGTGTGTGAATTATGTCATGAAAGTTTCGATGCGATAAAGAAGTTAAAGAATGAAGAAGAAATTGAAAGAATAATAAAAATTAATAATAAAAAATAAAATAAAAAAAATAAAACATCTACAATTTGATATTAATTATTTAGTATTTATAATTGTAATAATTATACTTATACAATTTTATAAAAATATTCAAAAACAAAAACAAACAAAAAAATCTCAAAAATGTGTTTTATTGCAAATTAAAGTTCAATCGATTATTTCGGAAGTGAATTATTTTTTGAAATAATTCTGCAGCTTATGGACCGTTCGAGTTATATACGGCTGAGGTGTTTTCAAGTTAATTAGGAGAATTTAGAGACCCTTTCTTGATCATGTAGCTTATGGGTCGTCTTCCATAAAAAGCCTTCCCAATGATGTTGATGTTTTGAAAGTTCACCAAAAGCTCGTTTATGCAATGAGACAAGGGAAATTTTCTCTCTTTTGTTCTGTAAAGAAATAATGAAAATGCCCGTAAACCAAATTTCAATAAGGTCGGGATAAGTATTTGTCCACAAGCCTCCTACACAAAGTTTGTCAGTTTGGAAAATGTCACATTTCTTAAGATGTTTTCCAAACGCAGTGGCATCGGCAATCGTATATAACAACCCCCCAAGAACATTATCGACTACGCTGCCTTAACTTGTATTTATCTCCTAAGTTCAGGTGTAAAACAGTGTTGTTGTACCAGTTCCTCTGTATCTGGTGTTCTTTCTTGGGAAAAAACTGCCGATTGATACAACTGTCACTAGGTTGACTCGCTTCATTTGGGAATGGAGATGTAATTGTCCTGGGAAATAGTTTTGTTGTAAAATTTGCCGGTAAAAGTCACAATTTATTTGTAGTGAATAAATTATGGATTCCACCGTACAGGTCTCGTAGTCGTAACTGTGCAATCGCATCCATAGTTTATCACGTAAATTTCAGTTGGAGGCGCTGGGGCGTTTCAGAGACAGAAGTTAAAAAAATAGCGTGAGGACGCCTCCCTATGGAACTCATTGTTTAGCTCTACTTAGTTTTGATCCATATTCTCAGTACAGCGATATCGGCCTTCTTCTTCTCAAACGAAGAATTCAGTCTCCTGACTTCTTGCCTGTTTGGACTATATCACTGTCTTTCAATCATGTATTGCAAGATGAGGGTTGCAACACAGAAGGATCTTCAATGGCTATCGATTGCACCTAATTCCCATGCTTCTCATGTTTTTGTACTTGGATTAATCTACAAATTTCGTCAAGAACTCAACGTCCGCTCGCAAACTTTTTTTGTAAAAAAAACATGATTCCCAACTGTTGTTTATAACTTTACGTAGTTTTAATCCATTATCTTGAAATTCTACGGCAACTCAAATAGTTCAAGATGATGTTCTGGAATTGAATAACCCATAAATCGTCCTGGGGCATCGTCGTTAAAAATGCAGAAGATTGATTTGTCTATCTGTTCCGCTAATAGCGTACTTATTTTGTTTTCTCCGAGTCTCGAGTGGCAAAGTTGATGGTGCGCTTGAAAGTCCACGCGGACTAATTGGAGGTTGTCATCCAATATAGTCTTAATATCGTATTAGTAGCTTGTTGGACAGCGGACTACTGGCGGTACATAGACATTATAGAGCTCTAGGTCAACTTCTTCTGACCTCCTGATCTAAGTCAACTTCTCCTGACCTGATTGCAATACTTTGAATTTCAACATATTCTTCTATGGATGTCAGATTGAGAAATAGAGCTCTATACATCTCTGTACTATGTATTAAGAAGTCGATGCCTCCATTATTACTCCTGGTGCGGTCTTTTAGGATAATTTTGTATCCATTTCAAATAAAGAAACTTAAATTGCTTGTCAGTTTGGTATCCCGGATCATAGCAACTACGATGTTATGTTGTCTCATGAATCGGTTTATTTCAGCTACTTCACCCCGCAGCAAAGTAGCAGTTTAACTGGAATATGGATATCTCCTCAGCTGTTCGACATGTAATCAAAGGTGGACCTGTGTGGTGGTTGCTGAAGATGTTGTTATTGAGGCCGAGGGGAAGGTTCCTCCTTAGGTGTCGCCAGTTGTGGCACACTGTCCGACACTAAAAACTTTCGTAGCAGCATTGCTGGAAGATGTTACGAAAAACCGGCCAAAGAACCTTGTAATATCGATTGGTTGGGTCCACAGATCTTCAGGATAGAGTGAGGTTGGATTAGACTGGCAGGACATAGGTTTAGGACGGCACGGTCAATACGAGACCAAAAGGCATTGAGCCTGTTGCTCCATACCGATCTCAGTTGTGCCAGAACTACTCTTGTGGGCCGAGGCAAAATCTGTTCATTGTCTGCAATGAGCGGTGTTCGGCCTCCAAGCACGACATTCATATGGTAACTTGAAACAGCAGAATTGGAGGTGTCTCTGTGAATGTCATTCTAAGCTGTCATATACGAATTCTGATGAATTTTAGGTCGCTAGTGTTGGTATACGTGGAAATGCAGTCGCATTACAGATTTTCTCTCAGCTATCATTAAGGGAACGGCTGCTCGGCTGATGATTTCGCGGAATATATTTTCGGCAATATGTTTATTTGAGGGTATAGTTAGAAGTTTGAGGTATAGTTAGATTCTTATAAGTTCATAGTAGCAAAATCTGCTTGACAGTCTGGTCGTAAACTCCCTTAAGTAAATTATTCCTTGATTAATTTATAAAATAAATTGTTTTTTTATTTATGTTCAAAAATGTATATTACAATTAAAAATTATATTTATTATAAATAATAACAGTTACTAAATAATGTATATTTATTATACAAAAACACTGAAGACAAATAAAATCATTTTGTTTGAAAACACAATAAGAAAACGCGTTATACAATATACATTTTGTTAAATCTTTTTAAAAGGGGATCAATTTCCAATTGAAAGATAAAAATTAAAATTATAAAAATAAACATGAAAGTAAGTATTTAAAGCCTTAAATATAATATTAATAATATTTTTTTGTTGCCAGAAAATCAAATAGGGATATAAATATGGGCAGGCAATTTATAGGCGTTTAAGTGATTTTTTAAATTAAAAGAAATAAAATAATAAAAAAATAATATTATTAAAAGGAAACATAAACTTATACTAATGGTAATGTGTGTTCTTTCTTTTGTATTAAGAAAAAGGAAGAATTTAAATTTTCTAAAAAAAATCCTTGATTGCACTTGTTTGATAATGAAAAATCCAGGTGTTCAGTTTTTTTCTCTTTAAACTTAAAAATAAATTAAGAAAAAATTTAACTCATTATTATTGTTTTAATAATGATTGATAGTATTCTGAGAGTATTTTCCAAGCTTTAGGCTCCATAAAGCCATCAGGAGGATTTTGTCCAGTCTTAGCTAATGTGCGCATTTTAGTACCAGAAATAAATTCAAATTCATCTTTACGTTTAGGATCGAAAAAGGCCATACGTGACACACTCTTATCATAAGCAGCCACACGGAAGGGTAAAATCTAAAACAACACAAAAAAATTATTATTTCTTCTCTTAATTTCCCAAAACAAATTCTCTTACCTCCATACTATCTAAACCTTGTGCCATTTTAAGTACACGAGCACCATGTGTTGCATCATATAAATTACCATCTGGATACATTTCCTTATTTGGATGAGGCATACCAGCTGGATCTCTTCCAACAATATAGAAATTAGCACCAGCATTCATGCGTGCCTTAGCATGCCACTGAACTTCAGTGGGACCCGCATACATCATGGGTGAGGGGAATATAGCCAAAACAGTATCATCTCTATTTAATACCCCAGAATCTAAAACAGCTTGATGTTGGGCCATACGTACGGGTAAAGGAACATCATCATCTTTTGTCCAACCACCCAAAGGATGGAGAAGGAGTACAGGTTTTTTGAAACCACGTTCCAGAAGTTGGCGTTTAGTGTCTTGCATGAGGAGAGCATGACCATTGTGAATGGGGTTACGCAACTAAGAAGAAATAAATTTGAAATTCCATAAAAAATTAGCATGAAATAATTGAAAACTTACTTGGAAAGCAAAAATGGCATCGGCCTTCAATTCGGTAAACTTTTGCCTCAATTCATTTGGGGTTAAACGATATTGATCTAAACCATCATTCCATAAGATGCGTTCAATTACCTCCAAATCACCACCCACCAAATAATCACCAGATTCCAAAACCATCTACATACAGAAAAAGCACAACATTTTAAATATTTCTTCTTCAATTACAAACGAAAATCGGACTAAAGTCTGTCTATGATCAAAACTATAGTATGCGCTATTGACGAGATTATTATTTCTATAGTCCAGACTTCAGATTATTCTACAGTCCAGACAATAGTTCGTTCAATAGTTTAGACTACAGTTTGTTCCTTAAGTCCAGTCCATAATCATACATTTCCTTCCAATCGAAAACTTACCTTAATATAAGGTTGTCCTGGATGACTGGTACCGAATTGACGGCTCAAACGTTCCTCTTTACGATGATAATAGAATTCTGGTTTTCTTAAAATGGCAATGGGTTTATCATTGTAAGTCAAACATATGGCCGAAACACCATCTAATTTTTCTTTGTTTTCCGTCGATACCGACAAAACAATAGGTACCGATTGATTTTCCCGGAATGCACCGTCTTCACTTAAAATCGAATTGAAATGTAAAGTTTGTAGATATTCATCTTCACGCATAAAACCCTTAAGAGGATAAGCCCAACCTTCTGCTAATACTTGTACCCATTGCAATTCTACTTGGGTAATTGGTATGGAGGGCAATGATTTAGCCTCATTTAAAATGGCCTCTTTTAAGGAGGGCGCTACAAATAATTCAGGCAATTTTTCTACATCCCTTAATGATTTGGGTAAAATGCCTTCATTTTCCAATAGCTGTATAACTTTTTGGGTGGACTCTTTAACAGTGAAACCATCTGTATTGACAATTAATTCAGGATTTTCGGGTTTCTCATATTCTTGTGTAATACCAGTGAAACCTTTAATGGTACCCTCTCTGGCTTTCTTGTACAAACCCTTAACATCACGTGATTCACACACGGCCAAAGGTGTATCAACAAATATTTCAAAGAATTTCAGACCAGCATCTTTATGTATTTTTCTGGCCATTTCACGATCATCAGCAAATGGTGAGACAAAACTACAAATGGCTACAACACCACTATCAGCAAATAGTTTAGCTACTTCACCAACACGTCTGATATTTTCTTCACGATCGGCGGGTGTGAAACCTAAATTTTTATTAAGACCAGTTCTGATATTATCACCATCCAGACCATAGGCAGGAATGCCACGTGATACCAAATAGGCTTCCAATTCAAAAGCTATGGAAGTTTTACCAGCACCACTGAGGCCAGTTAACCAAACTGTGCAGCCACGAAAACCACGACATAAACCAAGATTTTTACCTCTCACTTCACGGGTTACATGATGTTTCTGTTCTGTTACATTGGTGGCAACTTGAAGGCACTAAAATGAAAAGAAAAAAATATTTAATTTTTTTGAAGAGAGAGAGAAAGATCATTGAAAGAGGGATTCTATATGTTCTATTCTATGGTGTATAGATCAGACTATAGTTTGTTCTATAGATCAGACTATAGTTTGTTCTATAGATTAGACTATAGTTTGTTCTATAGATCAGACTATAGTTTGTTCTATAGATCAGACTATAGTTTGTTCTATAGATTAGACTATAGTTTGTTCTATAGATTAGACTATAGTTTGTTCTATAGATCAGACTATAGTTTGTTCTATAGATTGGACTATAGTTTGTTCTATAGTTATAGTTAGTTAATTCAAATTACAGTCACGACATTAGTTTGGTTAAATGCAATATTAGTGCAGGGTATTTAAGATTCGACTGTGCTGCATATAACACTTCTCCTCTCTTTTTCTTATTCACATAAACTTTCTATTATATTTAAAATCTTTTTCTTAAAATTTATGTTAATTTTAACCAAAGTTTATCAAGCTTCTTTTTTAAATTATTTCCTTGTCGGATTAGAAAATCTTTCATTGACCTTAACCCAAACGATAACCATAATATTCATATAATATATTCTTTATTTTATTATTTTTTTGCCTCAAGACATTTTATCTTAATAATGTTTTGAAATATTTTTGTGTGAAAAGTTCAATGACCCTTTAAGTTATGCTAACAACTGAAAAATCTATCAGAGAATACAAACTGTTTGTTAACTTAATTTTGATTACATGGAAATATTATTTAGTTGTATCAAATAACTTATTTAATATTTTTTTAATAATTTTAGTTATAGAAGGAAAAGTAAGCGTGTTATTCTGATTATAGTAAAAATTTTTAATTATTATGTAATTTTATTATTATAATTATTACAATTACAAGGTTATTATTTATTATTTTGAATTAATGAAATGAAATTTAATTTATTTCAATGTCGTTAGAGAATTTGAAATAATTCAAAGAGAAACTTTAATTTATTGCGAGTTGGAATTTGAATATTTTGAAAACCGTTTCAGTTTCATATTTTACTAAAATGAAATTATGAAATACATCTAACAATCAAGACTTTAGCTTGTTCTATAGATCAGGCAATAGGTTGTTCTGTAAATCTATATATAATAAAGTAGTAAGTATAAATGTATGTATGTCTGTATGTATTTATGTGTGTATGTATGTATGTATGTATGTATGTATGTATGGTATGTAGTATGTATGTATGATGTATGTATTTATGTATGTATTTTATGTATGTACGTATGTATAAATGTATAAATGTATGTATGCATGCCATGTATGTATGTATGTATGTATGTATTTGTATGTATGTCTTTAATGTATGTAATGTATGTTATGTATGTATGTATGGTATGTATGTATGTTATGTATGTATTATGTATGTTATTTATGTATGTACGTACGTATGTATGATTGTTGTATGTATGGTATGTATGTATGTTATGTATGATATGATGACTGTATGTATGTTTGTATGTATTTATGTATGTATGTGTGTATGCATTGTTATGTATGTAATGTATGTATTTATGTATGTATGTAAGTATGTATGTATGTATTGTATGAATGTATGTATTAATGTTATATTCTGATGTATGTAGTTGTACGTACGTATGTATGTATGTATGTATGTATGTATGTATTTAGTATGTATGTATGTATGATGTATGTATTATGTATGATTGTATGATTGTAAGATTGTATGTATGATTGTATGTATGTATGATGTATGTTTATGTATGTATGATGTATGTATGTATGTATGTATGTATGATGTTTATATATGTATGTATGTGTGTATGTATGTATGTATGTATGTATGTATGTATGTATGTATGTATGTATGTATTATGTTTGTATGTATGTATGTTGTATGTATGTATGTATTGTATGTATTAATGTATGTACGTTTGTATGTAACATATAGACTCCAAAACGGCTGGGCAAATTTTAATGAAATTTTCACAGAATGATCCTAATATACCCGAAAGTAACATCGGCTATAAAAAAATCCGAGAGAACCAGGGCAGGGTTAACCCGCATACAAAGCAAATATTGGTTATTGAAAATTTAAAAGAACTTCAACATGATAGCTACTCAAATTTGGGCCTAAGACTTTGTCAAGAAACTGGACAAAACATAGAACGGATAGGATCAGGGAAAGAGATCCTCCCTTTACATAGCAAATATTGGTTATCGATTATCTAAAGAACTATAACAGCGAGAGCTCTCAAATTTGCTACCAATGACTTCATCAAAGGAACTGTTTTACTGGACAAAACATTGGACGGGTAGAAAAAGTCGAGAGGTACTCCCATACAAAGCCAATATTAATTATGGAATATTTAAAGAACTATAACAGCTAAAGCCTTTAAATTGTGCCAGCAATTATGCTACTGTGAAACATCATCACTGGAAAAAATACAGTTCTTATAGGATCAGGAGGAGTGGTACATAAAGCAATTTTAAATTACTTCTAATTTATTTAAATCGTATGATAATATGAACAAATATTTTGCTTAGGGCCAGTAACGTCCTAAAAATTTGCTTTGGCAAAACAAAATTTGCCGGATCTGCTAGTTTGTCAATAATTTGTTTAATACATCTGACTATAATTAGTTGTATAAATTATAATTATATCGTTCAGACTTTATTTTATTTTTTTTTCTATAGATCAATTTATAGTTTTTTCTATAGACCAAACTATCTATTAGACAAGACTATAGTTTGCTCTATACACTAAAACAGAAGTTTGTCTGGTCTATAGACTATAGATTGTTCTTTACAGCAGATATTACTTAGTTCTATAAAACTGAATATTGCTTCTTCTTTAGACTAGACTAGACTAGACTAGACTAGACTAGACTATAGTTTGTTCTATAGGTTTAACTTTATTTTGTTCTATAGACCAGACCAGTAGTTTGTTTTAATGAGCCAGACTATAGTTTAATTTATACATCAGACAGTAGTTTGTTTCTATAGATTCAGACTTTTTTTTGGTTCTTTAAGACCAGATTATTGTTTTGTTCTATAGTTCAGAATTTACATAGGTCCAGGACCAGATATTTGTTCTATGAAACAGGCTAATCGTGTTTTTCTATATATCAGGACAGTAGATTTGTTTATAAAGTTAACTATTCTTATCTTCATTAGACCAAATAATAGTTTGTTTTATAGATCAGATTATATTTCTATAAGACTAGACGGTAGTTTTTGTCTAGAGACCCAGACTATAGATTATTTTGTAAAGTAGGACTATAGTTTTTTCTTACCCCGCGATAGTGATTGTTTTATGAACCAACATATAGTTTCTTCTATAACCAGACAAGTTAAATTTATTTTATAAAGCAGACTAATTGATTGTTCTTTAAACAAGACTATAATTTGTTCTAGTTCAGATAAGACTATAATTTATTTTATAGATCAGACTCTTGGTTGCATTATATGTTTTAAGATTAGATTAATAGTTTATTTGAGATATTAGACTTTAGTTTGTTCTAAAGTTTGTTTTATAAATTTAGCTATTAATATGTTCTGGGCCAAACGTCCAACTTGAACCTATATAGATCAGACTATAGTTGGATAAAAAACCAATAGGAGGATTTGGCATTTTTATTTTAATGTTCAGACGATATTCACACGAATCGAACGAATATTTCAACACTATTTAAAGTCGTTAACACTTTAATAATTTAATTAGAATATTAAATAATAAATTATTATGTTTTTTTCTTTTTAATAAAACATTCGAGTTCAGCAAGATTATTGTTGATAAGAAATAATAGTTTTTTTTTTATTCAAAATAATTACAAAAAACTTTTTATTATTATTACAGTTTTTTAATAAAATTGAATAAATAAAACACTTAAATTTGTTAGTTGATATGAGTGTGGAAATTGAAACAACTTGATCTGACTAGTCGAAAACTAACTAAAAATTATAGAAATCTTTTGCAGAATTATAAGTTTTTTAAAACGTAATAATGAAGTAGAAAAAAAAACACAAAAACAAAACAACAAAGAATATAAAAAAAAGTATTAACAAATAAATAAAAAATATAAGAAAATAACAAAAATAAAGTTAAATTAATTTAATCAAATCGTTGTTGTTGTTGTTTAAAAGTTAACATAATTCTTAAAAACATTTGTTAGTTGATGGATGAATTAACATAAATAATACCGAAAGAAGACAACAACAAAAAACTATAAAATACTAGTGCTAAGGCAAATAAACCTTAAATGACATCAAAATAAAAACAAAACACAAAGCCACAAGTCATTCATTCTTGCAACTCATCAATTTCAAGATGTTGAAATATATACCTACACCAAGTAGGTTGTTGGGGTATTATGCGTTTGTGCTGATGTTTGTAAACATAACAGAAAAATGTGACGTTACCCTCACCTTTGAGTATACTTTTTGACTTAAAATCACTTTCCTGAATCGATTAAGGATGTCCTTTCCATCTGTTCTGTCCGTCCGACTGGCTGTCTATGTAAACGTTGAGAACACTCTACCAGTATTGTATAATATTGATCAAATTACACAAAAATAAGCACAATTTGATGTGCAAATTATACGAGGATCGTACAAAAATTCATTTAAAAACGCATAATTTGTTCATAGATGAGTTAATTGCTCGTTCCATACATCAGACTATAGTTTGTTATAAAGACCAAGGTGTATTTTGTTATAGATCAGACTACAGTTGTGTTCTTTAGATCAGCAATAGTTTGTTCTAATAGGATCAAACTTATAATTTTTGTTACTATCGAGTTTTCTAATATCACATTATAGTTTATTCTTATAGATCAGACAATAATTTGTTATAGATCAGAATATAGTTTGTTCTATAGATCAGTGATAGCTCGTTCTATACATCAGACTGTAATCTATGTACTTTGTTTTCTATTTCACACTTCAGTTTCTTCTATAGATCAGACTATAGTTTGTTCTATAGATCAGTTGAAAGCTCATATGCAGGCTATAGATCAGACATTAGTTTGTTCCAAAGATCAGACTATAGTTTGTTCTATAGATCACTTCTATAGGGCAGACTATAGTTTCTTCTTCAGATCATACTATAGCTAGTTCTTAATCACTTGATAGCTCGTTCTATACATCAGACTATAGTTTTTTCTGTACTTTATTTATAGATCACAATATAGTTTGTCTATAAATCAGACTATGATCTGTTCTAAAGATCAGACTATAGTTTGTTCTAAGATCGGAGTAAGTTGTTTTATAGATCACACTACAGTTTGTTCCACAGATTAGACATTAGGTCCTTCTAAATATCAGTACATTTCATAATGATGTACTGCACACTTAAGAATACATGACAACAACAAAAAACTATAAAATAATAGTGCTAAAGGCAAAATAAAACCTTAAATGACAACAAAATAAACAAAACTACAAAAAGCCACAAGTCATTCATTCTTTGCCAACTCAATCAAATTCAAGATGTTGAAAATATATACCCTACACAAACGTACGGGTGATTGGGGGTATTATGCGTTTGTGCTGATGTTTGTAACATACAGAAAAAAATGTGGCATTAAACCCACCTTTGAGTATATTATTTGACTTAGAATCAACTTTCTGAATAGATTTAAGGATGTCCTCCCATCTGTCTGTCCGTCCGTCCGACTAGCTGTCTATGTAAACGTTGAGAACACTCTACCAGTATTGTAATAATAATTGATCAAATTAAACGCAAAAATAAGCACAATTTATACGAGGATGCGGTACAAAAATTCATTTAACAACGCATAAATTTGTTCATAGATCACGTTGATTGCTCGTTCTATACATCTGACTATAGTTTGTTCTAAAGACCAAGCTGTACTTTGTTTTATAGATCAGACTATTGTTTGTTCTTTAGATCAGACAATAATTTGTTATAGATCAAGAATATAGTTTGTTCTATAGATCAGTTGATAGCTCGTTCCTATACATCAGACTGTAATCTATGTACTTTGTTTTCTATTTCACACTTCAGTTTCTTCTATAGATCAGACTATAGTTTGTTCTATAGATCAGTTGAAAGCTCATATGCAGACTATAGTTTTTCTATAGATCATAGACATTAGTTTGTTCAAAGATCAGACTATAGTTTGTTCTATAGATCACTTCTATAGGGCAAACTATAGTTTCTTCTTCAGATCAAACTATAGTTAATTCTATAGATCACTTGATAGCTCGTTCTATACATCAGACTATAGTTTTTTCTGTACTTTATTTTATAGATCACAATATAGTTTGTTCTATAAATCAGACTATGATCTGTTCCAAAGATCAGACTATAGTTTGTTCTATAGATCGGAGGTAAGTTTGTTTTATAGATCACACTACAGTTTGTTCCACAGATTAGACATTAGGTCGTTCTAAATATCAGTACATTTCATAATGATGTACTGCACACTTAAGAATACATCAGAAAATAAAATTATACGAAAATTCGTTAATTACTTTTTCGTAATTACCATGTATAACCACCACTGTGGTGTAGGGTATTACAGAGTCGATCTTGACCGAATATAACATTTTCACTTGTTAATGTTTCATTTTTAACGAAAATTGAAGAAAATAAATTTCAAACAGAACTTCCAAATGAAATTTATATAGTCCAGTCCAGTCACGTCGTCTGTCTTATATTAAAGATGCATTCAATTGTGTGTATCCAGTTGTTGGAAATTATCTTGAGATAAAGGGAATTTGGGGTCCATTTGTTTATTCTTGAAATATTTATCAACAACAACAGCAACAAACAACAAAATATATTGAATTATTATGAAACAGTTGTTGTTTTTATTGTAAATATTTAGTTATAGAATTTAAAGAAAAAGTCTCTTTTGTTTAAGAAAAAAATATGTTAACAATTATGATGACAATTTTTTCTTTTTTTTTTTTTGATTAAGATACAATGAAATATCGAATAAAAATTTTAATAAATAGAAATTCCAATAAAATTTGGTCCTACAGATCAGTTTATAGTTTGTTCTACAGATCTGATTATAGTTTGTTCTACAGATCACATCTATAGTTGGGTCTCTACCGATCAGTTAAAGTTTGTTCCTACAGATCAGATTATAGTTTGTTCTACAGATCAGTTTATAATTTGTTATACAAATCAGTTTATAGTTTGTTCTACAGATCAGTTTATAGTTTGTTTTACAGATCAGATATAGTTTGTTCTACAGATCAGTTTATAGTTTGTTCTACAGATCTGATTATAGTTTGTTCTACAGGATCAGATTATAGTTGGTTCTACCGATCAGTTTAAAGTTTGTTCTACAGATCAGATTATAGTTTGGTTCTACAGATCAGTTTATAATTTGTTATACAAATCAGTTTATAGTTTGTTCTACAGATCAGTTTATAGTTTGGTTTTACAGATCCAGATTAATAGTTTGTTCTACAGAACAACAAGTTTATAGTTTTGTTCTACAGATCAGATTATAGTTTGTTCTACAGATCAGATTATAGTTGGTTCTAACCGATCAGTTAAAGTTTGTTCTATCAGATCAGATTATAGTTTGTTCTACAGATCAGTTATAGTTTGTTTTACAGATCAGATTTATAGTTTGTTCTACAGATCAGTTATAGTTTGTTCTAGCAGATCTGATTATACGTTTGTTCTACAGATCAGATTATAGTTGGTTCTACCGATCAGTTAAAGTTTGTTCTACAGATCAGATTATAGTTTGTTTCTACAGATCAGTTTATAGTTTGTTTTACAGATCAGATTATAGTTTGTTCTAACAGATCAGTTTATAGTTTTGTTCTACAGATCTGATTATAGTTTGTTCTACCAGATCAGATTATAGTTGGTTCTACCGATCAGTTAAAGTTTTGTTCTACAGATCAGATTATAGTTTGTTCTACAGATCAGTTTATAATTTGTTATACAAATCAGTTTTATAGTTTGTTCTACCAGATCAGTTTATAGTTTGTTTTACAGATCAGATTATAGTTTGTTCTACCAGAACAAACAGTTTAATAGTTTTGTTCTACAGATCAGATTATAGTTTGTTCTACAGATCAGATTATAGTTGGTTCCTACGATCAGTTAAAGTTTGTTCTAACAGATCAGATTATAGTTTGTTCTACAGATCAGTTTATAATTTGTTATACAAATCAGTTTATAGTTTGTTCTACAGATCAGTTTATAGTTTGTTTTACAGATCAGATTATAGTTTGTTCATACAGAACAAACAGTTTATAGTTTGTTCTACAGATCAGATCATAGTTTTTCTACCGATCAGTTTATAGTTTGTTCTACAGATCAGATCATAGTTTGTTCTACCGATCAGTTTATATTTTGTTCTAACAGATCAGTTTATAGTTTGTTCTACAGATCAGACTATAGTTTCTTCTTAAGATCAGACTATACTTTGTTTTATAATATACTTTCTTCAATAGATCAGACTATACTTTTGCTCAGACTATAAATTGGTAGGGTATTCAAATGTATTGCTGATCATAATTTTAGGTATAAAATTAAAATATTTTAAATTTATACAAGAAAGTTATGTCGTATTAAAAATGGAATTAATTATTTATTAAAAGAATTCGGAAAAATTTATATTTTTACGCATTAATATTGGGATGATGAGAGCGATTCCATTTTAAGGTACATGATCCTCAATGAGAAACAACAAAATTTTAACAGAAATTTTGTACTTTAAAGGTAAAAAATATTAAAGATCAGTTAGAATACATTCGTTAAGAATGCTGTTTATTTTTCATGAAAATTACAAAAAGTGAAAAAATAATAATAAATTAAATGTGTTAAACGTGACATATTAAACACGTTTTAAATAATTAAACAATTTCCGTTAATGAAAATTTATTTTATGACTCGTTATTAGTGTATTCAAAAACCGAAATCGGAAACTGTATAACCGGTTTTTAGCATTTCAGAAAACTTCCACTATAAAGGAGAATATATAAAATGTTTTATTCCGTGTGGAACACGGGCAAAGTATCTGTATGGATTCTTAAACATCATATTCTGAGTCGATTTTGTCCATCATTAAATATTAAAAAAAATATTGTAATAAGATTCTGCAAGATTTTTTGTCCATTATCCATTTTTAGTTAAAAAAGGGTTAAGACCTATAACTTACGCCACCTATTTGGGACATAAAGAGTGCAAAGATAATTTACATATACATTTTGATTTTGATGGAATCATTGTTTAATCTTCATGCCGATTCATGTTATAGGTTTTTATTGGTTGGTCTAAATTTCTTATAAATGATATTTTCTTCTGTAAATTTATAAGAATCAAACAAAAAGCGGTTAACCGGTTTTTGACATAAAACTTTTTTAAAGACAATTTTACGAATAACTCGAAAATTGGTTTTCTGAAAATGTCGGTTAACCGTTTTTTTTTTTTTTTTTTTGACAAAAACCGTTTTCGAATACGGTTTTTTGAAAAGTCAATTTTACGAAACTCGAAGATGGGTTTTCTGAAAATGGTGGTTAACCGGTTTTTTACAAAAAAGCGTTTTCGAATACGGTTTGTATGAAAAGTCAATTTTTACGAATAATTCGAAAACCGGTTTTTTGAAAAATATCGGTTTTTTTGTATACACTATTCGTAATTTATAATAAAAAAATTATATTAATAATTTATTAACGTAGATTTTAATTGCATTAATAAAAAAATTGTAAAGATTTTTGAAATTTTAATGAAGAATTTTTATTTCATAATAAATATTAAATAATAAATTAAATAATATTTTATAAATAAATAAAATATTGAAATTTAATAATAATGTTTACATAATTTTAATTAAAAATTTTAAAAAATTCTTAACAAAATAATCGAAATCTTTTTTTCTTTTATAATGATTCTTCTTAACGAAAAAACTACACACAGAAAAAAAATCAATGTAAATTTATTAAATTATAAATAATTTAACTTTTTTGCTGCCTAATGGATGTCGAAACGTATGATCTGGAAGAATTTTTGTTGCTAATGCTCAAGGAAATGTTGAAGCATAGTTGAGGACCCAGAAGTCAAGTTTTTTAAAAAGAATTCTTCCTGCCTAATGGATGTCGAAACGTATGTTCTGAAAGATTTTTGTTTCTAATGCTCAAGGAAATGTTGAAGCATAGTTGAAGACCCAGAAGTCAAGTTTTCTAAAAAAATATTCTTGCTGCCTAATGGATGTCGAAACGTATATTCTAAAAAGATTTTTTGTTGCTAATGCTCAAGGACCCAGAAGTCAAATTTTCTCTAAAAAACACTCTTGCTGCCTAATGGATGTCGAAACGTATGTTCTATAAGATTTTACGCAATTTCTTGGTAACAAATTTTCTGATGTTAAAGCGCGAGGTAATGATAAAAAAAGTTGAGGATCCAAAAGCTTTCAAAATTTCTCAAAAAAGGCATGTGTCAAAGGAAACCAATCATTTGTTACAACGAGCCCTGTAAATTCCAAAAATTGCATTAAAGAATGTTTTCTAAAAAAAGCTGCTTCCATTCACAAGACTTCTTAATGTGTCCACATATTGTTGGCCTGACTTGGCATTCTGACATTATGGTAAACAAGCTCTTGAGTGGTACAAGAACAATAATGTGGTATTTCTACCATGAGAGCCAAATCATCCAAACTACCTGGGGCTAAAGCCAGTGAAGAGATATTGGACTCTTGTCAATAGAGAATTGGAGAAAACAGGTGTTCCAAAGGATGTGTTTTTTCTTTCTTTTTTGCAATAATTAAATTTTTAAAGAAATTCGCACGATTTTTTTAAGAAAATTTCTATACTTGAGGTGACCAATTTTGTAGGTCCACCTTTCGTCCACTTTATCCACCAAGACTTTGTGGTTTTCCAAATCGATTAAAAAATTAGCTCAAGAATTTTCAAGTGTAATTTTTATAAAAAATATAAAGCAGTTCCAAAGTTATAAGAATAATAACCAATCAAATATTATTGAGTGATCGTGTAGAGATCTTTACTTATGCCAAAGTTATCATCTAGCTGGTCTTATCATTTTGTGCTGATGAAAATTTTTATAAAAATTTAAATTCAAAATTTGTACAAGATCGTTATTATTATCGTAGTCAATCCGACTACGATAACTTGGTTTCAAATTCAATAAATTTGGTTTATTGGAAAAGCAAATTTAGTTTGATATTTTCAAATTATGATCACACAAACAAGAGGTCTTCCTAAGCCCTTTCCAAACAAACGATCGTGCAGCGATCTTTATTTCAAATTACTTTCACTTACCGTTTCTGAACATTGAGCTTGGTTTGGCAAACATTTTCCATTCGAATTATTGTTGTTGTTATTATTTTCATTTTGAGGATTTAAAAGATGAGAACGTTTGGCAAACATTTTAATTCAATAATTTTTCAATTATTTTTTTATTTCAATATTTTTTTCAATATTTTTTTATTTCAATATTTTTTTTTAATATTTTTTCAATATTTTTTATTTCAATATTTTTTTTTTGCAATTTTTGTAAAAAAACTCAAAACACTTGTTGAAATTAAATTAAATAAAAAATTTCTATTTAAAACTTTATTTTAACTTTTTATTTACCACAACAAATATTTTGTTGTCTCCAAAAAAAAAATCGGAAAGTCAGAAACCAGACCGTAAGAAGACGAAAACTTTCACAAAACAACTATTTAATCAAGCGACCACCGAAAACGTATGAAAATTGAAATGAATTTCTTGTTTTTTATTTGTAAAAAAATTATAAGAAAATCTTTTTTTCTTCTTCTTCTTTAACTGCAACTTAACTAAACTTCCGCAGAGAGTGAGAGCAAAAACAAAATGATCGTCCGTTATTTTTATAACGATAACGAGCGAAAAGTATATCAAGAAGTAAGAAAAAAAAAACGATTATAATTTTTTTTTTTATTATACCCTACACCACATTAGGTGGTTTGGTTGGGGTATTATGCGTTTGTTCCGATGTTTGTAACATACAGAAAAGATGGCGTTACACACACGTTCGATCAGAATCACTTTCTTAATCTGTCCGTGAACACTTCTAAAGGTTGAATATTTTTTTTCAATATTTTTATTTCAAATATTTTTTTAATATTTTTTCAATATTTTATTTCAATATTTTTTTTTTGCAATTTTTGTAAAAAAACTCAAAACACTTGTTGAAATTAAATTAAAATAAAAATTTCTATTTAAAAACTTTATTTTTAACTTTTTATTTACCACAACAAATATTTTGTTGTCTCCAAAAAAAAATCGGAAAGTCAGAAACCAGACCGTAAGAAGACGAAAACTTTCACAAAACAACTATTTAATCAAGCGACCACCGACAAACGTATGAAAATTGAAATGAATTTCTTGTTTTTTATTTGTAAAAAAATTATAAGAAAATCTTTTTTCTTCTTCTTCTTTAACTGCAACTTAACTAAACTTCCGCAGAGAGTGAGAGCAAAACAAAATGATCGTCCGTTATTTTTATAACGATAACGAGCGAAAAGTATATCAGAAAGTAAGAAAGAAAAAAACGATTATAATACTTTTTATTATTATACCCTACACCACATTAGGTGGTTTGCTTGGGGTATTATGCGTTTGTTCTGTTGTTTGTAACATACAGAAAATATGGCGTTACAGGCACTCGTTCGATCAGAATCACATTCTGAATCTGTCCGTGAACACTTTAAAGGTTGAAATTTTCGATAACGAAGCTTATTAAAATTGTCTATGTTCGGTCCATTATTTCAGGTAGATTCCATACAAATGTCCTAACGGAATGAGTATTCAAGTTCATAAAAGTTCTAAATATAAAGCGATTTTAATGAAATTTGTCAGAATTATGTATTACAATATTCTAAACCGATATGTCAAATTATGCGAGGGTCGTTCTATTGCTTCTCATAGGTTCCTTCCAAATATCGCTTTAAAGAGCATAAATCTCTTATAGGCGTTGATATTTTAATAATAAGTCAAATGGTTAAATATAAGCAAAAATCAATGTTCAAAATTATAGGAGGGTCGGTTCATAATTTCATGTAGCTCCCATTTAACTCCTCACAAAAATTGATTTAAAGTTTCACAATAATGTACTGCACACTTAAGAATAAATCATAAATAATATAAAATTATACGAGGGTCATTCATTACATTTTCTTATCAACCATTTGTAACCACCATTTGTGGTGTAGGGTCAGGCTTGACCATCCATAATATTCTTACTTGTTTTAGTAGCTATTGTGAATTGTCGTATTATAACGTCAGATCAAAAACAACAACAACAATGTCAAAATTACAATAACAAGTACTGTATAAATATTTAAAATGTATGCTTGACGTCTCGTTCATACACTTAATGCAAATTGTGTAAATGTGTGAAATTATTGAGCCGACAACCAGACAGACAAGATAATTCAAATGAGTACTAATATTTTAAGTGCATTTTCAATGATTTTTTTCTTTAGAACACTCCAACACACATCCAAATGAGAATAAGGTTATGTTAAGTTTATCATTTCGTTTGTAACGAAAGAAATTAATTTCTACAAATGCTGAATTGATTAAGCTATATCAGGTTATCTGACCTTATTAAGGCTCTGAAGAAAATAATGGAAAAGTAAGGAAAAAATCGCATTTTTTTAATATCGCCTAACGAAGATCAGTAGTGAGATCACTTTAGTAAAAAAATGAAAATGATCGCTCTTTAAAAATTAGTAAGATCGTTTCAGTTAAAAATAACTTTAAAGACTTAATTGAAGCATCCTCAGTTTGGTTTAAAGATGCCTTTAAAAATAATTCATAACAACAATCCAAAGATTTTCCAATTTATTGCCTCCTGAAGATCACTATTTAAAACAAGTGCGATCGCTTCTTAAACCTGATTCGAAAAGTTTGGCAACCCTTAGTCAGTAAGCAATAAAAGAAGAAATTCTTTAAGTCTTTTCTTAAATAAGAGAAAAACGATTTTTTCTTTGATGGGGAAGACAAGTGGAATTAGGGGTCTCCAGATTCAGTAATGCCGTATAATAACATTTTTACATATTTTACATGTCATTTAAATGTAAAACAAGTTTGTATTAACCCGTGGAAACAGTGAAAAGTTTAGTTAAATTGATCGTGATTTTCACCATAAAATCGAAGTTCACCTTAAGATCAAATTTTTTACCATTAAAACAGATTTTCACCACAAAATGAGACTTTCGCCCTAAAGTCAGATATTTGTCTTAAAACCTGATGTTCGCCCTAAAGTTAGATATTTATTTTAAAACCAGATCTTCGCCTTAAAATCAGATTTTCACCTTTAAATCAAAATTTTCGTCACAAAATCTGATTTTAACCAAAACCAGAAGTTTACTTTAAATC
This sequence comes from Cochliomyia hominivorax, assembly GCA_004302925.2. Lineage (NCBI taxonomy): Eukaryota > Metazoa > Arthropoda > Insecta > Diptera > Calliphoridae > Cochliomyia > Cochliomyia hominivorax. Next base: position 85,873,780 of record PYHX02000413.1, on the reverse strand, counting down.
AGAAATTCACCTCAAAATAAAATTTTCTCCCTTTAAACAGATTTTAAAAATCAGTGACATCAAAATTAGATTTTTACCTCAAAATTAGATATTCACCTCAAAATCTAATTTTCACCACAAAATCAAATGTTCACCACAAAATCAAATTTTCACCTCAAAATTATATTTTCACCTCAAAAAAGATTTTCACCTCAAAAAAATCAGATTTTTAACTAAAAATCAGAATTTCATCACAAAATCAAATTTTTACCTAAAATTAGAAGTTTACCCATAAATCAGATATTCACCTCAAAATCCATTAAAGTAGATTTTAAAATAAAAAATTTCACATCAATATTAGATTCGCAGCTTAAAATTAGATTTTGCTTTAAATTTGATATTCACCTCAAAATTAAATATTCAACTCAATAACACAAGATAAAATTTTCACCATAAAATTATATATCCAACTTAAAATGAAATTTCCACCTCAAAATTAGATTTTAATCTCAAATTCAAATATTCACCTCACAATCAGATTTTTACTATAAAGTAGTTTTTTTTCAAAATTAATTTTCTAGTCTTGAAGGGGAAAAAGGGGTTAATTACAGTTTTTATCATTAAAAACCACAAATTGCATAAAAAATCTCTTAAACGAAAAAAGTTGTTGAAATAAAAAAATAACATTGTTTATCATTTAAAAGGGGCTGAATAGATAAAGGTATTTAGAAAATTATTTAATAATAAATTAGAAAAAAATATACATTTTTTTAATAAAGATACACATGGTTTTAAGTAGTGTGAACACTTGTACGATGACTTTTGAAAATTTTAATCTAAAACAAGTTAAAGTGTTAAATTTGGCCGCGGCCAAATTTAATATTTAATATTTAACGTATTATAAAAAGGCTTTCATATCATCGCTTTTAGGAGAAGGAGAACATAAGAGCCATTACTAAACCTTTATATGAGTCAACATTGATACTCTAGTGAATGCAAAATTTTATTCAGATAACGAGTAGTTTTCGCTTTCACTAAAACAATACCCATAAATGGCCAAGAAATAACTCGGATATTTATGGGTCGATTTCAAAAATTTTTAAATCAAAATGTAGAAAAAAATAGCTATTTTTCTGCATCAAAATTTAGTCCATATATCCCACTGGAAGTTCAAAACATCGGAAAATGCGTCTTTGCTTATAACTCGAAAACTAATGGACCGATTACTGTGGTGTTTTCAACTCAAAAATTCTCTAGTACAAAAATTATATCTCTAGGTTAAATAGAACGCTCGAAAATTGGAAAACATTACTTACATTGTTATTATTTTCAGTACTATTTCCAACAACAACCACAAGGAAAATAAAGAATTGTTAATATCTCGGCCATTTATGAACCGATTTGAAAATTTAAAAAAAAAAATTCAAGGAAAAAATAGTAATTTTTCTGCGTGAAAACTAGATCCGTAGCTGGCCCAGGAGCGTGAAAGTTCCAATCCGGAAACTAATGGCATAATCGGATTTTGTCTTCGAATGAAAAATCCACAAAAATATTTCTGACCTGATGATTAAATTCAGGGAAAAAATGTAATCAATTAGAGCCATAACCAAGTCCATAGAAGGTTCCAAATATCGAAAATGTCTATAAATACGAAACAATGGTCCGACTCATTCTTGTCTTAGCGCATAAATCCGTTAATTAATTGAAATAACTAACTGTGAAAAAAAATCTCCAAATCTTAAATAATGTAAAAAATAGAGAAAAATTTAGTCCCCCAAAAAAATTTCGAGGAAGTTCAAAAGATCGGAAAATGCGTCTTTGCTTATAACTCGAAAACGCACCGATTACTTTGTTTTCAACTCAAAAATCTCTTAGTACAAAAATTATATCTCTAGGTTTCCGCTCGAAAATTGGAAAACATTACTTACATTGTTATTATTTTCAGTCGTTTGATATTTCCACAACAACCACAAGGAAAATAAAGAATTGTTAATATCTCGGCCATTTATGAACCGATTTGAAAAATTTTTTAAAATCAAAATTCAAGGAAAAAAAATAGTTTTTTCTGCGTAAATAGAAGCTGGCCCAGGAATCTCGGAAAACTAATTATAATTCTGTTAGTATGTCTTCGAATGAAAAAAGTGATAAATTGTAAATTTTTTTGACCTTTTTATGATTTTTCAAAAAAATGTAATGAATTAGAGCCAAACCAAATAGTTTTTTATATCGAATTTTTAAATACGAAACAATTGTCCGACTTATCTTTAGCGCATAAATCCGTTAAATTAATTGAAATATTAACTGTGAAAAAATAAGTCTCCATCTTAAATAATTAAAAAAAAAAAAACAAAAAAAATTCGAGTAGATTTTTACTGTAAAATATCTGCGCGCAATTTTTAAATAATTTTCTGGATTTCCATATTTAAAGAAAAATGCATAATCGTTTGATTTTTATATGGTCAACTATAGATAGATCCATAACGATCCAGAATTTATATACTTTCATGGAAATTACAAGCGGAAACAAACTTATAATTAACCATTCTGTCCTAGTCAGAGGGTTAAAAAAAGTGATAAATAAATAAAATGGTTTTTTATTTTTATTATTAATAAAATATTAAATAATGTTGGTTTTAAATTATAATTTAAACAAATTAGTTCTTTTAAAAATGTTAACATTAAAAAAAAAAAACTCATTATCTGTAAAATTGTTGAAATTTAAATAATTTTATTATTTAAAGAAAATAATTATAATTTTTTTACAACATTTTCATTTAATAAAATATAATAAAGTGATTATTTCAAAATAATAAGGTTTATAACAGTTATATAATCGGAATTATAAAAGATGAAATTAAAAATAAAAATTGTTGACAATTCAACTCTATATTGACAGATAAATTACAATGTCATTTACACATTTTGTAAACAAACAAAAAAAATAGACATAATGATAGATTTGGATCTTGAGATAATTTTATGAGAAGTACATCCTCGAAACAATGTTTAATAACAATAACTTGAGGGGAATACAACTGGGAGGTATATGGGATCACCACTAAAACACATTGGCCGACAATTAAAATATAACGGAAACTTTAGAGAAATAATCATAATAAGATAACAGGAAAACAGATTATATCTGCCCACATCATTGGTTAGAGCGGAAACAATGTGCACAATCTTATGAAGAAGCCAACCAACCATAAAATAAGGACATACATATCTTGACCGAAATGGTGATCATGTTAAAAGCCTCCAGGGACAACAAATTAATAAATTTTTTAGATAAAAATTAAAAAAAAATTTGGAACAAGACAATAATCCATGACTACACCAATCAGTTCTAGTTCAGTTCTGGTTCACTTCTTGTTCTATTTTAGATCAGTTCTAGTTCAGTGTGTATTCAAGTTCTAGTTCTATTTTAAATCAGCTCTAGTTCAGTTTAAGATAAGTTATATTTCACTTCTAATTTTAATTTCGATCAGATTTAGTTCAGTTTTTGTTCAATTCTTAGTTCAGTTCGGTTTCAATTTAAGTTCTGTTTTACTTGTTGTTGGTTCTATTTGAGACAAGGAGACAAAATGGCGAATATTACAGACACTATCATGAGGATACAATAATGCAACGGGCTAGACAGTGTATGGTGACCTGATGGGTCCACTAGAACTTGAGCTATTTTGAGGAACTAGTGAGAAAATAAACTATATTCCTTCTATTTTGATAAGAAAGTTTAGCTGATTTTGAAGTTCCTCAAACTTTTGAATACTGAGAGAAAAAGGTTAAGTTTAAATTTTATCACTTTTTATGAATTATAAGCCTTATTTACCCGCCTTCACTATATGTGGAAGTTGAGATACCCTCCAATCAATCAATCGTAATAAAATGTATAATTTTTAGTTCATTTTCTTTCATAATAAAATTGAAAATTAAAACAAGTTTTTAACGCCCTGAATACATTTAAATGAAAATGCAACAAGTGGATAACATTCCTAAGCAATCAACTGAAAGATTTGATTGAATCGAATTCCTATTACACTTCAAGAGAATCTAAAAAAATGATTGACAAAACTCTGAACTAAATGAAGTATAAACATTAAATGTACTCATCAAATTGTTGTATTAGTAGAAATATCTGTAGTCAGGTTGATGCCGCTGCTATTGCTGATGATAATGCCAATTCTGTCGGTATGTTTTGTTCTCTTTTGGTTTGTTAATGTGATAATAAACCACATAAAAGTAATAAATGTTAATTGGCCCAAATTATGAAGTGGCAAAACAAGTGTTGTAGAAATTTATCTTCACTGATGTATAAACAAAAATTTTTGTTTATATTATTTTTTTGCTGGAATTGAGATTTTCAAAAATTCCAAATAAATATTTGACCCAATTTTATAATGAAACCAGAAAATTCATAAAAATTTTGCTATAAAAGATTATTTATTATAGAAAAAACACATAGAATTTCTTAAAAAGGAGAATAATTCAGGTGTTTTGTTCTACAATATCTGAGCTAATTTGAAATCAAAGCAGAATGGTGGGGGATAAAATGAAAATAAAGAAATAGAATGAACTGGAAATGAACTAGAACTGAACTGGAGCTGAAAAAGAACTGAACTAAACCTGACCTGGAACTGAAATAGTATTATTCTAGAACTAGAAGTGAACTGGAGCTGAAATAGAATTGAACTGGAACTGAAACAGAACTGAACTGGATCTGAGATAGAACTGAACTGGAACTAAAGTAAAACTGAACTAGAACTCAATTTGAACTCAGACGTAGAACTGAAATAGAACTAAACTAGAACTGAACTGGAGCTGAAATAGAACTGAACTGGAACTAATGTAAAACTGAACTAGAACTCAATTTGAACTCAACTATAACTGAACTAGAACTGAATTAAAACTTAGCTAGAACTGATCTAGAAGAGATCTACAAATGAACTTATTACGATCCTCTTTACACGGCACTAGAGGAATAAAATGACTAGCTCTTATAATTTCAGGAGCCTGTTCATCCCTCCCTCCACTCTAGCCCCGAAGGATGTAATAAAATTATGTATACAAAAGCTAACAACTGAAATATACTCTCACTCTGAATTTCCATATCAGGAATAGGAGAAAAATGGAGTCCTTCAGCCGTACTTTTTTTGAATAATGTTATTTAAATTTTTTAACAACATGTTTCGCTCAAGCAAAGGTTGAGTACAGCGTCCCGGAGCTAATACCGCTAAGCCAACAGAGTAAATGAACCGATAAGTGGTACGTAAGAAACGAAACGGAACTAGAACTAAAAGATATCCAGAACTGAACTAGAAATGATTTAGAATTAAACTAGAACTGAACAAGAGGTAAACTGTAACTAAACTAAAACGAAAATATATAGAACTGCAACTAAACATAACTAGAACTTACCTAGAAATTAACTAGAACTGAACTACGACTGAACTAACACAAAACTAGAACTGAAATAAAACTGAACTATAGTTGAAGTAAAACTGAACTAGATCTAGTAGTGAATTAAAACTGACTGAACTATAATGAACTAAAACAGAAATAGAACTGGACTATAATTGAAGTAGAACTGAAATAGAAATGATTTAGAACTGAATTAGAACTCAACTAGAAATAAAATAAAATTGAACCAAAACTGAACTTCTCAATCTTAAATTTGATAATAAATTCACACCTAAATTAATTTTAATTATTGTTAAATCATTTATTTTTGTTTTTCATTTTCATTTCATTTTTCAAATAGATTAATTCGTTTTTATTATATTTGATTTGTTAAATCAGCATATTTGTTTATTGTCCAAAATTCAACTGATAATAATTATTTGTTACAATTATTTTTGCTAAATCATGGAAAAAATTAAATTTTGATATATATTTTTTAAAAGTGTTTAAAAACATTTAGTTTTTAGTACACCAAATCTTATAACAAGTGTTTTGATTATAATTAAAAAAATAATTAAAATAAAAAAATAGAAATTTGCACTTAAAAAACTGATTATACAAATATGGATGAAATTATGAGAGGGTGTGGTATGAGACCAATAAAATACATTTTCACCATGATGAATTTTGTAGAACTTAACGCAAAATCTAAAAAATCTTAGATAACTTTAATTAGCAAAAATAAAATTATTTAAAAACGCTTCAACGAGAAAAGAACTTTATTTTGTGACTAGCTATATGAATTATTTCAGAAATTGGAGGAAAAGTAAGATTATATATGAACTAGCAGAACCGGCAAATTTCGTTTTGCCAAAAAGAAAATTTTTACTTTGTATGGAAGATATCCCTCCCCCTGATGTTAGCCTTTCTACGTTTTGTTCAGTAAAACAGTTCCTTGGAAAAATTGTTGGGACCAAATTTGAGAATTTTGAGAGACTCATTGTTACAGGTCTTTAGATATTCGAGAATCAATATCAATAGAACGGAACACAAACTTATCCAGAACTGAAATATAACTAAATTAGAAATATGGTTGAATTTAACTAGAATTGAGCAAGAACTGAACTAAAACTCAACTAGTTTCTGCATATTAAAGGACCTTGCAGTAACGTTAATATGACGTCAAATTGGTAAGTTTTGTTTAATCTGGGAATACAGGTGCTATTATTGGATTTGTGATAGGCCTTCTGTCAAAAAGGATGATTGGATTGATTATTGGCATCTAAGAGAAACTCCGCAGGGTGACTTACTAATACCTCTGCTGTGGAAATTGGCTATGAACGGTCTACTAATGAAAATGGACCATAGCATATGCTGATCATTTTGATCATATTGATCGTGGCGATATCAAGTAAACGCCTGAGGTCACTATCACTGAATAGCACTTAAAACTTTTAGCGATTGGAGTACTGTGAGTGGACTAAGTGTTAATCCAGCAAAAGCGAATCTCGTATTATTCACTAGGGGAAAAAATAAATAAATACCGGACTTCAGACTTTCGGTGCAAGGCAGAGTGATTTTGTAGCTTAAATAAATATCACTGATTAACTGTTTTTATTTATGCTTGTAATTCCAAGAACTTGATTAAGTAAGATTAAAATCTTTGTCTTTATATACAAAAAATGTTTAACATTTTAGTATTACAATACTAAATTATATTTGGGATTTATGGCCTTCAAAGAGGCTTGTATGGTACCTGTGAAAAGCAATAGACCGACTCTCGCATAATTTGGCATATATAGAATAATATAGGTCTTATTTATATTGAATTTCTTTGAAATCGCTTTATATTTAGGACTTTTATGAATTTTAAACCTCATTCCGGAAGGACATTTGTATGGGAGGAAACTGAAATATTGGAACGAACATTGCTAATGGAAGAAATTCGTTCTTAGAACAAAATAAAAATATGCACTAAATTTCATCAAGATATCGCAAAAATTGCGACCTGTACAGTGATCACAACATTTACAAGGACAGACGGGTGCCCATTGCTAAATCGACTCAGAAAGTGATTTTGAAACGAACGGTATACTTAGAAGTGGGAATAACTTCATTTTTTCTGTATGTTACAAACATAAGCACAAACGCATAATAACTTAACCACCTACGGTGGTGTAGGGTATTAAAATAAGGCTTGTCATGATTACCCACGTGTGATATCACGTTCGAAAAAAAAATTATAAAAATAATAATCTTATAGATTTAAAAGAAATAAGAAGGTTAAATAATAGCTTAAAAAAATTTAATTTTAAACAATGACTAAATATAATTTGTTGATTAATTATAAACTCAATTGCGTTTTTTTCTTAAGATTAGAAAACAAACTTGCAAAAAAATATATTTTTAAAATTTCAAGATAAGAATTATTAGAGTACATATAGTATTTTGAAATTATTAATAAATAAGATAAGCTAAATAAATTAAATTTTATATAAAAGATGAAGATTGTTTTTAAATTCAAACAGTCTATACAAGACAGCTTTTGTGAAATCAGGACGTCAACACTAATTATTCACCAATAACAAAAACCAAACACGTACCGTTATTTGATGTTATTTGCCATAATAATGTAAACAAAAACTACTTTAACACTTAACACAACAACAAAAACTGCAGTATTGTTTGTGGGAGAGAGAAAGGGGAGTAATTTGGAGAAAATATATGAATGGATAGATAAATAAATAAAATAGGTCAACAGCTGTTTAGTAATGAGAGAAAAAAAAACTATTTTTATGCTATAGAAAATGTAATAATTGTGCTAATTATTATTATTGTTTTAAGTATTTTATTAATTAATAGCGCGAAACAAACTTACCGTTTTTTGTCTTTTCTTACTAGTTTCTGGTGCATCACACATTTTTTCTTGCTTTCTTTTTGAAAATTCTTATTAAAATTCCTTTGTATTTCCAAGAATTTATGTTAATTGTGACACATTAAAATTTACGCTACACGTCACGTCTATCAATTAAAACACTTCACCACAATGATTTTCTGGTAACAACACTATCAAGTGCTTTTTTTAAACTAAAGATAAGTTTAACAAATTTTAATTTAGTTAAAATGCTTTTTGTAAAAAAATAAATTGAGGCAATTTGAGAGTAAAAAATCTCAAACATATGTTAGCATATTTGTTGTTGTTTTTCTTTTAACAATAATTTACAACTTTCTTTTTATTTTCCTTGCTGTAATTATAAAACTATTTTATAATTTTATTAATATATTTTTTATAAAGCTCAAAAATGTTTGTTAATTATTTTTATACAATAGATTTTTCATTTATAAATTCTAATAATTTACTAATTTTATCGAAATTCCTATGAAATTCTTGTAAAAACACAGATTATTTTCTCTTAGGAAACACCAAGCCGTCAACTTTGAACTGGACGCCTTTAAATTTATCTATGGCTTAAAGTTATTCAAGCGGCTTAATGATTTTTTCTAATTACTTAAAAAATTAAAAAAACTATAATTTTCTTAGGCTAAAACTAATAACTGTGTACAAATCATGAATTTAATATTTATTCAGAAAAAATAGAAAAACAAAAATAAATCACAATTAAATGTTTTTGCCAGCAGCCGCCGTATTCACTCATGTATTAATCAGCATAGATTTATTTTCCAGTATTGGAAAGCGCTTTTTTGTTTAAAAAACATCACAGTGTTTCAAATACAGTGTTAAGGGAAATGTTAGCGAAATTAAGTTTTGAGTTTGGACTTTGTAGACATAAAGGAGGTCGCATAACTTTTAATTCCCTAAAGAAATTTTCTAAATCTTTTCATTAATTGCTAAAAAATATAAAATATTAGACTCGCTATAACATATAGCTGTTGTCCTATCGTATATCCTATAATACATCAACCAATTAGTCTCTCTATGAATTCTTGCAATCTGACATGAAAAAAGAGTATGTAGAATTTTCATCTGCTCTCTGATAGTTCTTGATATACAAGAATTTATAAAACATTTAAGCAGAACGCTCCCTGTATTTTTTACTAAGACCTTATTTAAAGGCACTGATGAACGTTATTTTCATTCCTTTTTCTAACTATAATTTTTGACAACTTATTAATTTTCCAATTTCACTCAGCTTTTAACGGATTAAATTGAACATCTGTTTAGAATTTAAGGTGTAGCAACGTCCTTAAACAAAAGCAATTGATCTGGCATCACTGTCACAATTATTCTCAAACAATTGTTTTGCATTTTTTTCAGTGGTCGTTCGCTCTCTTTATTTAATTTTTTGATAATTTTTTTCGATGAAAAGTAGTTAAATTTTGTGGATAAATCTAATAGAAAATTAAGAAGTGTAAAGTGTATTTTAAAGAAAAAACAAAATGCTTTCCTTGCTACAGGAAAAGCGACCGTTAAAACGTTCACGTTTAGGTCCACCCGATGTCTATCCACAGGAGGCCAAACAACGGGAAGATGAATTGACACCATCCAATGTCAAACATGGATTTGCCACAATGCCACCATTGGCCGATGAATTCGGCACAGCTCATACCTCCAATGTGAATGCCAGCAAAGTGGCATCATTTTTCAATGCCATTTTGGCGAAAAAAGAAGAGTTGATGACCTTGCAGGATACCGTTCGTAAGAAACAACAAATCAATTGTAAAGATAATTTTTGGCCGGTTTCGCCTCGTACCAAAGGAGCGTTAGATGCCTGGTTTAAGGATTTAGCCGGCAATAAGCCATTATTGAGTTTAGCCAAAAAGGCACCTTCGTTTAATAAAAAAGAAGAAATATTGATTACTTTGTGTGATCATCAGGTTAACATGCAAAGAGCTACTTGGTTTATTAAGTTAAGTGCCGCCTATATGGTTAGTGTTTCGGAGTCAAAGAATAAGAAACGAAATTCATTTGATCCAGTACCCGAATGGACAAGTAATCTTATAAAGTTTATGAAAGATTTGCTGCCAAAATTACAGGAATACTATCATTTAAGCGAAAAGAGTAAGTTTTAAAGACTTTTTCTATATACTTTACACTTGAAGGTTTAAAATAGAGAAATAGTTTCATACTCGATATAAAAATTCTAACAGGTCGTAAAAATTCAGGTTCAGTTTTAGTTCATTTCAGGTTCAGTTCTAGTTTTAGTTTGGTTCTAATTCAATTCTAGTTCAGTTCTAGTTCAATTCTAATTCAGTTCGAGTTCAATTCTAGTTCAGTTCTAAATCAGTTCTAGTTCAATTCTTATTCAGTTCTAGTTCAGTTTTGTTCAGTTCCAGTTCAGTTCTTGTTCAGCTCTAGTTCAGTTCTAGTTCAGTTCTTTTTCAGTTAGAGTTTAGTTCTAGTTCAGTTCTAAATCAGTTCTAGTTCAGTTCTATTTCTGTTCGAATTCAGTTCTAGTTCAGATCTGTTTCAGTTCCAGTTTAGTTCTAGTTAAGTTTTAGTTCATTCACTTCAGTTCTTGTTCGGTTCTACTTCATTTCAAGTTCAGTTTTGTTTTTAGTTCTGCGTTTATGCGAGACAATTAACAATTTTGCTTATTTTAATTAATATCTAAATCAAATTTTAGGCTCACCAGCTGAAAAGGCCTTATTAAGTGGCTATGGAGCCCCTACTACACAAAACAATAGCCAAACACAGAATACCTCCTCAACACATTCTACAAATGCCCTCAATACGGTGCCCCAATCTTTGGCTAGTCCTGTACCAATGTTAAGTCCAGCAAATAGTCAATCCTCCGCCGGAGGCACAGGCGGTTTGGGATCATTAACAGGCAATAATACTCCAGGGGTAGGATCTTCTAATTCACAATCCGGTCTGCCTGGATCTAATAATATGCCCGGCTCAGGATCCTCTATATCCGGCATTGGGAGCAATTTTGAAGATAGTCGTAATGCTTTGAAATATTGGAATTATTGCACCCAACTGAGTAAATATATGCATGAAGAATCTCTATTAGATAGACAAGAATTTCTTAATTGGATTTTGGAGTTATTGGACAAAATGCGTACACAAGCTTCATTTGATGAGTCTTTAAAGAAATTAATATTAACGTTTGCTTTACAATATATGCATGATTTTGTGCAATCCGAGAGATTAAGCCGTAAAATGGCCTATATTGTAGCTAAAAAATTAGCTAATCTTTTGAATAATGTTATTGAGCAACAACAACAGCAACAACAATTGAATGGTAAACAATTGCTTCCAGCAGGACAAACACCCATGGATATTGATGATAATGATAATGGAATGGAAAAGAAAAAACCAATTGTTGATCCTTATGAAAGTGCAATTAATGAGTATTTAAATTGTCCCCATCATAGAGATATAATTATGTATTTAAGTTGTATATTACAAATAATAACCATTGAATGTCCCACAGCTATGGTATGGTGTGGTATAGGAGAAAATCGTATACCAGCAGCTTTATGCGGCAGTCCTTTAGATCATTTACCTATAGCACCCTCAGCACTGCCAATGCCTTCTAAATGTTCCATAACGAATTATGAAATTCGAAGACAATTAAGAGCCACAGAAGCCGAAATAGTGTTACGTTCCAAACATGCTGAAAATCGTTGGTTTGCTGAAAAATGGCAAAATGCTAATAAAAACTCTTACACTCATGTTTTAACCATATTAGATTATTTGGATACGCATTGTTTTGATTTAATGGATCAAGCTAATTCTATAGACTCTTTATATGCCAACATATTTCAACCTTTTGTTAGTGTACGACGAGAAATGGGTGCAAATGGTGAAATGAAAGAAATACGACAAGAATATGATGCTCATACGGTGGATGGTGCAACAGTGAAAATATTATGTGAATGGGCAGTATCAAGTCAAAGGTAAGTTTCGATTATTTTAAATGAATTTAAAACAAAACAAAAACAAACTAATTTCCTTTTCTATTTTAACAGGTGGGGTGAACATCGTGCCATTGTGGTGGCGATTTTGCTAGATAAGAGACAAATTGAGGTTACTACTCCTTCACCGGAAGACAATAACAATATTAATGGCAATAATAATAATCCTAATGATGATAAGGATTCTATAGCTTCAGGAGCAGGGCTTATAGGAGGTTTACCCGTATTTCAATCTGTTCTAATGAATTTTCTTGATCATGATGCTCCTGTTCTGGATGAAAATGGTAGTGTGGCTAATCGTACACAATTTACTAATTTGGTTCATTTGTTTAGTGCTTTAATACGTCATGATGTTTTCTCACATAATGCTTACATGCATACGCTTATATCCCGGGGAGATCTATTAGAGGGAGCAAACTCAACCACAACTACCACCACCACTACCTCTAACACCGGCACTAATGTAGCCTCTAGTTTAAACAATAAAGCCGTAGTAGGAGGCAATAATGTTTCTGGCCCAATTTCTAATAAACCTGTTTCTCCTTCTGTGAATCATGGTTTTGATGATGAATTTGGTCCTAGTTTGGATTTTAAGCATAATGAATTTGATGACTCGAATGTGGATGATGATTTGGATAAACTCTTACAAAATATCAAAGAAAAAGGTCAAGCAGAAGCACCAGATAGTCCTAAGATACCCGATCATAACAATAGCACTAGTTGTAATGAAGCAAATTCCTCTATATCAAGACATTATATATACACAAAACATTTTCCCATACCCCAAGATGATCCTGCTATGATCTATAGCAGTGAATCAAATCAACGTTATATTCTTCTCTTTGGAGTTGGCAAAGAACGTGATGAAAAGAAACATGCTGTTAAGAAAATGTCTAAGGAAATTTGTAAATTATTTACTAAAAAATTTAGTATTGATGTGGCCGAAGGTGGTAAAGTGAAAAAACATTCTCGCAATGAATTTAACTTTGAAAATACCACTAGTAAATGTCAAAATATGGCGTATTTTGATCAACATGTTGTTACATCACAGTGTGCGGCCACAGTATTGGAACAATTGAATAGTTTTGCAATGGGTAATAATAATTATTTGCCTGTGCAGGAGCATGTAGCATTCTTATTTGATCTAATGGAAATGGCTTTGAATATACACAGTCTCTTGGAGTTGTGCGATCAAATATTAAAAGAATTGCCAGAAGTTGAAAATCAACTATTATCGAAAAAATCTAATATGGTACGCAGCTACACCACTTCTCTGGGTCTTTATATTGTAGGCATCCTAAGAAGATATCATAGTTGTTTGTTACTCTCACCCGAACAAACGGTGTCGGTATTTGAAGGCCTCTGTCGCATTATCAAACATGTTAATAATCCCTGCGAATGTAGTTCAGCAGAACGTTGTATTTTAGCTTATCTCAGTGATTTGTATGAATCTTGTTTGATTTTACGTTCCAAAGATCAAGAACCAGAATTTTTCCCTCAAATGTCACATATAAAAAAATTCAAAGATATTTTCAATCAACCCGAACAATTGAGTATGGCTCCACAAACATATAGTCCTCAATTTATGCAAGAATTTTTAGCTTCACCCAAACGTGGTGGCAAAATAGATTCTTTGTGGTTGCGTCAATTGCATGAATCTCCAACCAATATTTATAGTTTTGTTTCGAATGTTATATTTGCTGTTTGTCATGAAACCGATAATGATCGTTTAAATGATATTGCTATAGCTTGTGCTGAGTTAACGGCTGGTTGTAATGCCCTGTCAGAAGAATGGATTGCTGCTTTGCAGAGTATTTGTCATGCCATGAAGAAAACACGTTATCCTCATCTCTGTCAGATTGATATCCAAAATAGTAAAATTCATAATTCTTTGGCCGTCTTCATATGCATTTTAGTTGCAAGACATTGTTTTTCATTGGCGGATTTTGTTATGAAAATTGCTTTACCCACGTTGGCCAACGCCTATCCTGTGGGAGGTGAGATAACAACGGACGCAGAGTCGGGTAAGTAAAAATGGAACTAGAACTGAACTAGAGTCGAACTAGAACTTAACAAGAGCTGAACTAGAGCAGAAGTAGAACTCAAGTAGAATTGAACTAGAACTGAACTAAAACTAAACTTAAACTGAACTTGAACTGAACTTAAACTGAAGTAGAACTGAACTTAAACTAAACTTGAACTGAACTAGAGGTAAACTAGAAGTGAAGTGGAACTGAACTAGGGCTGATCTAGAACTAAAGCTGAACTAGAACTGGATTCTACCTGAATTAGAACTGAACTAAAAATTAAATTTTCTCAATGTAAAAATTGGAAAATCTTTGTAAATTTTCTAATTTTTTTTTTCATTTTTTTCTTTAGGTGCTCGTTTAACATGTCATTTGGTTCTGAAACTCTTCAAAACTATAGAAATACCACAACCCGGAATGTATTCTGTGAGTACTTCACCAAATCCCCTAAATGCCGTCAGTAGTTCTTCCAACATTAAACTGAGTTGCGATCGTCATTTACTAATAGCGGCCCATAAAAATATACCTCTCGAAGCGGTATTAGCAGTATTGAAAGCCATTCTAATAGTGGTTGATACTACAGCTTTAAAAACGCCCACCATGACAGGGAATACATCGACTGGAGCTTTTAGTAGTGGTGGTAAACGTGGTAGTGGTTTTAATACCCCCGTTCATCCAGGCAGTACACCCAAAAGTAATGATCGCCCAGTAGATATAAGTCAGATATTGGGTACTAGTGATTTAAATAGTTTGACGGGAGATCATGATATGTCACAGCCATTATCTACAACACCCTTAAATCCCTCCGTAACTGGATCGGGAGAACAAATATCTTTATTGGAATTTGCTCAACATGTTCTTAAGCAGATATGTGCCCAGGAACATGTTTTGGAAAGATGTCTTAAGAATGCCGATAAATTATGTGACATGATTATCGATGATATGTTAACGCCAAAACAATCGCAATCTATATTACATATGATTTGTTATTCAGAAGCTGAATATAGTGTCATATCGGAAATGGATCAAAAATCTATGATTGTAAGAATATTAGAACATTTAGGTCAATGGACTTTACGAATATCTTGGCTAGACTTGCAGCTGATGCATAAGCAAAGTATGAACAATAGTACTGAATTGACAGCCTGGTTGGATACAGTGGCTCGGGCGGCCATAGATGTTTTCCTAATGGAAGAGGTACCCTCGCCTAATGGTGGTAAAGCAGAACATAGACCTAAACCTTCTACTTGGCTAGTAGCACCCTTAGTCTCGAAATTGACATCTGCTGTGCAGGGTCGTATCCTAAGAGTGGCCGGTCAAGTGCTAGAGAGTATGAATTATTTTTCTAAGTCTTCCAAAGCCGACAACAATAGCTCCTGTAGTGGTGATGAAAGAGAAAAAAGTAACAGTTGTGGCAGCGCTAGTAGTAGTTACAGTAATGGCTCACATAGTGGTTCACGTAGTAAAAAAATGCCATTAAACTATCAACCATTCTTGGGATTAATTCTAA
This sequence comes from Cochliomyia hominivorax, assembly GCA_004302925.2. Classification (NCBI taxonomy): domain Eukaryota; kingdom Metazoa; phylum Arthropoda; class Insecta; order Diptera; family Calliphoridae; genus Cochliomyia; species Cochliomyia hominivorax. The sequence goes on along the minus strand of PYHX02000413.1, from coordinate 85,857,985 downwards.
CATGTTTAAAGGGTCAAGATGAGTACAAAGAGAATTTATTGGTTTCTTTGTATTCACAACTATCACAATGTTTGCAATCATATGCGGAGGTAAAACAAAAAATAATAATTTTTTGTTGCATATAAAAATATAGAATGTTTTTGTTTTTTATAGTTTGATACCATGGGTGGTGTTGATGATCCCTTGGGTCGTGAAGAAATGCTGGATGCCTTACAATTACGGTTTTCTTTGGTGGGTGGCATGTTTGATTCCATACAAAAGAATGGAACCTCTATAACAGATTGGGCCATTCTCTTGGCACAATTAGTGTGTCAAGGAGTAGTAGATTTAAGCACAAATAGGTGAGTCTAACAACATATATTGTTGTCCCTCCAATATACTTTACTGCAACTTAATAGGAACTGAACTACAACTTAACTATGACTGAACTAAAACTGATCTGGAACTGAACTAAAACTGAACTAGAACTAAATAAGAACTGAACTAGGGCTGATCTAGAACTGAATACGAACTGAACTATAATTTAATTAGAATCTAAGTTTGCTAACTTTTTTGTTATTGTTTTATACAGAGAACTTTTCACCACTGTGGTGGATATGTTAACCACATTAGTACATTCCACTTTAGTTTCGGATGGTCAGTCAGAGCGCGATGAAAAATTCTATTCAAATTTAATGAAAAAATTAAAAAAAGAAATTGGTGAAAAAAATAATGCCTCAATTAAAGTAATACGCCAATTACTGCCCCTCTATAAGCATCAAACAGAGGTGAGTTTATCTTCATAAAATAAAAAAATAAAATATTTAAATTTATTTTTAATCATTACAAAATTTTTAGGTTATTTCTTGTGAACCGGCAGGAGTGGATCAAAAAGGGAATAAAATTAATGATATGGATAAAAAACAATTACGTATTTCCGATAAGCAGCGCATTTCAGTTTGGGATATATTAGAGGGTCATAAAAATCCTGCTCCCTTATCATGGGTTTGGTTTGGAGCAGTTAAATTAGAACGTAAACCATTAACCTATGAAGAGGCTCATCGTAATTTGAAATATCATACACACAGTTTAGTGAAACCCAGCAGTTATTACTACGAACCTTTACCACTGCCTCCCGAAGATATAGAACCAGTTCCAGAAAAAATTGTGGTATTGTATTTTTTTCAATTTTTTTCTTTTCTCTTTATTTTTTTAATTTTTTTAATTTTATGATTTTCATTATGTTTTATTTCTTTTCTATTAATATTTTATCTCGTCTCCATAAAAAAGACACCTACACCTTTCTTGCAGAAGGACGAAATGAAAGCAGATACACCCTCCTCGGTGGATCAATCTCCTAGTGCAGTAGTTAGTGGTCGAGGTCGTGGTAAAGGCACCACACGTAAACGTAAACCTAAGAATCCTAAAACTCCACCCGTTAATACTCAACAACAACCTCCTTTAGCGGGACAACCAACACAACAGGGAACACCACAACCAGGTGTTAATCAACCACAACAGCCTCAACAGCAACCACAATTAGGACAACAGGCACAACAGCAACAACAAGTGTCACAGCAGCAACAACAATTAAATCCTCAACAGCAAATGGGTCAAATGCAAATGAACATGCAAATGAATACAAATGTAAGTGAAATTCATTTCAGTTCTATATTCTATCATTTCCAAAAAAAATATTCAATCTTTCAATCTTTTAAGGTCAACATGCAACAATTCAATCCAAATCAAATGATGCAACAAAATCCCAATGCCATGATGCAGCAACAACAAATGCAAGGTGTACCGGGTAATATGCAACAACAAATGAATGTTGGAAACCCACAACAAAATCAACAAATGAATTTTATGGGTCCTGGTGGTGGTCAGGGTATGCAGCAAGCTGGCATGAATCCTCAGCAACAACAATGGCAAGGACAAAATCAATTCCATCCCATGCAACAGCAAACAGCAGCAGCAATTCTATCAGCAACAACAAGGAATGCAAAGTAAGTTTGTTTCTAAAATTTTTGTCAAACAATTTTTGGAAAAAAAATCATTTCAAAATTTTTGAAAATCAAAAATGATTTTTTAGTAAAAAACTTTTTTGATAAAAAATTAAAAAAATATATTTTTCGATTTTTTAGTAAAGAAATTTCATTTTAAGAAAAAAATGAATTTTTACTAAAAATTTATTTTTATAAAAAATTTTATTTTAACAAAAATTTAATTTTCGATTTTTTATCAAAAATTAATTTTATTTTCTTCTAAACAAAATTTTTTTTACATTTTTTAAATTTTTTACTAAAAAATAATTTTTAAATTTTTTACTAAAAATAAATTTTTGAATTTTTTATAAAAAATTTTGTTACAAATTTTTTACTAAAATTTTTTTCTAAACAAAAACTTATTTTTTTTAAATTTTTTACTAAAAATAAATTTTTGAATTTTTGATAAAAAATTTTGTTACGAATTTTTTACTAAAAATTTAGTATCGATTTTTTTTAATAAAAATAGTTCTTTGATTTTTTAAAATTCATTTTTGATTTTTTTACTAAAAATTTATTTCGAATTTTTTACAAAAAATAGATTTTTGATTTTTTTTAATTATTTTAATTTTTTTACTTAAAATTTGTTTTTGAATTTTTACAAAAAAAATCTATTTTAACTAAAATTTAATTTTCGATTTTTAACCAAAAATTCATTTTATTTTATTCTAAACAAAAAATTTATTTAATTTTTTTACATTTTTTACTAAAAATTCATTTTTAAATTTTTGATTAAAAATTTAGTTTTGAATTTTTTACTAAAAATTTAGTTTCGAATTTTGTTACTAAAATTGTATTTTTGATAAAAAAAATTAGTTCAGAATTTTTTTACAAGAAATAGATTTTTGATATTTTCTAAAAAAAATTATTTTAATTTTTTAACTAAAAATTTATTTTTGATTTTTTTATTAAAAAATCTATTTTAACTAAAATTTCCTTTTTAATTTTTTACCATTAATTTATTTTATTTTTTTTAACAAAAAATTTATTTCATTTTTTTACATTTTTTACTAAAAATTCATTTTTAAATTTTTTACTTAGAATGTTTTTTTTTTTTTTTTTTTTTTTTTTTAATTTATTACTAAAAATTTAGATTCGAATTTTTTTACTAAAATAGTTCTTTGATTTTTTTAATTCATTTTTGATTTTTTACTAAAAATTTAGTTTCGAATTATTTTACAAAAAATAGATTTTTTATTTTTTTTTAATTATTTTAATTTTTTTACTTAAAATTTATTTTTGAATTTTTACAAAAAATCTACTTTAACTAAAAAATTTGTTTTATTTTATTCTAAACAAAAAAAATTATTTATTTTTTTTACATTTTTTACTCAAAATTATAGAAATAGATTTTTTATTTTTTTTAATTATTTTAATTTTTTTACTTAAAATTTATTTTTGAATTTTTACAAAAAAATCTATTTTAACTAAAAAATGTATTTTATTTTATTCTAAACAAAAAAAATTATTTATTTTTTTTACATTTTTTACTCAAAATTCATTTTTAAATTTTTTACTAAAATTAAATTTTTTATTTTTTACTAAAATTAAATTTTTTATTTTTTACTAAAAATTTAGTTCTGAATTTTTTACTAAAAATTTAGTTTCGAATTTTTTTTTTACAAAAAATTGATTTTTAATTTTTTTTAAATGTATTTAAAAAAATTATTTTTGAATTTAACAAAAAATTCTATTTTAACTAAAATTTTATTTTCGATTTTTTTGCCATTAATTTATTTTATATTTTTTAACAAAAAAATTATTTTTTTTTTTCGAATATTTTTTACAAAAAATAAATTTTTGAATTTTTTACTAAATATTTAGTTTCGAATTTTTTTACTAAAAATAGTTCTTTGACTTTTTTAAATTAATTTTTGTTTTTTTTTTTTTACTAAAAATTGAGTTTCGAATTTTTTTACAAAAAATAGTTTTTTGATTTAAAAAAATTATTTTGAATATTTTTCTAAAAATTTATTTTTAATTTTTTACTAAAAATACATTTTTTAATTAATTTACTAAAATTTAGTTTTAAATTTTTTACAAAAAAAAATAATTTTTGAATTTTTTTACTAAAAATTCATTTTTGATTTTTTGACTAAAAATTAATTTTTACTAAAAATTAGTTTATTGTTTAATTAATTTAATTAATATTTAAATTGTTTAATTTTTTACTAAAATTCAGTATTTTGTTCTAAAAAATTTATAAAATAATATTCTTCATCTTCCCAGTGAATCGCTTCGAGCGTCCCCAAATAAACAACTCTAAACAGGCCCTGCACAATATGTTGCGTCAACGACAACCAACGTTCAATCAAAATAATCCCACATTCAATCCCATGCAACAGCAGCAACAGCGACAAGCCCAAGGTATGCAACCGCAACAACAATCTGGCGCCATTAATCCGGTACAGCAACAACAACAATTACAGCAGCAACAATTCGGACGTACCGGCATGAGAGCTATGGCACCCAATCAAATGGGCGGTGTTGCTCCCAATCAAATGGCACCCAATATGAATGCCGTTGGCATGGGAGCCCAAGGAATGGGTGCACAAAATCCCATGATGCAACAACAAATGTCCACGCAAGGTATGAATCCACAGGCCAATGCACAAATGGGTATGAATCAAAATGCCAGTATGATGAGTGCGGGTAATGCCAATAATCCCAATGCCATGATGGCGGGACAAAATAACACAGGCATGGTAAATGCTAGTAGTATGATGCAACAAAATGTGGGTGTAGGTGGTGTGGGTAATGCGGCAGTTAATCAGGGCATGGTTAATGCAACGGGGCCAGGGCAATTCCAAAATTTCAATCAATACCAACAGGGTATGAATCAAACGGGAGGACCTAATCAGCAAGGCAATTTAATGGGTGGTTTTAACCAAATGAATCAACGTAACAACCCGTCAGACTTTATGGCACAACAACAACAAAGAGGACCGGGAGGACCAATGGCTGGCAATAGAGGACAGTATATGAATCAAGCACCTAATGTAACCATGAACAATATGATGGGTCAAGGGGCAGTGCCACCTTATCAAAGACAACAGTCTACGGGTGGTAAACCAGGTGTGCAACAACAACAATTCCAACAACAACAGCAACAGCGTATGCAACATCAAATGATGCAAATGCAAGGTAAACCACTAAAAACTATTCACTTAGAACTAATATAATATTTTGTTTTGTATGGTATTTTTTTAAAGGCATGGGACCACAAAGTAACGCTGCCGGTGGCATGGGTCAAACGCAAAATCAAGCCCAACAGCAAAATCCCAATTTGGTAGCTCAATTACAACGTCAAATGCCCAATCAACCCAATATGATGGGTCAACAATACCAACATCAACCCCCACCTTATTAAGGTCCCGTCTCCTTCCTCTCCTTTTCCCTTTTCTCATTTCCATATTCATAATAAAATCATAACTCATTTTATAAACAAACGAAAAGTAGAAAAAAACCAACAACAACAACAAATACAATACTGTAATTTAAGTTAAGTTCACTTATTTAGTTTTTTAGGTTTCAACAAATTTATATTAAAAAAAAACACTTTTTTGAGAAAATATTTATAAATAGTATTATATATAAACAAAACAAAACAAAAAACAATGTATTTGGATTTATTTAAATAAAAATAAAATAATAATTATATAATATAGTTGAATAATTATAAATATATATATAGATAAAGAGATAAAGAGAGAGAGAAAGAATAATAATAACTTGCAATTTAATTAAAATACAAAAGATTTAAAAGGACATTGTTTTTCTCCTAAAACAACAAAAATTTCATTAGAAAATTTTACATTGATCCTTATAAATGAATTTTCTTTTAAAAGTTCTTCAATTTTATTTTTTCTTATTCATTTTGTTTCTTTATTTTATTCAGGTTTAAAATGAAAAACTGGAAAGTGTTGTGCTGAATTTAACTTTAATCAAATTTGAAAATATTTTTTATAATTTTTTTCTTATCTTCAATCAAGTATATAATTCAATGGATCAAGTTCCAATTCCTTCAACATTATTTCCTAACAATTTAAGTGGTAAGTAAATTTTAGAACTCGGTCCTATTGGAAAATCTCTAAAAAATTTTATTATTAGAAACTTCTTAAATCGATCGAATTATCTAATTCTAGTTGTTCTGTTCTAATTCAATTCCAGTTCTAGATTTTAAGAGTTTTCTGTAGATTTTTCTATAGAAAAAAACTTTTCTTTGATAGATTTCTGTAGAAAACTTTTTGTTGGGAATTTCTATAAAGAAGTTTATTGAGAGTGTTTTCTAGATAATTTGGTGTGATTTTTCCATAGAAAAAAGAACTTTTTTTGAGAGTTTTCTATAGAAAACTTTTGTTGGAGAGTTTTCTAAAGAAAACTTTTTTTGAAGAGTTTTCTATAGAAAACTTTTTTTGGAGAGTTTTCTATAGAAAACTTTTTTTGGAGAGTTTTCTATAGAAAACTTTTTTTGGAGAGTTTTTCTATAGAAAACTTTTTTTGGAGAGTTTTCTATAGAAACTTTTTTGGAGAGTTTTCTATATAAAACTTTTTTTGGAGAGTTTTCTATAGAAAACTTTTTTTGGAGAGTTTTCTATAAAAAATTTTTTTTGGATAGTTTTCTATAGAACACTTTTTGTTGGGAATTTCTATAAAGAAGTTTTTTGAGAGTTTTTTTCTAGATAATTTGGTGTGATTTTTCCATAGAAGAGTTTTCTATCGAAAATTTTTTTGAGATCATTCTATAGAAAACTTTTGTTGGAGAGTTTTTTCCTAAAGAAAACTTTTTTTTGGAGAGTTTTCTATAGGAAACTTTTTTGGAGAGTTTCTTAGAAAACTTTTTTTTGGAGAGTTTTCTATAGAAAACTTTTTGTTGGAGAGTTTTCTATAGAAAACTTTTTGTTGGAGAGTTTTCTATAGAAAACTTTTTGTTGGAGAGTTTTCTATAGAAAACTTTTTGTTGGAGAGTTTTCTATAGAAAACTTTTTGTTGGAGAGTTTTCTATAGAAAACTTTTTGTTGGAGAGTTTTTTATAGAAAACTTTTTGTTGGAGAGTTTTCTATAAAAAGAAACTTTTTTCAGATTTTTTCTATAGAAAGCCTTTTTTGGGGAGTTTTTTATAGAAAACTTTTTTTGGGAGTTTTCTATAGAAAACTTTTTTTTACAGTTTTCTATTGAAAACTTTTTCTACAGTTTTCTATAGAAAACTTTTTTACAGTTTTCTATAGAAAACTTTTTTTACAGTTTTCTATAGAAAACTTTTTTTACAGTTTTCTATAGAAAACTTTTTTTACAGTTTTCTATAGAAAACTTTTTTTACAGTTTTCTATAGAAAACTTTTTTACAGTTTTCTATAGAAAACTTTTTTTACAGTTTTCTATAGAAAACTTTTTTTTACAGTTTTCTATAGAAATTTTTTTTATAGTTTTCTATAGAAAATATTTAAAATAATTCGATTTTGAGAATTTTCTATCGAAAATTTTATAAATCGGAGAATTTTCTATACAAAATTTTATAAATCGATCGATGTTAAGAACTTTTTATAAAAAATCGATCGATTTTAGGAGTTTTTTATAGAAGATTTAATAAATCGATCGATTTTGAGAATTTTCTATAGAAAATTTTAAAAATCTATCGATCATGAGAATTTTCCATAGAGAATTCCCTAAAAGAATATTTTTTCTTTTGCCTTCATTTTCAACTGGTTTCTAGTCAAATGTTTGTTATTCATTTGTCCCTGACATTAATTTTTCTTATTTGTTTGATTTTACCTTCATAATACGAAATTTTGCAACACAGTAATTAATATCTTTATTTACGAGTTTTAGTTTTTATTTACTATTTTCCAAATGTCCAGAGATGGATAACCTAAATTAATAACTTATATTAAAAATACATTATTGACATAAATGAGGAAATAAATAAAAATAAAAGTATTTTATATTTTCTTTTCTTAAAGAATTAAAGAAAAAATTATAAAATTTTTAACAAAAAAGAAAATTCTAAAGAAAAAATTTATAACAATAACAAAATGTCGTTGTACTTTTACTTTCGTTTTCGCTTCATCAGGTCTATAATTTTGTGTAAATTGTTTATGTGTCAGACAGAATTTAAACCATCTGTGTATCTCTTAAGGTATATGAGAAGAGAGATACGTGATAAACTAAAATCAAAAATGCCTCTCACTGCGCTTAATGTTTTTACCCCTTCACCTGATATAATCGATTCTCTCTTTACACAATGGACTTGACTGCAGTTACAAAATATAATAATTATGTGCATTATGCAGTCAGTTATACATACATGTGTAGTATGTAGTATTGTTGGTAGTAAAATCGTAAAGTAAAGAATAAGCGAAAAGTTGGAAAGACTGATACATTTGGTTGGGTCGAATTTTAAATGCCCTTCAGAAGAAATATTCTGTAAACAGAAAATTATACGTTGATAAAGAACTGAACTAGAATTGAACCAGAACTGAACTAAAACTAAATAAGAACTGAATGGAAAGTGAACGGGAACTGAACTTGAACTTTACTAGAACCAAACAAGAACTGAAATAAAATTGGACTAGAACTGAAATAAAACTGAATGGGAACTAAACTAAAAATTAACTAGAACTGAATGGGAAGTGAACGAGAACTGAATCGGAAGTGAACTAAATCGAAGCAAGAACTGAACTAGAACCAGACAATAATTGAACTAGAATTAAACTAGAACTGAATTAAAACTGAATGGGAATTGAATTAGAAAAAACTAGAACTGAACTGGAACTGAATTAGAATTGAACATTAAACTGAACTAGAACTGAACTGGAACTGAACTAGAACCAAACAAGAACTGAACTAGGACTAAGCTAGAACTGAACTAGAACTGAATTGAACTGCATGGGAAATGAACTTGAACTGAACTTAAACTAAACAAAAACTTGTATTGAACTAGAACTGAAATTGAACTAGAACTAAAATAGAACTGATTTAATTCATTACACGAAGTGAACTGAGGCATAATAAGCCTTGTTTCAAAAAATATATATGATATTACTTACCGTTTAATAAATTTAATATACCCTTTTTGGAAAGCTTATCGTGGTGAAGGGTAAAACTAGAATAATGTAGAAAATTTAGTGGTGGTGGATTTTTCTTCTCTGGTTTTGAATATTATTTTTGTTGTTCATCTCATTATTGTTGTTTTTAGTGGATGTTAGAGCGCGCGCGTCGTGTTTGTGTGAAAAGAAAAAAAGCGGTGTGTCAGAAATTATACAAATACACGAATATATATACACAAATAACCTATAAAGGGGGCAGTCATAAATGTTATTTGAATTTAAAATATTAATTTTATTTTAGTTTCAAAAGAAGGGAAAATTCTTCGATTTTCTTAAGACTTCAAGAATAATTCCATTTCAGCAACAGTTCTGAAATTTATTTTTTGGCAAAGTTTGATAAGCTTCTTTTATATAAAGAAAACATCTGCTGGAAGAAGCTTATGGTCGTCATGCACCAACTGAAAAGAATTTGTTAACAATAAGTATAGCGGTAAAAGTAAAGCGATAAGGATAGAGGGTAAAGCGTAATAGTATGAAGATTAGGAATTGGGCCGTTTAAATGGAAGCAGAGAGATGTTCTGGAGACAATTTGCATGGTAGAAATAATGTGCCAAGGTCACAAAAATAAGATACTTTTGATCGTGCTATTACTGGTCTTTATTACGATAATTCACGTCAAAAAATGTCATATATTACAGTACGGTTAAACAGCCTTATTAATGCCTAAGGAGAATATAGTATCCACCAAGTCTATTTATTGTCTCATAAGTCTGATCTTACCATATTTGACTACCATTTGTTACGTTCGAATCGATATAAAACGCCTTTAGTTTAATAAAACTATATCGAAGCAAGCAAGTTGATTGTAATAATAAATTCTAGTTTATTTCTAGTTATAGTTCTAGTACCGTTCCAGTTTAGTTCTTGTTTTATTCTAATTCAGTTCTAGTGCAGTTTTTCTTACTTCTAGTTCTGTTCAGTTCTAATTCAGCTCTAGTTCAATTCTGGTTCAGTTTTAGTTCAGCTATAGTTCAATTCTAGTTCTATTGTAGTTCTTTTCTAGTTCTAATACAGTTTTTGCTTACTTCTAGTTCTGTTCAGTTCTAGTTTAGTTCAAATTCAACTCTAGTTCAGTTCAAGATTAGCATTAGTTCAATTCTGGTTCAGTTCTAGTTCAGCCATAGTTCAGTTCTAGTTCTTGTAGTTCTTTTCTAGTTCTGTTCTACTTTTTTTCTATTTCTGTTCTTGTTCCTTTCTAAGTCTTCCAGTTCCAGTTTTGTTCAGTTCTGTCTACTTCTAGTTTTGTTCTAGTTCGGTTCCAGTTCTGTTCTAGTTCTTTTCTTATTCTGTTCTTGTTCTGTTCTAGTTCTGTTCCAGTTCTAATCCAGTTCTTTTCTAGCTCTGTCCTTGTTCTAGTTTTGTCTTAGTTTTTTTCTATCTCTGTTCTACTTCTGTTCTAGTTCTAGTTCTTTTCTAGTTCTGTTCTTTTTTATTTCTATTCTAGATCAGTTCTAGTTCAATTCTACTTCACTTCCATTTTAGTTCTTGATCAGATCTAATTCAGTTTTAGATCAGTTCTTTAGTTCAACTCCATGAAATTTGTCCTAAAGGACTTTTGTTATAACCCACGTTGGATAAAATTCATTTTTAACATTGTTGGAACTAAAGAAACTGCTGATTTCGACCTGTATATATATATTCTTACACACAAACCTATATATACATATATAAGCACAAACATACACACTCATACTCACTCACTCACAAGTTAGACAGTCATTCACTCACCATCCAACTCACGAGAATTGGAAGATACAACAAAATAAAAAAAATTTATAATAAAATTTAGTCTCGATATTCAACTGCAAGAGTTGAATGTGAAACGAACTGAATGAGTGCAGCATAGAAAAAAATAAGAACAAGACAAAAAAAATTCAATAAAAAATATTAAAACATCTAAAAGAATTATTTTTTTATTTTGAAAAAAAAGAAGAAAAATGTAAGTTGAAAATTCAACAAAAATTGTTAAGAAAAAGAAATTAAAAAAATTTCGAAAATAAATTTGAAAAAATAGTGAAATTCAGCATTTTTTTTCTAAATAGAAAAATATACAAAACAATTTCCCAAAAAAATTGCGTAATAGTTCAGAAAAAGGTGTTTTTAAGACATAAAAAAGTGAAAATTATTTCAAAAAAATAATTGAAATTTAAATAAAAATAAAATTCGAAAGTGAAACAAGTTTTTTTTCTAAAATAATAAATTAATTAATATTTAAAATAAAACACATGACTAAATGCAAATTATTGCAATTAAGCAAAAAAAAAAACACAAAAACAAAACAAAAAAATATATGTAATTATAAAACTTGAAATTTCAGTTACAGTGTGTGTGAAAAAAATCATAATCGATATTGTGAATAAAATTGATTTTCCACAAAAATATAAAAATTTAGAACAACAAAAATTACTCATAATTCTAAGAGGAAAATAAATTTTAAACAAAAGACTTAAAGAACCCTTATAAATATATATTTTTGGCATAACGTTTCCTTAGTCCTCTTAATTTTGTCATCTAAGCAAATTTTAAAAAATTATAACAAATAAGTCCATGACATTTGTAACCTCCTTCACATTACAAAGGGTTTGTCATTCCAGTGTAGCAAGAAAAAAAAACAAAAACATTTCTAAATCCTTAAATTATATAAGTTTTAGGACCTTATTCCATTCTAAAAGAATGTCTGTCTATCCATCCATCCATTACACTCACGCCTACATAAAAACTCTGTACTCAATGAAATTTACATAGATTGTTGTTGTCTTCTGATTATTGTTGTTGTCTTAAGATTATTGAAATCGGTTCATTAAAAAAAGTTATAGATTGATATCTGCAGTAACCTTAATTTTGGAAAACAAAATAATGTCGATTTTTTTCAAGATAATTTTTTTGTCTCTCTCTCTCTCTCTTACTCTCACGTCCAAACATATATTTTTAACTTCTTGTTGTTGTTTTTTGTAAATCACCATTAAAAAATATTAAAATCGATTCATTAATAGAAAAGTCATAAATTGATATCTGAAGTAAAATCGAAATTTTGGTAAACAAAATAATGTAGATTTTTTGTCAAGAGTCTTATACTCTCTTTAAAACTCCTTAAATTTTAGTTTATATTGTCTTTTGTACATCCCCATTAAAAATTATTAAAATCGGTTCATAAATAAAAAAATGTATAGACTAATATCTGGGGAAATCGCAAAATTTTGAAACAAAATAATGTAAATATTTTCGAGATGATTTTTCTGTCTCTCCCTCTCTCAAGTCCATAATATTTACTTCTTATATTTTTAGGCTGATATCTGAAGCAACCTTGAAATTTTTGAGAAATAAATCTGGTTTTCTTTAAGAGAATTTGTCTGCCTTTCAGTTACGCTCACGTCTAAAAAATTGTTCTTGTCTTTTCTAACTCTATATAGGAAGACTATTAAAATCGGTTTAGTTACAAAAAAGTTAAAGACTGATATCTGGTTGTAACACTTAAATTTTGAAAAATAAAATATTGATAGAGAATTTTTCTATCTGTCCTTCCATTAGGCTTGACGTCCAAACAAATATTTTAAGCTCCCTAAAATTTAGCCAGATGGTTTGTAGTTGTCTTTAATAATTTACCATTAAAAATTATTCAAATCAGTTGTGTAATATAAAAGTTATAAACTGATATCTGGCGTAGACTCGAATTTTTGTGAAACAAAATAATGTAAATTTTATAAGAGAATTTTTAATTTTTTTTCTCCTCCAATTCGTTTGAAAATAAACTCTATAGTAAGGAGTGAGATTGACAAATTCTTGACATACATATAAATTAACAAAACTGAAACCCTAAATTTTTTAGGGAAATTTCGAACCTTTTTCGGAAAGCCTTCTATCAATGTTTTTATAGTGTCAACTTGGTATTCCATTTCTGTTAAAAATTACCACACTTTTGGACACACTTTTTATGCTCTTCAATTCTATTTTAACTAGAGCTCAATGTTTCCTATACTGGCTTAGTATCGGGCAGTTTAGTGGATTTGTCTTTCTTGGTATAAATACCACATTATTGCTCTGGCTTGTTTACCATATAACAGGATGCCAGGCCAAAAATAAATGGACACATTTTGAAGTCTTATGAATGGAAGTAGCCTTTGTTGTACACGATACTTGATTGGTAAATGATAGACTTTTTTGCCGCAACTACATTTTGCTTGCCATACCAGGAACTATTTGGGAAATTTTGACTGATTTTGGTTCCCAAACTTCACTTGAACATTCCCTCGAGATCAGCAACATAAAACTTTTTATCAGAAAGTTGCAAAAAATATGCCATACTAATCGTTTTAACCTCTTACCTAATATCCCGGCCGCTTTTCTAACGGATATATTGGAAGATCTTTTCAAAATGTTCCGTATTATTTTGGGTTTAAAACCATCAAGTGGACCATTTTTCTACCTGTACCTGGTTTTCTATTAACTGACAAGTCCTCGTGGTGCTGTTTAATAACATTGACAACAGCTTTACGGCAGACATTGAATGCTTGGCCAATTTTTATAGGACCAAGTTGGGTTTTATTGAAAATATTTTATCATTTTAGTACACACATTTTTTGGTCCATCATTTTCATTGTTTGACATTTAACATAATAATTGACATGTTTTACGAAGGTTCATTCAAGTTTAAAGTTTTAATGAAAAACGTGTGTTAAGAATTTTTCAACCTCGTCCTGCAAAAAATTATTGTTATTATATAAGTTAATTTTTGACAATATAAAAAAACAAGGTGGCCAACTTTGGGCGGCAACTTTCTACAAACCTGATCCTCTGGGGATCTGTACTCTTCCAAATTGCCTTGAAAACTCCTCTGTTCTCTGTCGATATATATTTAACCTTCAAAATATCAGATTTTTGAAAATGAGTAAAAAAGATTAAGATTTATAATAAGATTTCAGAACTGCATATGGACTACAGTCCAGTTCTAGATTTTTTTTTATATTTTAATTAAAACTAATCCCTGACATATCGAACCAATATAGCTAGATCATAAAGTAAGTTAAATATAACTTTCGGCAAACTTTAAGGGGCAAAATGTGTGTTAAGATTTTTTCGGTCTCATTTCTTTTTCATAGATTTTTTTCTAGGCATTTGTAGCACTTTTTATTTCCTTTTTTGTTGTGCCTTTTCCTCAATAGTAATTTTCCATTAAACATAATAATTTGTTTTGCTCATTCCACCCCTTCCCACTTGGTTGAAATTGGTTGTTTGGTTTGCCAAAAAAAATCACATAAATTGTCCGTACGGAAGAACGGACGGACACACTATCAATTCTAACTAACAATTCAATTTTATGTTTTTTTTTTCAAAATCACTCACACATTCAAATTTTATTGTATAGAAAATTTAGAAAAAAAATAGAAAAAAAAACACATAAATTTGTTGTTGTAACTACAGTGTGCTAAATATATTCAGCTACACCCCATCAAAGTCACATTTTTTGAATAAAAATCTATTTAAAGAAAAAAGTGCTAAATTAAAATTTAAATAAAAGAAAACATATAAATAAAATAAATAAATTAATTTTTAATAATTTAAATTGTGCAAAATTCAATATTAAAGACAAAATTTTAAAAGTGCTAAATTAATTATTTTTTAAGACCAAAAATCTGTGTAAAATTATTATATATATTTTTTTGACTTTGAATTTATGATGAATTTACACTTATTTATCGTCACAACATAATTATTTTAAATTGAGAGAAATTTGACGGAGAACTTATCTAATTCGCCCTCAAATTCAACCTTTAGTGAAATAAAAATTAAAAAAAAAGAGAGAGAAAGAGAGAAATTTCCAGAAATAATAATTCATTTATACAGTGGCAAACAAATATTAAACAAATTTATTTAGTTTTATTCATATTACACTGTGTAATAGTTAAAAAAAAACACACACACTCATGAACTATATTTACGCTGAATTTGAGACTTATTAAAGAACACTAACTTTATTAGTTATTCCATATTTCGATAATTTTGGTTCAAATCTAGTTCTCGTTCAGTTCTAGTTCAGTTATAGATCGGTTCTAGTTTAGTTCTAGTTCAATTCTATTTCAGTTCTAATCCCGTTTTAGATCAGTTCTAGTTCAATTGTAGTTAAGTTCTAGTTCAGCTCTAGTTCAGGTCCTGTTCAGTTCAAGTTTAGTTCTAAATTAGTTATGATTCAGTTTTAGTTAAGATCATTTCAGTTCTAGTTGAATTGAGGTTCAGTACTAGTTCAGTTTTCGTACTGTTCTAGTTAAGTTCTAGTTCTGTTTCAGTTCAGTTCTAATGCAGTTCTATCTCAATTATATTTCAGTTCTAAATCACTTCAGTTCTAGTTCAGATCTAGTTCCGTTCAAGTTCAGTTCTAACTCAATAATACTTCAGTTCTAAATCACTTCTAGTTCAGTTCAGTGCTATTTCAGTTTTGTTAGGTTTAGTTTAGATCTAGTTCCGTTCAAGTTCAGTTCTAATGCAGTTCTACCTCAATTATACTTCAGTTCTAAATCACCTCTAGTTCAGTTTTAGTTATAGTTTTAGTTAAGGTTCAGTTCCAGTTCCGTGTTATTTCAGTTCTAAATCGGTTCTACTTCAGTTCTAGTTCCGTTTTAGTTCAGTTCTAGCTCAGTTCTATTTCAGCTCTACTTCAGTTCTAGTCAGTTCTAATTCAGTTCTGGTTCACTTCTAGTTCTAGTCCAGTTTATTGAACCTGGATTATAATTCGCCTTTGGACAATTTTAATTTCGCAGAAACCCGGGAATATTTAATTAAATAATAATTATTTTTTTTCATTGAAATGTAAACAAGGAATTATTAACATGCGTTGACAGTTCATTGACACTAAACGAATCAAAATTATTAGACATATAATTCACCTCATAAATTTTACCAGTTTGGTGAATAAAATCTTTTCTTTATTAAAAAAAATAAATATGTTTTTTTTTTGTTTTAAAATAAATCAAAAACGGACACAAAGAAAACAAAACAAAAGAAATGTCAAAAACCTTTTTTATTGTCTTCAGATTTTCGTCGTAACTATATAAAGTTAATAGAACAAATTTAATGTAGTTTCTGCGACAAGAGTCTCTGATATTTACGATGTAGATCATTTTTTATAAATACTTTTATAACAAACTGTACTTTGCTTTAATACAAATACATGTATTGACGTAAACATTAAACATAAACATATGATGTATTAACTTCAATTTATACATATAGTGTTTTGTGGGCAGGGGATGGAATTTTGAATATAAATATGTGTGAGTGTATGAGATATATATCGTATTAACTACAAACAAGCTAAACACAGAAAAAAATGTTATAATAATATTGAAATTTGACAATAAAAACAAAATAACTTAAATATGAGACAAATAATAATGCTATAAAAGGCTATAAGGAATTTTCAATACCCTGCACTGCAAATGTGTGTGAAATAAATATGTTATGTTTCGTACATACACACTCACAAACGTATACAATATATAAAAGGTTTTTTTAAATATAACATCTACGAAAGTTCTTCGCTTGAACTAAGAGCCATTATCGGACGAAATCGTTTAATATACAGAACCGATTTTGTTGGTTTTGAATAGGAAACTTTTCAGGACCATTAAGAATACTCAGGTCAAATTTCATTGAGCTTTGCTTCTTATTGTGAATGTGAGCGTGCCACTAACAGACGAACATAGCTAAATCGACTCAGATGTTCATTTGTTGCAATAATAAGCTGAATGATTCTACTTAACGTTACACACGAATGATAAAGTAATATACCCTCTTCACCACTGTGGTGGTGGAGGGTATAAATAGGGGTACCATAACCACAAAACAAGTGACGGGAAGGGGACATGTATAATAATATAAAAATTATTTAAACCACAAAATATTCTCTCTGTATAAATAAAAATCTTTCCTAAATCATAATAATTGAACCTTAATTTAATTATTGTTATTAAAAGAAAATAATAAAATAATAATTGATTTAAATTAAATTACTGTTATAGTGAAAATAGCAGGGACCCGGCAAACTTCGTTTTACAAAAAAAAAAATAAATAATAATAATAGGGCGTTGCAAACATTAGTGTTGTATAAGATTTAAATAGATTATTAGTAATTTAATTTGATTTGTATGGGGTTAACTCTCACCCTGGTCTTATCCGTTCAACGTTTTGTCTGATAAAACCGAGCATTGAGAAAGTGATAAGGCCAAAATTTGAGAACTCTCGTTGTTATAGTTCTTTAAATATTCGATAATCAATATTTGCTTTGTACAGGCGATAACCCTCCCCTGAAATCTTATGTCTTCCGTCCTATGTGTTATCCAGTAAGACAGTTCCTTGAGAAAATAGTTGCAGCCAAATAAGACAACTTAGTTGTTATAGTTCTGTATATATTTGATAATCAATGTTAGTCTTGTTTGGGCGATACCCCACCTTGGTCTTATTAGTCTTACGATTAGTCCAGTAAAACAGTTTCTTGAGAAAGTTGTTAGGACCAAATTTTGAGAACTCTCGTTGTTACAGTTCTTTAGATATTTGACAATCAATATTTGCTTTGTATGATGGGTACTTCTCCCCCTGTCTTATCGGATTTTTTACCCTGCACTGCAAATGTGTGTGAAATATATATGTTATCGTTTTACATACACAACACATATACAATATATAAAAGGTTTTTTTAAATATAACATCTACGAAAGTTCTTCGCTTGAACTAAGAGGTATCGGACAAAATCGTTTAATATATACAGAACCGATTTTGTTGGTTTTAAATGAATAAACTTTTCAGGACCATTAAGAATACTCAGGTCAAATTTCATTGAGCTGAGATAATTTCTACTTAACGTTACACACGAAATGATAAAGTAAAATATTACCCTCTTCCACCACTTGTGGTGGTGGAGGGTATAAATTAGGGGTACCATAACCACAAAACAAGGTGACGGGAAGCAGGACATGTATAATAATATAAAAATTAGTTAACCAAAAATATTCTCTCTGGTATTAAATAAAATTCTTTCCTAAATTCTAATAATTTGAACCTTAATTTAATTATTGTTATTTAAAAGAAAATTAATAAAATAATAATTGATTTAAATTAAATTACTGTTATAGTGAAATAGCAGGGACCGCGGCAAACTTCGTTTTACAAAAAAAAAAAAATAAATAAATAATAAATAGGGCAAACATTATGTTGTATAAGATTTAAATAGATTATTAGTAATTTAAATTTGATTTGTATGGGGTTAACTCTCACCCTGGTCTTATCCGTTCAACGTTTTGTCTGATAAAACCGAGCATTGAGAAAGTGATAAGACAAAAATTTGAAACTCTCGTTGTTATAGTTCTTTAAATATTCGATAATCAATATTTGCTTTGTACAGGCGATAACCCTCCCCTGAAATCTTATCCGTCGTGTTATCAGTATAGTTCCTTGAGAAAATAGTTGCAGCCAAATAAGACAACTCTAGTTGTTATAGTTCTGTATATATTTGATAATCAATGTTAGTTTTTTTTGGGCGATACCCTTACTGTTTGTCAGTAAAACAGTTTCTTAGAAAGTTGTTAGGACCAAATTTTGAACTTTTGTTGCAGTTCTTTGGATATTTGACAATCAATATTTGCTTTGCATGATGGGTACTTCTCCCCCTGGTCTTATCGGATTTTTTTATTTGTCCAGTCGTTTTAGAGTCTATACGTTACATACATACATACATACATATCCATACCATATTTTATATATATATACAGATTTGATTAAAATTTCTCTCTAAATATAAAAATTTCATCTTACGATTGAACGTTTTCACAAATAAACGTTTTTTTGAAATCACGTTTGACACTTTGTTTAAAGTAACAGATGTTTGTAAAATTCTTTATTTTTTAACTTATCGGACCCAACAATTTTAGTTGCCAAAATTTTTGTCTAAACTTTTTATAAATTTTAAATAAATTTGAAATTGTTGTTATATTTGTCATTTCTCTATTTATTGGCAATTTAAAGAAATTTATGTACGTTTGTTTGTATTACACCGAGTGATAGTTAAAAAAATCTACATACACGTGATCTAATTGATGATAATGCGGAACTAGAGACTAAAATAAATAGAACTGATTTTTTCAGGTTTTCATTATTATGTTAGTCCTAGATCAGTTCTAATTCAGTTTGTGTTAAGTTTAAGTTCGGACAATTTCAGTTCTAGTTCAGTTTAGTTTAGTTTTAGTTCAGTTCTATTTCTAGTTCAGTCAGTTCAGTTTAATAGTTCAGTTCTAGATAATTTCCATTCTAGTTCAGTTCTTGTTCAGATCTAGTTTAGTTCTATTTCAGTTCCAGTTCATTTTTAGTTCAGTTCTAGATAAGTTCTAGTTCAGTTCAAGTTCAGTTCTGTTCAAGTTCAGTTCTGATTCAGGTTCAGTTCAGTTTTAGTTTAGATCTAGTTCAGTTCTTGTTTAGTTCTAGTTTAGTTCTAGTAATGTCTTAGTTCAGTTCCAGTTCATTTCTAGATCAGTTCTAGTTCAGTTCAAGTTCAGTTCAAGTTCAGTTCTAGTTCAGTTCTAGTTCAGTTCAGTTTTGATTCAGGTTTAGTTCAGTTCTAGTTCAGTTTTTTATTTAGTTCTTTAGTTCAGATCAAGTTCAGTTCAAGTTTAGTTCTAGTAATGTCTTAGTTGAGTTCTAGTTCAGTCCTATTTCAGTTCTACTAATGTCTTAGTTCAGTTCTAGATCAATTCTGGTTCAGGTTTAGTCCAGTTCTAAGTTCGGTTCTAATTCAGTTCAAATTCAGTTCGGATTCAGGTTTAGTTTAGTTTTAGTTAGTTCCAGTTAAGTTCTAGTTTGTTCCATTTCGGTTCTAGTTCAGTTTTAATTCAGTTCATGTTTTTCTCTAAATCTGTTTTATTTCTTAAAATCAATTTACATTTCCTTTTTTCGATTTTTTTAAGTGTATAAAAGTTTTCTTTACACTTTTATGATACTAATTTCTCTTTTCCTCTTTTTTCAGATTGAAACATTTTTTTAAATTTATTTTTAAGTCAAACAACAACCCCTCGAAATTTCACTTAAAAAGAAAGATAAGCAATCAAAATGTTAAGTCTAGCCCGCACAACTTCAGCCAGTGTTAAGCCCCAAGTGGCTGCTTTAGTTAGCAACAATCTGTTGATAAAATCTCGTAGTATTAGTTCAGTTGTACCCGATATAAATCTTCAAGATTTCAACACATTCAATGAACCTGTACTCGAATATAAAAAAGGCTCTCCCGAACGTAAAGCTCTTGAAGAGGCTCTAAAGAAAACAGCTGCCACATGTGAAGATGTGCCCATTGTTATAGGTGGCAAAGAAATACGCACCAACGATGTGAGACATCAGGTGATGCCCCATAATCATAAACATAAATTGGCCAAATTCTATTATGCCGATAGTAATACGGTTAAGCAAGCAATTAAGACCGCTGTTGAAACACAACCCAAATGGGATCGTACACCATTAAGTGAACGTTTGAAGATTTGGGAAAAGGCAGCCGATTTAATGGCTGGTAAATATAGACAAGAATTAAATGCAGCCACTATGTTGGGTCAATCAAAGACTGTTATACAAGCTGAAATTGATTCATCCGCTGAATTGATTGATTTTATTAGGTGAAATGAATAAAGTTCCCAAAGTAAAATAGATTTTAATCTTTAATTTCCTTTAATGACAGATTAAATGCATTTTTCCTTAAGGAGTGTGCTAAATATCAACCAATAAGTGAAAATATTAAAGTAACAAAAAATTCTATGCGTTATCGTGGTATTGATGGTTTTATAGCCGCTGTTAGTCCATTCAATTTCACCGCTATTGGTGGTAATTTGGCTTATACACCCGCTTTAATGGTAAGTTATTTGGTTTAAACACTTTTTTTCGAAAATGATTCCAAAACTTTCGAAACTTAAGAGTATTTTTCTAATGAAATTTTACGTGGACCTTCTTAAGGTGTTTTCCAATTGATTTGTAGAATTACATGTTCCTAGTGGGAACATTTTTATTTGATTTAATTTCTTCCAAGGGCGGTGTCAGCAGACATCTCACGTGGGTCCATATACATCTGGTCGCATTGTATTACCCTAGAAGGCAGTCTGCTACTCAGTGGTCTGCGTTATAGGTTTTTCATACCAATCAGTACCTGCAAAGAAAAAAATAGATTGATCTCAAATGCACATTACCAAGATCACCTTGCTCAAGAGTATATAATCTAAACACGCCACTTCTAAGCTTTGCAAGTCCCGAACACTAACATAATAAGTGGAAAACTTATTCTTCTACTTCGTCACGACAACAGCAACAGAAACTTTAAACCCATCCTTCTTGCAAGAATCCAAGGCACATTGCCCAGTAATAATAGAAACTAGAAGTCTAATATGCCTCCTTTTGAAGTCGAGGGGGAGATTCTGATCGATGTAGACATCACCAAGCGATGCACCATGTCTGAATGTCATTCCCGAAACACAACAACAGAATGTCTCGCTATCTTATTCAAAGATATTCGGCATTCAGTCGTTCATATCGACGTCATATAAACATCTACTATAGATCTGAATATCTTCCGATATCTGATTATACCTGAGCCAGTTGGCCATGCTTTTATTGGTCGAAATTTCTGCCTGTAAAATGCTTCAATCATCCACCCACCTTCATTGATGATTTGATCGCACCTCCATCTTCCCCTGTGTGATTGCGTTGTCCTAGAACTTGCAGTATCGTCGTCTCCATATGTTTCTCTGACGGATATGGCTTCTTGAACATTGAGGATTCCACTGAGATGCGATTTTAGTTATAATTTCCGGCTATTTTGTGATAGTATGGCCAATTCATCTCCATTTTCTACGTTTTACTTGTACCACTATGGGTAACTAACTTTGGAGGAGCATGTGTTCCTCATAATAAATATGAATACGCCTCAAGAATGTCCATGTAAAATTACCTTAAATAATATTCTGTAGTTTAAAATGTTTTGAGACAACTTTGAACCATTTAGTAATGTTGAGTTATGTATTTAAATTAGGGTAATGCTGTTTTGTGGAAACCCTCGGATACTGCTGTTTTATCCAACTGGCGTATATTCAATATTATGCGTGAGGCTGGTGTACCCGATGGTGTGGTTAATTTTATACCTGCTGATGGTCCAGTATTCGGTGATACAATTACCGCTTCCCCCCATTTGGCTGGTATTAACTTTACCGGATCTGTACCGTAAGTTTTTTTAGGTTTTACTAATTCTTGAGATCAAAAATTTCAAATTTCATTTCCATTTAGCACCTTTAATCGCTTGTGGAAACAAGTGGGCAGTAATATTGATAAATACATTAATTTCCCCCGTTTAATTGGTGAATGTGGTGGTAAAAATTTCCATTTCGTACATCCCTCAGCTGATGTAGAGACTGTTATTAATGCCACCATACGTTCAGCTTTTGAATATTGTGGTCAAAAATGTTCAGCCTGTTCGCGCATGTATGTGCCTGAGTCCTTGTGGCCTAAGGTAAAATGTATAAAAAAGTTTTCATTGGTAGATTTATTTTTAATTAAGCTTCATTTTTAATTTTTTTGTGGACCAGATTAAAGAAGGTCTCATTGCCGAGGCTGGAAAATTGAAAATCGATGATGTTCAAGACTTCTCTACATTCACATCAGCTGTTATTGATGATAAAGCATTTAAACGTATTACTTCCTATATTGAACATGCCAAAAAGAGTCCCAACTTGGAAATAATTGCCGGTGGTACCTATTCTGATGCTAAGGGCTATTTTGTTAATCCCACTATTGTACAGACCACAGATCCTAAGGATAAGATAATGGTTGAAGAAATCTTTGGACCCGTCTTAACAGTTTATGTTTACAAGGATGCTGATTTACAAAAGACTGTGGATTTGGTGCCAAATTCTACGCAATTTGCTTTAACAGGCGCAGTATTTGCTCAAGACAAGTGAGTAAAGGAACACTTAATTTTTCCCTGATCTTGTTATATTTATATTATTAAATAATTTGTTTTCATTTAGATCTTTTTTGCAACATGCTTTGGAAGAATTCAAAATGGCTGCTGGCAATTTCTATATTAATGATAAATCAACTGGTTCCGTGGTGGGTCAACAACCTTTCGGTGGCGGTCGTATGTCTGGTAAGTTAATTTTAAATTATGTATTTTCATAATTTGGACGGCCTCCAAGTTCCACATTCATAAAATAACTTAAAAATGTAGAATTTGTGCCCACTTAGCGAAGTAGACCAGACTGGAGCAGCACACTGATCGGCCAATGGTTTTATAATAAGCTAATAAGGATTATTTATCCATATCCCATGTGAATAGGCTATCAAATGTAATCCTTAGGATCTTTGGGTAGTTAACATTCGAAATTTGGATTCTATCGACTGTGCCGCCTAAATTTGTAATTATCACTTTAGCCCACGTAGTTGTCGTTGTAACAGTTCAGCTGTACTCGATAGATCTTTCTAGCAAAAACATTTTTGTTTAATACAGCTTTTGTTGGGTTGATAATCTTTGGGCCAGTGTAACTCGGGCCATTTCTTAACGAGATCCAATAGTCGTAGGAACAAGTTAGATCTTCACTTCATGTGCATAGTCCAGGTGGTGAAGAGTGTTGCTGTCGATTTTTTTTTTTCAAGTTACGTGCAGTGAGGAAAATTTGGATTTCGATGAGTTAACCATAAGTCATCAACTCTATGGTTCCGTCGCTCTTATTTTACAGTCTTACGTCAACTCCTGCTGGGAGCGCTGCCGCGTTTTGATTGATAGAAATAAACAAGAGTTGAGATGGGACTCCGCCCTGTGGGACTCCTTGTTTGATTCTGCGGGGTTTTGATTTTGACGTCCACTCAAGTTGTTGTTTGATAAATGAGGACTTCAGGATGTCTTCGAAGAACTTTACGGCTGATCAGTGTCAAAAGCTTTTTAATAGATCGAGTGCCACATAATGCTATTGTGGATACCCTGTTCATGCTGTTGTTGTACTATGATGACGGTTTAGCTGGAGAAGAAGAGCTTTAAGATCTTCGATATAGTAATACAAGAAATCGGCTTATAGGATTGTTGTATTTGCGTCAGTTTCCATTGTTTTTGTACCGAGATGATTCTGCTGCATTTCCCGCAGGCGTCCTTGTGTTACACGCTTTCAACTCCTCGCTTGAACCAAGGTTTCCTTAAGTATTAGCATAGAAATTTCGTCGGGAACAATCACTAGTTCGATTTATAGAACGCGAAAATTAAGTCCAAATTTTCCAAAAAAAATGTTCTTGCGCATAATGCAACTTCCTGGTAAAAAAGTGGTATGTTACTGATGCTCGTTGAAGAAATGTTCAGGACCCCAAAGCAGTCAAAATTTCCCAAAAAGTTCTTGGTATGGCAAGCAAAGCATCGTTAATGAATGTATACAAAAAAGTATGATTCCATTCATAAAACTTCATAATGTGTTTTCTTAGTTTCGGCTTGACTTGATAAGCAAGCCCTTGAGCGGTACAAGAATAATAATGTGGTATGTGTACCATGAGAGACAAATCTTCCAAAATGACAGAGCTGGACTCTTGTTAAAAGAGAATTGAAGAGCACAAAAAAGGTGTCCAAAAGTTTGGAAGATTTTAAAAGGAGATGGACTGCCTGTTAGAGCAAAGCGAGAGAAAGGAAAATAAAAACTTTAATCCAAGAGTCTCTTAAAAAGATTAAAAATTTCATCACCAAAGAATATTTCAACTCGATTTTATTTAAAATTAAATTATTTTGTATATATCATTAGTTTGATGGGCATAGAGTCCCTTAAGAAACTTACATAAACACAAATGACGGTGACTTTTGTCTGTTATTGTATATTAAATTTTAGTTAATGATTTAATTAATAACTATTTATATTTTTGTATTGTTTTTAGGTACCAACGACAAAGCTGGTGGTCCTCATTACATTTTACGTTGGACTTCACCTCAAGCGATTAAGGAAACATTTGTGCCCCTGCGTGATATTGGTTATCCCTACATGAAAGAATAAATTATTTTGCTGGCAAATAATATTTTTTTAAAACAACAACAACAATAATCTCATTTATAAACAAAAAAATCCAATAGTTGCAAAAAAATGTTTGTTTGAAAATATTGAAAAAAAAAAGAGAAAAACAAATTTTGTATAACATATACTACTACATTGATATCTATTACAAACATATAATATATATACATACATATATACAATACATGTATAACAAGTCCTAAGAAAATTTCGAATATTATATTTATAATATAATAAATTAATTTATGTTAAAATTTTTGTTTTTTTATTTTAATTTTAATTTTTTTGTTAATGTATTTTAATAATAAGAAATATAAAATGTAAAGAATTAATAATCTCTATAGTCTAACTATAGTCTCTATAATTTACTACAGAGAATGTTTTTATAATGTAAGACTGTAGTGATTATAAAGTAGGGACTGTAGTCATTTTAATGTAGAGACCGTAGTCTCAATGATAGTGATATTGATAGTCTGTATGATATGAAGGCTATAGCCTCTATAATATAAAAAACTATATTTATAATATACAAAGTGTAGTATTAATAATGTACAAATATGGAGACTATAATCACTATAACAACATTATATTTACGTAGAGACTCTAAGTAGTATTTATAACATAGAGACTTTAGTCTTTATAACTTAAGGACTATAGTCCTTATTACATAGGGGCAGTTGTCTTTATAACATAGGGACTTTAGTCTTTATAACATAAAGACTTTAATCTTTATAACATGGAGGTAATTGTCTTTATAACATGGAGACTGTAGTCTTTATAACGTAGAAACAGTAGTCTTTATAATATAGAGACTGTAGTCTTGTTAAATAGAGACTCTAATTCTTATAAACTAGAAACTGAAGTCTTTATAATATAGAGGCCGCAGTGCTGATACTTTTGTCATTTTAATATAGAGACTGTAGCCTTCATAATATAGAGGCAGTAGTCTTTATAACATAGAGACTATAGTCCTTAGAGGCTATTGGGTTTATAACATAGATACTGTAGTCATTATAACATAGAGACTGTTGTCTTTATAACATACAGACAGTAGTCTTTAAAACTTAGAGACTGTAGTGTTTATAACTAAGAGACTCTAGTCTTTATAACATATAAACTTTAATTCTTATAACATTGAGGTAATTGTCTTTAAAACTTAGAGACTGTAGTCTTTATAACAAACATACAGTACATACAGCCCTTATAACAGAGGCTATAGTCATTATAACATAGAGATTTTTTATTTTTTATAATAATAAAAGTTTAAAAATATAAATTTATTAATTGTATATTATTTTCTTTTCCCCCTCTCCTTGTAATTACTAAATATTTGTTTCTGTCATTATTGCTTACTCCTCCGCTCTTTCTCTTTTTAAACATTAACAATATAAAATTTGAATTTTTGTTATAATTTAAATAGTTTTTTTTAATTATTATTTTATAATTGTTTTCAAAGATTTTAATTATAATTTGTTTAATTATGAAAAAAAATAAAAAATAAAATAAAAATAAGAAATAATAATTAATTAATTAATTAATTAATTAATTAATTAATTAAATAAATCTTACACGCGAGACATACATTTGACAATACACTTGATATAAATATGACATTTTTTTAAATAGAAGTTAAATAATAAAAATAATAATTATATATTAAAAAATACCTACAAATGTTATAATTAATACAAAAATTAAAAAATAAATAAATGTTAGTTCCATTAAGAAACCAAAAAAACAAACAAAAAAAACTATATATCACAATATAAATGTTTTGAAAATTTTGTTTAATTTAAAATGTATATTTTAAATTAAAATTTTAATGTTTATTTTATTTTACCACGATGTAAAAGAGAAATGAAAAAAAATATTCAATAAATTATTGCATTTGCTTTGAATTTTAATTTAAAATAGAAGTTAAAGGAATTTAAAGTTGAAATGGGTAAATAATTTAATGATTCACAGAGGTCTTTGTGTGACATCGAAAAAATTCTAACACGCGCTTTTCATTAAAACTTTTAATTCAAATGATTTTTATTTTTGATCAAGATTCCAAAAAAAAACACATTTCAATTTTCAATTAAATCCGATTTGATCCTACAAATGTTTACAATGTTTATTATACAGTACCAGAATAACTAGAAGGTTTAAAAACATACAAAGCTTAAAAAGTGCCTGACAGGAATGTTGCTAAAAATGTAGAGGCAAAAAACAGAGCAAAAAATTGAAGTCAAGTTTTCCAAAAAATTATTCTGCTGCATTATGGAATACGAAAGGAATGTTGTGGCAGATTTTTTGCAACTTCCTGGAAAAAAATTATGTTGCTGATACTCCAGGAATGTTGAAGAAAAGTTTAAAATCCAAAAGCAGTAAAAATTTTCCAAACGAAAATCGTGGTCATTTGTTGCAAAGGGTTCTTTAAGTACCGAAACTTCAATCAATCATTCATAAGACTTCAGAATGTGTCCACTAATTTTGGCATCCTATCACTACTGTAAACAAGTCGTTGAGTGGTACAAAAGAATAATGTAGTATTTGTACAAAGAAAGGCAAATCCTCCAAATTGCCTGGTCCTATTGAAATTTTTTATAGCCTATGTTACTTTCGGGTATATTGGTCCAGCTATTTTATATATAATCAATTAATTAAAAGTAATATATGTATATTTGGAATATTTAAATCTCACTCTTTATTAACTATCAGACGAGAATAATGGACCTTTAAGCCGAAACTTTGGGACCCTATATCTCGAAAATTATCAGAAAACCTTTGTTACTTATGATGATTGCTTCTTAGCGTTACACACAAAATAACAATGTTAATATACCGTCATCACTACTTGTAGTGGTGGAGGGTATAAAAATCAATAGTGTCATTTTCTAACTTCTTGAATAACAAAGGTAATTTACCCTCTACACTATTTATGCCGGTGGTGGTTTTTATACCTCAACCCTTATATCTCTCTGCTTTAATTAATTTTGTTTTAAAACGTCTCTAAATCTTCTTGAGAATACTGTGTGACTGTATATTTTTAACACAAATTCCTATGCATCGTAATTTCCAATACGAATTTAAATTTCTTACCAAAAATCAAATTTATAACCCAAGGATGGAAAACCGTATAATAAGGAGAAAATGTTGAAAGTTCTTTAGTGCCACTAAAGAATTAAAGACCCAATTGTATATTTGTAATATAATATTTTTATTGTATTTTATTTATTTTCTAAATTTTGTTAAAATAAATAGAAATTTCTGTTTAAAAATACCTTTTATTAGTCCACATTTCCATAAAAACAAAGTCGTTCAAAAATCATTTTTTTTAAGCCGGTTAATAATTGTTTTTTGTTCCGCCGCCAATAGATTTTAATGTTCGCCGTAGTCATTAGAAAAACGGCTCTGGTTTGTTGAAAACGACTAGGTTAGAATTTTGATATGGCTGTGGACGGCGTTTCTCCTGCCCTTGCAAGTAAATAATTTTAATAAAATTATAAATATTTAGTTAATTTAAAATAATTTCATTAAGAAGTGTAACTAAGAATATGTACTTTGAAGTTTTTGAATCGTAAATGGCGTTTAGAAAGTGTTTATATGGAAAAAAACAAAAAAGAAAATTTTTTCATTACTCATCCCACCACTTTTTCTGACAAAGAAATTTTCTCTTTTTTTATTATCGTGTCTTGTTAGTGAAGTGTTTGAGTTTTTTTTTTTTTGCTAAATTGTTTTTGTTTGTTGTGTGTATATATATTTTAAACATATTTTTATTATTATTTTTATTTTAATTACAGTTCGCTCTAGCGTGGGAATAGAACTGTGGGCTTCGTCGGGTTCTAAGCAACCCTATGAGCACAAGGACAATTTACCACGAGAGGAGACGAAAAATTCTCGCTCAATTTCATTCAGCCCAGATGGTCGCTACTTTGCCTATTCGAATGGACGAGAGGTAAAAGTGTTAAGAACATCGGACTGGCAACAACAATGTGTTCTGCCACGTCCGAAGGCTTTTTATTTGAAATTCTCACCGCTCGGCAATTATTTATGCACTTGGGAATTGTATGTGATAACAAAAGATATTCCTGAGGGTTCACCCAATATGTTTGTATATGAAATGGCCAGCGGTAAGGAGGTATTTAGCATTGTGCAGAAGAAACAAAGTGATTGGGAACCTTCATGGTCTTCCGACGAAAGCATATTTGCCATTGTCGTCGGTGGCGAGGCCTTATTCTATGATCTATCTCAAGGTGTCGAAGGTTTCAATACTAGTGTTAAGAAGATAGGCGGTAGTAAGGGTGGCGTCTTGTCGGTTGGTCCCGGCAATAGTCCACCTTTTATAGCCATCTATACGCCAGGTGCCAAGGGAGCACCTTCAATGTGTAAACTATACAAGTATCCAGCATTGGGACAAAATCAAACGGTGGCCTGTAAAAGTTTTTTCAATGCTGATCGTGTTGAATTAATGTGGAATAGGAGGGGTACTGGTTTGCTACTATTAACCAGTACAGAAGTAGATAAAACAGGAGCCTCGTATTATGGTAATCAAGCCTTGCATTTTTTGAATACCAAAGGCGATTCCTGTTCGGTGCCATTGTGTATGTATTGAGTAGAAAGTTATTTCTTGTAGCGTAAGTTTATTTTTCTTATATTTTTTATAGCTAAAGAAGGTCCTGTTCATTGTGTTAAGTGGAGTCCTAAGGCTACAGAATTTGTTGTAGTTTATGGTTATATGCCCTCAAAGGCGGCTTTATACAATCTTAAATGTGATGTCGTTTTTGATTTTGGCGAGGGACCACGCAATTGTGCCTATTTTAATAATTTTGGAAATCATATCCTTTTTAACCAAATTTATATTTTAATTTATAAAATTTATTAAATTGATTTTACATCGAGTATTTCCTTAACTTCTTAGCACTAGTCGTTTTAGCTGGCTTTGGCAATTTACCCGGAAATGTGGAAATTTGGGATGTATCCAAAAAGGAGAAACTTGCCAATATAAAATGTCCCGACACCACACATTTCGAATGGAATCCAAATGGTGAATATTTTGTAACCGCTACAACAGCACCAAGATTACGCATAGGAAATGGGTAAGTAAACATTTTATTTTAAATCTTTGAAATAGTAGACGAGGGTTTATACATTTATTACATTTAAAGATTTGAGAGTATAAGTTAATTTTGTTAGTCCTTTAAATTCTAAGAGTTTTTTGTGTATCAGATAAAATGAACAAACTTTGAAAATCATGTTAATTTCAAACTGTACCAGGTACTCAGAGCTTAGAAAATGCTTACAAATTTGTGATGCTACATTCCTTAGTAGTTCTCTTACTTAATTATTATAAGGAAACTCTATTGGTGGAGATGTGACGATGACAAAGTGCTAATTATTGTACAAAGAGGCATGCAATACATTAGCAAGGGCAGTTACTGAGAATGCAGAATCTTTTTTTTCGACGGATAATATGTTACCTAGATTATGAAATTCATATGTTTACTGCATCATTTCTCTTATAATTAAAGTTATAAATTAAAACTTATCTGTCTATGCCTTCTAAATCAAGTTGGAAAGTGTGGCTTGCAAACTCTTAAAATTTAAATTAACGATGAAAGGAGGAATGTGAAATTAATGATCATTTAGATACACGTGATTCTTTCTTAAAAAACCGAGAAAAATGACATTGTTTTGCGGGATGATGACAAAGATAGAGAATGTTTGGTCTACAAAAGAGGAAAAAGTGTAATAGAATTCATAGTATATTGAATGATTCGTGGTTTTAATTGCCAACTTCTTCTTACTACAGTAGAGATTTTTGCACGTTTTTCTTTCATCGAAAAATATTTAACATACACACTTAACACAGTTTTGTTGAAACTGTTACAATTTATAAAAGAAAATGTTTTTATAGTTTTAATCACTGGTGATTTAGTTTCGAACCTTTTTTAGAAACCATTCCTTTAACGTTTTTATAGAGTTTTTTGTCACATTTCTCGAACAGGTAGTCCATCTAACCACACTTTTGGACAATTTTTTGTGTTTTTCAATTCTCTTTTAACAAAAACCCAATAAATATCTATTAGCCATTAAAAGGATTCGAAGTCAGACCGAAAAAGGTAGACTTATGAATGGCAGCAACCTTTTTTGTAAACATTCATTAATAAAAATTTCGGTATTTATAGAGCCCGTTGTAGCAAATGATTGGCCGAAATCTACGTTTCGTCATCCATTAAGCAGCAATATTTTTTTAGAAATCTTGACTACAATTTTCGTTTCGCCATCCATTATGCAGAAAATTTTTTGTTTCGAAAACTTGACTACTAATTTCGTGAATGCAAATAGTCCGTGCTCTGAGCTAACCGTTCTGTTTTTATTTCGGATGTATTTTGTGAGCTCATTTGAAAATTCTTTCTATTAATGTGGATCACTCCTTCTACTTGAACCAAAAATGTGCTTTAAAAATTCTTAACGTTTAATCCAATATTTAGAATATAGAATCTGATAAATTTTCGAAAAAAAATATTACAAAATTACAAATATTTTACTAATTCCAACAAAAAACAATTCAATATTATTAATTTATGCTATCGATTTCTTTTTAGTTTTAAAGTTTATCATTATTCGGGTGCTTTAGTGCACGAAACGATTTGGCCACAAGGTCAAGAACTATTAGCCGTTGAATGGCAACAATTTGCTGAGAACACATTTAAAGAACCGGTTATTACGAAGACCAAACATGAAGGTATCAAATCGAGCCAACCAGAGGCAAGTAAGAAGGTCTATACACCACCTCACTTGCGTTTCATGAGTGAAGGAAAGAATCCAGAAAAATTTATACCACAGCCGCAAAGCACTATACCAGGACTACCACCAGGTAATCCCAGACAATTTTGGCAAAGAAAATATGATTTAGATAAACCCCTATTAAGACCCGGATCATGGAGAGAGCAACAACAAAAACAAAAAGAAGAAGAAATAGCCTCTACTAGCAGAGGTGGAATACAAAGAAATAATTTTAATAAAGGACAAAATCGTTATAATCCTTATAAACAGCCCAGAAGACGCTATTAGATATTAAAATTAGTATTAAGTTAATTTTTTCTTATTACTTATTAAATAAATTTAAGTTTAGATAAAAAACAAGCTTTATTTCTTCCAAATCTTTCGTTAAAGGTTATTCTTCCTCACAAGCCAACAATAAAAAGGGTGCTCAAAAATCGCAACATCAGCAACAACAGCAAAATCCTAAAGGTTTTAAACAACAACAGCATAATAAAAATAGAAAAAATGAGCACAACAACGAATCCAATAATGGTGCTAATAATCAGCCAAGAAACAATAGAGGAGGAGCACGTGGAGAAAATAATGGCGTTGCAGCGGAAGCTAACAATTTCAATAAAAATAAATTATCTCATGAAGCCACTGAGTTTATACCAGCTCATATGGTGGTTAATGAGCAACAACAATTACAGCAACCTATGCAGCAGCAACAACAACAACCACAATCACAACAGCCCATGCAGCAGCATAATAATAAACGTCAACAAAATAATCGCCGCCAACAAAACAATACACAACAATTTCAACAAAGAAGACAACACCAACAACAGCAGCAGCAGCAACACCAGCAACATAATATGAATCAAATGATAGATGTTGCAGCAGAAAATATTATGATTAATGTGGAAGCACAACAACAATTTGTAGCTCAACAATATCCACATCAGCAACCCTTGCAGCAGCAACAACAACAACAACAACCAATGTCTAAAAAGGCGGCAAATCCTGAAAAGGAAAAAAAGATACGTAATGTTGCCAAAAAATTGTCAGACATTAAGAAATTAAAAGCACGACAAGAACAAGGTGATGTTTTGGAATTAAATCAATTGAATAAAATCGCTATGGAAGCTAAATTTCTAGAAGAACTTAAAGCCTTAAAATTATCTGCCTAAAAACCGAATCTAAAAAACTTCCTCGTTTGGACGAAATTATTGTTTCCATAATCCAAGAAAAATGCAAAAAAAAAATCATTAAAAAATCAAAAAATCAATTTATATTTTTAAAATTTCTTATTTGGCGGATAATTAATTCTAAAACTCCAAAATTAAGTCCCATTAACTCCATGAACAATTGTCATCTTATACAACTCTCTCTCTCTCTTTGATTATATTGTCATTGTTATTACCAACTCCAATTAGAAACAAATTGTAATTATTGGCCTATTCTATTGAAAAAATCATAATTACTATTTTTATTTTTTGCTGTCTTGTGTGTTTTCTATATCTCTGCAAATATTTTTTAAATTTAAATTTGATAAAAAAATTCCAAAATATTTTATTTTATTTTTTTATAATAAATTATGTTTTATCAAACTAGATTTTTTATTTCAAATTATTATTTTTTATTTATAAACAAAACAACAACAAAAGTAACGGAAAATAATTGTGATTTATCAAACAAACAAAAACAGCATATTTACAACAAAACAAAAGATACAAAATAAAAACCAACTATTAAAGCAATAATTACAACAAAAAATAAATACAGAAATAAAATAAAAAATCACATTTTGGTAAAAAATAAAATAGAAAAATGTTATTATTCGTTTTTTTGTACCCTTCACCACATACAGAAAAATTTAGTTAGAGTGTATATATGTATGTGTGTATATATGTAACGTATAGACTCAAAAACGGATGTGCCAAATTTGATGAAATTTTTACAGAATGATCCTAATATCCCCGAAATTAGCAAGGGCTATAAAAAAATTGCGATAGGACCAAGGAGTAGGGGGCAAATATTGGTTATCAAATATCTAAAGAACTATAACAGCCAGAGTCTAAAAACGTTGCAGCTTCATTGAAAAAAATGTAGGACTTATAGGATCAGGGGGGGAGGCTCCCCTTATACAAAGCATATTTAAATTAGAGCCAGCAACGCCTTAAAATTTGTTTTGGCAAGACAGAGTTTTCCGGGTCGGCTAGTGATATATAAAAGGCATAATTTATTGATTCATGCTGACACAAGATCCATTTTTTTTACAAAGGTACCAATATCTTTAAAATTCTCTTGGTACAAATACCATTTGTTTGGTGTTAAACAAAAGTGAAAGGGTTAAATAATACTTGGGTTCAAAGTTTTAAGGGAAACCGTGTGATAGCAATTTTTGGATCTCATTCCTTAATTCAGCTCCAGTTTAATTTTGATTCAGATTAAATCTTGTTCAGATATAACCAGTATAATATAGACTAAACTATATTCAATAGTCCAGACTATAAACTATTCTCTAAACCAACTACTAGTCCAGGCAGTAAATTAAAGTATAATTAAAACCTTTAATTTAAAAAAATGTAATATTAACATAGCATACTTCAAATATATGATTTTAAATTTTTTCAATATATCAGTTTATTGTCTATTGAAAATAATAATGAAATAACTCAACAATTACCCTTAATTTCCTCATGAATCCCATTTAGATTCTTTTTTCAGAAACACTTCTTTACCATCTTCATGGACAGCGGTATAATAACCCATACTCTCATATTTCCATCTCATATAGGTTATATAGCCAAAGACTCCTGTAATAGCAGCTAAACCAATACCCATGATAATTTTATTCTTAAATAAAACAATAAATATTTTATTTAATTTAACTATGATACAAATTACAACAAAACTTACTGGTTTTGTATACAATTCAAAATTTATTAAACGGAACACACTTGTAGTTTTTACTTGTCGTATGCCATCCCCTGGTTTTGCAACAGGTGAAGATTTTGGTGAAACATTTTTGTTACTCATTTTATTAAAAAGATTAATTTATAGTTTATTTCATTTATAATTTAATAAAAATGTTTAAAAAATTATGAATTATTTAATATTTTTACAATATTATTAACATTGTTTTGATAAAAAATATGTTTTATAATATAAAATAAATGATGCCAAATGTTTGTTGAACGGAAAAAGATTTCTTTTGTGTTTTAAGTACCAAAAATGAGAAAAAGCGCTGCAATGACATTTTGATGAAAACGAGTCGTGATTTTCATATACTCTACACAACCACAAGTGGTAATGAGGATATATTAAGTTTTTCATTCCGTTTTTAACGAAAATCATATAAGATCCTATAATGTATATATATTCGAAGGTATAAAAGTATGAAGTGTTGTCTATAACTTTTGATGTGAATTAGAATACCCTTTATCAATGCCTTTTGGAGTATCAATACTTTTGTCAAAAAATTCATGCAAAAAATATAATTTTTTTTGTCTTCGTATGAAAAGTTATCTTCAAGACCTTTCACATGATAACCGTATTGTTTAAATATTAACTATGATCGGAAGAAATATTGGTGATTTTAGTTTTGTGTGAAGGACTAATATTAAAAAACCACTGTTTGAATTGAATAGTTTCAATATTTTATATGATTAACCCATTAAGAAATGAAAACCATTTCTATGATTTTTTACATAAGAATAATTATTAAACACATGTGTCAAAAGAAAACTTTTAACTCAATCTGGCAGCTCTAATTAATTTTGATTTTCATAATGGCTTATTAGTACGGATTTATACAACTCTGGTCCTAATAGTTTTTGTATTTCACACGACCAACACGTGTTTTTAGACGACGCAAGAGGAAAGAGATTAATAAAATATAATTAATTAAACATTTAAAAAAACGTGTAATAAAATTATTTAAAAAATGGCAGAAAATGAACAATTACTATCTGCAATAATACATGAATATTTATTAAGAAAAGATAAAACTTTGGCACAGGTTTATCAACACAAAACTAAAGCGGTAAGTTTATGTGTGTATATTAAAAAATGATCGAAAAAAAAAAACAATGTGCTCGGGTCGGAGGAGACATTTGGTGTATGTGTGCGTTGGAGGCCTTTGCCTGCAACCTTACAAACACATGTGTATTAAATAGCATGG
Source organism: Cochliomyia hominivorax (assembly GCA_004302925.2). Lineage (NCBI taxonomy): Eukaryota > Metazoa > Arthropoda > Insecta > Diptera > Calliphoridae > Cochliomyia > Cochliomyia hominivorax. Next base: position 85,821,874 of record PYHX02000413.1, on the reverse strand, counting down.
CTTTTTAGAAAATTTATTTACTTATATATTCGTTTTTGGGGGTCTAATTTTTTTTTTTTTTTTTTGTTTAATTCTTATTGCTTCTCCTAGGCCACAGTTGCAAAAGGTTCACCAAAATTAGAAGATATTTTGAAATACTATGTACAAAATAGTAAAACAAAAATTCCCCCTGTGAAAACTGGGAAAGATAGTTCTAGTGATAGTGACAGTGATGATGTCTCAGAGGATGAGAAACCTAAAAAGGCGACTTCTGCTGCTCCTGTAGCTAATGGTAAGCCTGCTGCTGCTAAGAAGGCTCCATCCAGTTCCGAAGATTCTTCAGATGATAGTAGTGAAGATGAAAAACCAGCAGCTAAAACGAATGGTGTAGCTAAAGTTGCTGCCAAGCCAACTCCAGCTAAAAAACAAGCTTCGAGTTCTGAAGATTCATCTGATGATAGTAGTGAAGATAAGAAGCCTGTTGCTAAAGCCGCAGCGGCAAAAACCACACCAGCAAAAGCTACACCAATTAAATCAGCTTCTGCGTCTTCTAAAAAAGTTGAATCCAGTTCTGAAGATTCATCTGATGATAGCAGTGAAGATGAAAAACCGGCTGCTAAAACAACTGTAACAGCGAAAGCTACTCCAAACAAACCGGCAGCAGCACCAGCTAAGCCTGTTGTAACAGCTAAAAAAGCTGATACTTCAGATGATTCTTCTGACAGTGATAGTAGTGATGAGGAAGAAAAGCCTGTTGCCAAACCGGTAGTCGCTGCTCCTGCTAAGGCTGCCAAGAAAGATGATTCCTCTGATGATTCTTCTGATGACAGTAGTGATGAAGATGAAAAACCTGTTGCTAAAGCTACGCCAGCAAAACCTGCAGCACCTGCTAAGGCCGCCAAGAAAGACGATTCCTCGGATGATTCTTCTGATGATAGTAGTGATGAAGATAAAAAACCAAGTGCTAAACCAACTGCAGTGGCTAAAACTACCTCAGCAAAAGCTGCCGCTAAAAAAGCAGATTCTTCCAGCAGCGAAGAAGACAGCTCTGAAGATGAAAAACCAAAAGCTGCTGGTCCACCAGTCGTGAAAAAAGCCGCCCCAGTTGCCGCTAAAAAAGATTCTAGTAGTGAAGATTCTTCCAGTGAGGAAGAAGATGAAAAACCCGCTGTAAAACCAGTGGTTAACAAAGCTCCTGTAGCTGCTAAAAAGAAGAAAGATTCTTCCTCAGACGACTCATCTTCCGATGATGATAAACCTGCAGCCAAAAAACAAGCTGTAGCTGCCACTCCCGCTAAAAAGAAGGCTCAAACTTCATCTTCCGAAGATTCCTCATCCGATGAGGAAGAAAAACCCAAGGCAGTTGCTGTTAAGACTACTCCAGCTAAACCAGCACCAGCCAAAAAGGATGAATCTAGTTCAGATTCTGATTCATCCGACGAAGAGCCACCAGCAAAGAAAGCTAATATTGTAGCTGCACCAGCTAAGGCTAAAGCTAAAGATGATAGTTCCAGTGAGGACAGTTCATCAGATGAAGATGAAAAACCAGCTAAAAAACCAGCTGCAACTACAGCACCAGGTGCTAAAACACCAGCTGCTAAATCAGATAGTGATGATGATAGCTCCAGTGATGGAGAACCCGAAAGTGCACCTACCGTTAAGCCTGGACAAAAGAGAAAACTTAGTGAATCAAAAGCTAAAACACCAAACAATAAATACAGTAATTTCGTTAAAGCTGGTGAAGTAAAGGTAAGATTTTTCCGTTAATTTTTGTTTAATTATTGCAAAAGTCTTAATCCGGAAAACAGATTATGTCGTTAACTTAATTGTGAATTTTTTTCTACCATTTAATGAATTATTTTTCTGAGTATGGAAAAACTCGGAACAAAATTTTTATTTTCGGATCTCAATTTTTAATCTTCATTTACGAAGATTTAAAAATAAAACTCTTTTTCGATTTAATTGTTTATATTTATAAATCATATTTTATTCATCTTTAAGTGAAGAATAAAAAAAGAGTTTTGTTTTTTAATTTGCCCAAAAATACGAAATGTTTAAAAAAATGTGTACAAGCAACTCAAACAACTTTCTTGCTGCAATAAAACAATTTATGCGAACTATTAATTTTTTACTGTTTATTATCATGATTTTGGGATTTAAACTCTTTTCAAAGCGTATCGTTCTTTGAAAAAAAGTCTTTTTTAAATATTAAAATTAAACTCTTTAAAAGATTCGATCTTTTGAAGAGCAAAAAAAAAAAAAAGATTGTAACTCATATTTGTGAAAAACAGTACAAATATATATGACTTTCAGCTTAAAACATTACACCAAGAAGTTGCAAAACCATTCAAAAATTATCGCCTAAATAAATTTCACTTATTTTTTATAAAATTTTCTATTGCGATTTTTTTAATCCTGGCATTTCTTTTACAAGCAGCAAAATGGATTTGCCTCTACGCCGGCTAATAAAAATAATAGCTTTAATAAACACAACAAGGGCGGTAATAAATTTACACCACAATCGGGAGAAAAAAAGAAAAATGAACCTTTTAGAAGGGTACGCGAAGAAGAGGTGGAAATAGATGAAAGAGTCAAAGACATGTCTTTTGAAGCCAAGGTAAGTGCCTCAAAGAATACAAAACGACAAAAATAAAATGAAATGTTTGCAAAACTTCTAAACGGAAAAACAGAAAATGCGTTTGAAAAGAGCAAAAGTACAACCTTTAAAACTTTGATGAAATTGTTGAAAAAAAGAGAAAGAAGGAAAGGCACAAATTAGCTGCTGCCCTCTCTGAAAACACAAACATAATTTTATTTTTCTTGTTCTCTATGTAACAAAAATTTTGAGGCACTTATTTTTGGGTTCTGATAGCAATTTATTTTCTTTTAATAACAAGAAATTAATAAAGCTAATTTGTGTTATTTTTCCTTCTTTTTCTTTTCTTTTTCTAAAAAAAAAAAACGAAACAAAAAACAGGATACCGAAAACAATAAAAATGGTGGAGGATTTTCCAATGGTGGTTTCAAAAAATTCGGTGATCGTAAATCATTTGGAGGCTTTGAAAAGGGAGGACGTGGTGGTCGTGGAGGGGGGCGATCGTGGAGGCAGAGGTGGTAGAGGGGGACGTGGTGGTGATCGTGGTGGTAAAGGTGGCAGAGGAGGTTTTGGCGGCGGTCGTGGTGGTGATCGTGGTGGTCGAGGACGTGGTGGTTTTGGCGGCTCAAATAAACCTTTTAACAAATCCTTTGATGGTGGATCAGCGGGACAAAATAAAAAAATCACCTTTGACGACTAAACCTCTTGCAAATAATAACTATTTACGATTAGTATAAACAACTAGTGTAAATTATTTCAACACAAACCACCATTATTTACAACGTTCTTTTCAAATTCAAGTTTTAAGCTTTTAAGCTTTAAAATTTTTTCAAATTAGCTGAATATATTTTTTAGAGATCTTTAAGAGTTTAAATGGTTTTGCAAACATTTTATTAAGAATTTATTAATTATTTCAATATTGCATTTTGCGCTTAAAATTCTAACAATTTAATATTTTAACGCACATTTTTTTTGTTAGAAAAATGCTGCTGGTTCTTGGGGTGATAAGGCAAATAGAGATTTGAAATTCACTCGTGGCAAATCATTTAAACATGAAAAAACTAAAAAGAAACGTGGTAGTTATCGTGGTGGAGCAATTGATATGGGAGTTAATTCCATTAAATTTGAGTAAGAAAATACAAAAAAATCCTTAAGCAAAATTAAAAAATACAACAATTTGTCTATAAAATTATTGTTATCTGTTTTTTTAGATAACATAATTTTAAGCATAAAACCTTCTTTATACATGTGGGACATTTTTATTAAAATTTTATACTAATTTATGTGTATAAATTATTACAAAAAAGGTTCTTTATTATTATTTTTTAATTTTGTAACTTTAAATTATTATTATTTTTTTAACAAAACTTTATATTTTCTCCTCATCATATTTTTATTTACTTTAATTGTTAAAATTGAATTACAATATTTAAATGTATTTCTTTTTTAAGAGTTTATTTTTTATTTTTATTAAAATACTTTAAATTCAAAGTATTTTTTAATAGAGTTATATAAACATAAAATATAATAACAACAAAATCTAAAAACTATAATATAATAATAACAAAATCATATAGCTTTAGAATAAAAAAAAAAACAACAAAAATAAAACTATTTTGTAAAACAAAAAACCTAAAAACAATCTTTTGAATATTCGTGATATATAAACACACATGTCCACATCCATATATTACGTACAATGTTTCGTTTCAGTTTTTTTAATACACTTTACATTCCATCTCTTCAAATTGTTCGGAAAGAAGACTCCAGGATGTCCTGAAAGAACATTATGTCTGACAGTATTAAAGGCTTTTGATAGGTCGATGGCTTAAAATATTGTACGTTCGCATAATCTCTGCTAATTCAAACCATGAACTACTTGTGTGGATACGACTCTTCATGTGGTGGCTGTGGTTTAAACCCAAATCGCGAAAAGAGTTTAGATCATTAGGCTCGGTGTGGAGTTGCATATACAACCGGGCGCGTGCCCCAAAAATAGGCAGGAGTTTTAGATAGACTCCGCTCCTAACCAAGAGGAAAATCATGTCCAAATACATGGTTTCGAATTGGTACTCAGGTGTAGGTTGAGAACAGCCTTAAGAGTCTTCGAGATTGGTGAAATCGGCCTGTATGATTATCCCTCATTAGCGTCATTTCCAGGTTTTTGTACCTTCTACCCGTTATCCTGGTATTGGGTATTACCAGGTTTAATGTTATTTCTTTCGCTTGTCCTCATTGACAAACCTGCTGATTTCAAAGTTCAGTACAGCGATTCTTATTTCTAATCTCAGTATGCTCGTCAGCGTATCTCGCCGCTTCGGCAAAAAAATGACGCATTACAGATATTCTCCCGACAGGCACAAAGTAAAACGGCGGTTCTCTAAAGCCGCGCCAGTATCTTTTTGTTTATATATATATGCGGCGTTCAGAGACTATAAAATAGTTAGGACGCTCCAGTGAGAAGTCTGACCCCGGAGATACTTAAGTGTAGTTGATCAGACCAACACTCGCTAATGTGACATCTGTCGAAAAAGCGCAAGTACCTATCAACTTCATGGTTATATTGTCATTCAAATTGCCGAAGGTGGATTCATGTATCTGTTCCGCTAACAGCGCACCTCTTTGGTCTTCCCCGAGTCTCGATTGCCAAAGCTGATGGTTCGTGTTAACGTCCCCAAGAAAAAATCTTGTGTTACCATCAAGAATAGCCCTGATATCGTGGCGGTAACCTGTTGATTTAGGTTGCAATTTTTAGATGATTAGGCCACCATTTTCCGGTTATCCGCATTTACCAACCTGCTGATTTGATATTTTTGAATCACTAAGGTTGGTATTTTGGATCTCACCACACTCGCCTTCGAGTCTCGCTGCTTCTGCAGGGAATTACGGACGCATTACGTAGTGTGCGTTAAAGTTTCCAAGTACTAATTTGTGTTTCCATTCAAAATACTTTACTATCGGGAGGGTTGCCTGTTGGACAGCTGGCTACTGGCGGAACATAGAAATTATATAGCTTTAAGTCAGCTTCTTCTGATATGGCCGCAATACCTTGAGTTTCAAGATATTGATCCCTGGTGATGAAATCAAGAAAAGAGCTATATACTACATAGACTTGTGGATTATGAAGGCAATGCCTACATAAAAAAACTATTATTAAATTCGTGGAAAAGAATATTGTTAAGATTGATACTAAAGTTAGGAAAGGAGAGCATTTTCATTTCATGATCTGTTTCGAGGTCTTCTATATCTACAAAATCTCATCCTAGAACAAAGACTTTCTAATATCGTCTATTTAAAAGAAATAATTCGTTCAAAGCTCACCTTTCACATTATTTTAAACTAATAAAATTCAAATTATTTAATTTGATTATTTATCTTGTGAAAATATTCATTAAAGAAAAAACCCGAAATGTATTGCGTTGATTGAAATTAATTTCCATTTTATGTTGGCTAACAACAACGTGTAACAACATGCAACATGTTGAAAATCCAGTTGGATTTGACATTAAGTCTTTTGAGAAAGATGCAAATAAAAATCAAAATGAATCACAGGTGAAATAGACAATAAAAAGTTTAATTACCTTTTGATATATTTTTTTGGCAACTGTTCGACAACTGTATAGTGTAAACTATAGTCCAGACTATAGTGTAAACTATAGTCCAGACTATAGTCCAAACAATAATCCAGACTATAGTGTAAACTCAGGTGAAACTACAGTTTAAATTATTGTCTGGATAACAGTCTAGACTATAGTTTATACTATAGTCTGAACAATCGTATGATCCACAATTTACAGTATATTCTGGACAATAGTGTACACTATAATCAGGACTAAAGTTTTCACTATATTTAAACTGCTTATGTCTTAATATAGTTTTAATCTTCTTTCCCATGTTAAACTTAGTTTAACTCTAACTTTACTAACGGGTCGAATTTTTTTAAATAACAAATGAAACTTTTTTAAGAAACTGAAAAATAAAAAAACTAGTCTAGTGACTTTCGCTAATTGCAAGTGAATGGAAAAGTGACAACAACTACAACAAAACACATCAATATATATTATGTTTAATGAAATCATAACAAAAAAAACGACAAAAAACATTAACTGAAAATATAGTAAGTAATAGACCCGGTAAATAAACATGATGTTCAAATGAAAACACCTTTTACGAGGGGGGGGGGCTGGTTCATTATGTAGCATTTGTAAAAAACAATACTCATATGAATATTTACTATTAAAAACTAGTATTTTTATTTTGTTTATTAAATTAAAGAGAAATATGAAATCGCAACTACTTTGTAATGATGATATGCGATAATTGTCGGTAATAAGGGGGAGATTTAATTTGGCTAGAAATTTAAATTAATATGACCATAACAACTATTTTAGTTAAATCACCCTTAATATGTTTCCCTGTTCTTTCTTCAAAAAAAATTAAATTCTTATGTCACATTTTATTTCTTTAGCTTCACAAAACATTACAACTGTCACCTGTAGATCACTATTATAACATCGGATCCATAAAAAGCCCAAAAGAAAATGAAACTAATTACATATAAATATTAAATTGAGAAAGTCTTTTCATTTCTATTCATCTTTTATTAAGTAGTTTTTATTTGTTTAAATACATTTTTTTGTTATTTTAGTTTAGTTGAAAGGAAAATGAAGTGAAAGAAATGAAGATATCAAGTAATTAAACAAAAAATAATATAAAAAAATTATAAATTTTAAAAATTGTCTCACCATTTTAATAAAAAAACACATTTTTACGGTCATTACAAACGTCGTAATTATTACGAGTAAAAATTTACACAAAAATCTCACCAACATATTAAACTTTTTCTTTTAGAAACTACTGTAAAAACTATAAGTTAGACTATATGATAATGTCAACTATAGGCCAGACTATAGTTCACAATAAAGTGTAAACTGTAGGCTACACTGTAGTGTAAACCACTATAGTGTAAACTATAGGCTACACTATAGTGTAAACTATAGGCTACACTATAGTGTAAACTATAGGCTACACTTTAGTGTAAACTATAGGCTACACTATAGTGCAAACTATAGGCTACACTATAGTGTAAACTATAGGCTACACTATAGTGTAAACTATAGGCTACACTATAGTGTAAACTATAGGCTACACTATAGTGTAAACTATAGGCTACACTATAGTGTAAACTATAGGCTACACTATAGTGTAAACTATAGGCTACACTATAGTGTAAACTATAGGCTACACTATAGTGTAAACTATAGTGTAAACTATAGGCTACACTATTGTGTAAACTATAGTGTAAACTATAGGCTACACTATTGTGTAAACTATAGGCTACACTATAGTGTAAACTATAGGCTACACTATAGTGTAAACTATAGGCTACACTATAGTGTAAACTATAGGCTACACTATAGTGTAAACTATAGGCTACACTATAGTGCAAACTATAGGCTACACTATAGTGTAAACTATAGGCTACACTATAGTGTAAACTATAGGCTACACTATAGTGTAAACTATAGGCTACACTATAGTGTAAACTATAGGCTACACTATAGTGTAAACTATAGGCTACACTATAGTGTAAACTATAGGCTACACTATAGTGTAAACTATAGGCTACACTATAGTGTAAAACTATAGGCTACACTATAGTGTAAACTATAGGCTACACTATAGTGTAAACTATAGGCTACACTATAGTGTAAACTATAGGCTACACTATAGTGTAAACTATAGGCTACACTATAGTGTAAACTATAGTGTAAACTATAGGCTACACTATTGTGTAAACTATAGTGTAAACTATAGGCTACACTATTGTGTAAACTATAGTGTAAACTATAGGCTACACTATTGTGTCAACTATAGGCTACACTATTGTGTAAACTATAGTTTAAACTATAGGCTACACTATAGTGTAAACTATAGGCTACACTATAGTGTAAACTATAGGCTACACTATAGTGTAAACTATAGGCTACACTATAGTGTAAACTATAGGCTACACTATAGTGTAAACTATAGGCTACACTATAGTGTAAACTATAGGCTACACTATAGTGTAAATTATAGGCTACACTATAGTGTAAATTATAGGCTACACTATAGTGTAAACTATAGGCTACACTATAGTGTAAACTATTGATTGAACTGTAGTGTAAACTATAGGCTGGGTTATAGTGTAAAGTATTTATTGGATTTAAGTGCAAACTAAAGGCTAGACTATAGTGTAGACTATAGGGTAAACTATACACTAAGCTATAGTGAAAACACTTCAGTTTTCCCAGTTGACAATGTCATTGATCTTTAATAATCTTTCAATTAATTTTAAATTCACTTGTAAATTAGATATTTGACAAGAAATGTCTTTAATGTCATTTACTTAATTGCTGTAACGGAACTACAATGAATTATACATTTTACAGCTTTGAATCAACTAAATGTATTATTACATTATGTATTTATAATTTTCCTTTAGAAAAGACAATAATATTAATTGCATTAAACATAGCAAAAAAACACAACAAAACTTTTTTTAATTGATTAACGAATTTAATTGAATTTAGAGAAGAAGAAAAAAGTTAAAAAAAAATTGGAACGTTTACATGTTTTTTTCCTATTTTTTTAAAAAAGTTTCACTTTAAACGTAGAAGTGATTTTATTTTTTGTTTATTTGGTTTTCTTAACACACATTAAAATAAAATTACAACAAAAACAATGCTCAATTTGAAAAAAACAACGAAAAAAATGTTTAAATCACCATCAATAAATACATTAAAATAGTTGTAGATCGACGTGAAATGGCAACAACAACAACAACAACAGCAGCAGCAATAACACAACTTAAATGAAGAAGCGGCAACAAGAACAACAACAACGACTAAAAAGAAATGTTTTTTTTTGTCTTTTGAAAATGAAATGGAAAGCACTACTGATGTTGACGACGTCAATAGACGAAGAAAATACCGAAATGACTTATTGAAATTAAAATCGTAATTAACCATTAAAAATGTTACATACGATTACATATGTATGTGGTAAACATATACAAGTGCAATTAAATTTTGATTTATGAGTGAAAAAAATATATGTATATGAAATATTGTAGTTATCAGTAAAATGAAATTGTTAGTATTTACAAGAAAATCTCCCATATAACGGGTTTAATTTAAATGAGGTAAAATATTATTAACACTCTCTCTTAAACCCTCTAGCTTTAAGGTTTACATATAGTTTACACTAGTCTATAATTTACACTGTAATCTAGTCTATAATTTACGACATAGTCTATCGTGTGCGCTTTAATCTATCCTATCTTTTACGCTATGGTCTAGCCGATAGTCTACACTATGGTCTAGCCGATAGTCTACACTATAGTCTAGCCGATAGTCTACACTATGGTCTAGCCGATAGTCTACACTATGGTCTAGCCGATAGTCTACACTATGGTCTAGCCGATAGTCTACACTATGGTCTAGCCGATAGTCTACACTATGGTCTAGCCGATAGTCTACACTATGGTCTAGCCGATAGTCTACACTATGGTCTAGCCGATAGTCTACACTATGGTCTAGCCGATAGTCTACACTATGGTCTAGCCGATAGTCTACACTATGGTCTAGCCGATAGTCTACACTATGGTCTAGCCGATAGTCTACACTATGGTCTAGCCGATAGTCTACACTATGGTCTAGCCGATAGTCTACACTATGGTCTAGCCGATAGTCTACACTATGGTCTAGCCGATAGTCTACACTATGGTCTAGCCGATAGTCTACACTATGGTCTAGCCGATAGTCTACACTATGGTCTAGCCGATAGTCTACACTATGGTCTAGCCGATAGTCTACACTATGGTCTAGCCGATAGTCTACACTATGGTCTAGCCGATAGTCTACACTATGGTCTAGCCGATAGTCTACACTATGGTCTAGCCGATAGTCTACACTATGGTCTAGCCGATAGTCTACACTATGGTCTAGCCGATAGTCTACACTATGGTCTAGCCGATAGTCTACACTATGGTCTAGCCGATAGTCTACACTATGGTCTAGCCGATAGTCTACACTATGGTCTAGCCGATAGTCTACACTATGGTCTAGCCGATAGTCTACACTATGGTCTAGCCGATAGTCTACACTATGGTCTAGCGATAGTCTAACTATGGTCTAGCCGATAGACTACACTATGGTCTAGCCGATAGACTACACTATGGTCTAGCCGATAGACTACACTATGGTCTAGCCGATAGACTACACTATGGTCTAGCCGATAGTCTACACTATGGTCTAGCTCATAGTTTACACTATGATCTTGCCGATAGTCTACACTATGGTCTAGTCGATAGTCTACACTATGGTCTAGCTCATAGTTTACACTATGATCTTGCCGATAGTCTACACTATGGTCTAGTCGATAGTCTACACTATGGTCTAGTCGATAGTCTACATTATGGTCTAGCCGATAGTATACACTATGGTCTAGCCGATAGTCTACACTATGGTCGATAGTTTACACTATAGTCTAGCCGATAGTCTACACTATGGTCTCGCCGATAGTCTACACTATGGTCTAGCCTATAGTCTACACTATGGTATAGCCTATAGTTTGACCTATAGGTTACACATTATGTACTTGTATATAGTTTACATTATATTCTAGTTCTATCCTATAGTTTACAATATAAACTTTTAAGTACCGTTTACTTTATGTACTTTTTAAATACAGTAAAGAAAATTTTAAATGAAAACAGAAACAGAATACCAACTGTTTTCATTTAAATTTTTCTTTACTTTAAATATCCTTTTTCAGAGGTCATGACCTTGATTATCCTGTTATTGACAATTAACATCGTTGTGTTACATAATATAATGTTCTATGAATTTTATTATTTTTTGTGTAATTTATCTCCATTTGTTAATCTTAATTCTTTTCACATTTTGTTTCCTTAAAGCGGAAGAGAATTTTTTCCATTCAAATGAAACAAATATTTTCTTTTAGTTGTTCTGTCATGAAGTATGCAAAGTGATGTAATCTTTGTACTTAAATGTTTTGTGTTGTTTTATTGTTATTACTCGTATTATTATTAATTTGAAAAGTAAACAAATTGTTCTTAACAAATTAACATAAATCGTATGAATGAAGTTTAATTTAAACCTAAAGAAAGAAACTTCTAACCATAAATTAGCAGAAAGAGAAAAAAAATGTGAAATAAACACAAGAACTTTACGTGCTAAAGTGTTGACATATAATATTAACGATGTTTCCCTTAGGGGAACTACACAAGGTAATGGTGATCTTTCTAACGAATTGTTGCTCAATAGGAACTAAAAGGTTTTTTAAATTTCGAAAAATGATTGTAACTGTAGTCCAGACTATAGTGTCAACTATAATCCATAGACTATAGTGTCAACTATAGTCCATAGACTATAGTGTCAACTATAGTCCATAGACTATAGTGTCAACTATAGTCCATAGACTATAGTGTCAACTATAGTCCATAGACTATAGTGTCAACTATAGTCCATAGACTATAGTGTCAACTATAGTCCATAGACTATAGTGTCAACTATAGTCCATAGACTATAGTGTCAACTATAGTCCATAGACTATAGTGTCAACTATAGTCCATAGACTATAGTGTCAACTATAGTCCATAGACTATAGTGTCAACTATAGTCCATAGACTATAGTGTCAACTATAGTCCATAGACTATAGTGTCAACTATAGTCCATAGACTATAGTGTCAACTATAGTCCATAGACTATAGTGTCAACTATAGTCCATAGACTATAGTGTCAACTATAGTCCATAGACTATAGTGTCAACTATAGTCCATAGACTATAGTGTCAACTATAGTCCATAGACTATAGTGTCAACTATAGTCCATAGACTATAGTGTCAACTATAGTCCATAGACTATAGTGTCAACTATAGTGTCCAGACTGTAGTGTCGACTATAGTGTCCAGACTGTAGTGTCGACTATAGTGTCCAGACTGTAGTGTCGACTATAGTGTCCAGACTGTAGTGGACTTTATTTTTCTTTCAGTGTATTTAGTATTACTTTAAACTTGGCTTAAATTACAACTACAACAAAATAACAACAAATTAACTTATGTGTGGCAAGTGAAGATCATACAAAAATATTGTAAAAGAAAGCAAACAAAAACCAGAAACAAAAAAAAAAACAAGTAAAAAGAGGAAGAGGTGAAAATTAAAAAAAAAGAAAACGTGCAAGAAAGAAATAACAAAGAAAGAGAAGTTAACAAGAAGTGTTAAAAAGACAAAAAGCCAAAGAAGTTTTGTTGTTGTTGTTTAAAAAAAAAAAAAAAAAACAATGAAGTTTTTTTCTTATGTTTTGTGAGTTTCTTTTCAGTTTTCTTGTTGCTTTTGTAGTTTGTGGAAGACAAAGTGCTAAAGGAATCGTAAGTTATAGTTTGATGGCCAGTCTAAGGTGAACTCTCGAAGAAAACGGTTTATTTCAAACAAGAAAGAAATTAAAAAAAATAATTAATTAAAATTTTGTGGAACTTTAAGAAAAAAACAAAGAAAACAAAATAAACGGGAGTTTTAACACAAAAAGAAATTTTAAATAATTAAAAAAAAATTAAAAAAATCAATATTTATTTTGAATAAATAAAAAAAAACTTAAACGATTTTTTAAACAAAGAAAAAATTAAAAAAAAGATTATTATTTTTGAAAAAAAAATAAAGTGAAATTTATAATATTAAAAAAATATATATAAAATAGAAATATTTTATTAATAAAAAATTCATATTTAAATATAAAACAAATTGAAAAATAAAAATTTTTATCTTTATTTTTAAAGAAAATTTTGAAAATTTTTTTTAAATCAAATTAAAGAAAAACACAATGGAATACCGGTGCTCGAGAAGTTTAACAACCAAAGTAAGTGACCTCAATCAACTTAACTCAATTCAGAAAATAGATATTGAAAATTAAAGAAAAAAATCTCAAAATTATTAAAGTCCATTAAAGACAGAAGCTGTAAAAAATCTATAGAATAAAATTCCTTCAGTTTTTCCCCCCGGTTGGTCAAAAACAGAGATGCCAATTTATTTTTTTTTTGTTTGAAATTTTGGAAACACTAAATCGATTGTGATTTTGATATAAAATTTGTGGGATTTTAAACTAAGGAGTGAGATCGAAAAATTAATAACAACAAAACCAAAATGTAATAAAAAAATATTTTTAAAGATTTAATCACTGGTGATGAAATTTTGAACCTTTCTCGGAAGACCTTTCATCAAAGTTTTTACAGGTCTTTCTGTCACTTTGTTCTCCGGTTAAAATCTACTTCACATTTGTGCTCTTCAATTTTCTTTTAACAAGAGCCCAATATCTTTCCACCGACTACGGGCAGTTTGGAGGATTGGCCACTTTTGGTTCAAATGCCACATTATGTTCTTCTCATGGACTTTTTAACCATAACGACAGGATGACAAGTCAGGCCACTTTGCATAGTCTTATGAATAGAAGCAGCCAGTTTAACAGCTTTCATGTTAGGAGCTTTTGTTTTTAAACCTTTAACTTTTCGTATCAAATAGTCCAGGCACTGAGCTAATAGGGCTTCTTTCCTAATGGATGTGTTGGGAGTTCTATTGAAAATGCTTCCAACTTTTTGGATTTAGACATATTATGTAAAACCTGGATCTGGTTTTCTATCAACAAGTCTTCTCTGTACTTTTTAATAACATTGGAAACAGTTTGACGGCAGACCTTTGAATGCTTAGCCAACTTTTGACTAGAGGGAGCCTTATTTAGATTGAATTTTGTACCAAAATGTAAACTTCTAGCACAAGTATTTGGTATCTATGAAATCGTTAGAACTTCGAGATTCATAATTTTTTTAAGAAAAATTTCGAAAAATGTCATTTTATATCAGAAATTTATACAGAAGTTCAAATTTTAAAAATGTTTGTAAAATTGCTAAATTTAGCTAGAAGAACCCTAATTTAGGTTGAATTTTTAATAAAAATGTTAACTTCTAATACAAGTATTTGGTATCTATGAAATCGTTAGAACTTCGCGATTCACAATATTTTAAAGAAAATTTTCGGAAAATGTCATTTTATGTCCAAAAATTATGAAGAACTTAAAAACTCGGATTTTAATTGTTTTTGTGAAAAAATGTAATATTTAAACTTAAATAATATTGAACCGGTTAAAAGTATTTATCCGAAATTTCAATATGATGTGTATGAACATGTCCCTGAATCCAAAAACTTTACTAAATATTCCCACTTTTAAATGGAAAAATACCCAAAATTCCAAATCATTTAAATCAGGTTTAAAAATTGTATTTCTTTTCATTAAATGGTCACCCTACCTTTATAAGGGCCGTCGGACAGAAAATATTTCTTGGGTCTTTAGTTTACATAGGCTAAAGGTATTTTATATAAAATTCCAGCTTTGCAAATTGACAACAAAATGAAAAATATAAAAAATTTTCCAAATTAAGTTCGGGTTTGTGGGCAGGTCTTTGTTCTATTCGGATTTAGTTAAACACACACACCTCTTTTGAGATTTTTTTATAAGACAAAACAAAAATTATGAAGTCCGGAATAAAAAAAGATATTTTAAGTAAATAAATGTTACCACCTTTTTGGAAAAATTGCTAAAAAATTATTTTCTTCAAAATTCTTACTTCAGATTAATGTAATTTTATCAAGTTTTCATATATAATCCGACATGGAGATTTAGAAATACTATCTAATCTCTTGTGTTTCAATACATAAATGAGTCGAATATTTCAAATAGCTCCCATTCAAATGTTCTCCATAATGGAGGGTTAAGTTGATAAAACTTACTGACTTGAAGGATTATTAATAAATTTTTTTGCACAACAATGCAAAAATTCAGTGCTTGTCCAAATCTACATGCTAAATATCAAGGAGATCGGTGTTCAATAGACCCACTTCCGAAAAACCCTTTAAAGTGCCTGAATTTTGAAAAAAAAAAAAAAAAAATATTAGTATTTTGTTAATCTTTCGTACATTGAGAATCTTGTACAAGCTATAGAATCTGAAAACATCATTTCAACTATTGTAAAGATTGGTCCATAATTTTCTATTGCCATCTATATATTCTGTAGCAAGAGCAAGCCCATCTTAAACGACTATTACAAATTTACTTCTTTTTTATCTTTTTACAATTTTTTTATTTATATTTTTTGTAAATAAATTTGTAGCTTTGTAACTTCTGTATACTATATAATGATCTTGAAGAGTACAAGTTCTTAGAAGGTTCAGTTGTTAGGGGATGGACCTCCAAAATTTACTATATCGGATATTGAAAATTTTCAAAACATTTCACCAACATTTCATTTATGATTTTATTGAAAAAAAAAAATCTATATAGTTCCTATCATTCCCTAAGATAAAGGGTATATATAGATTCTATATAAACCCTTATGTGTGTATGATGTATCTTATAGTTTAAGTGATATTTACACCAAACTAAAAAATTGGCTTATTTTCAAACACGATTTCTTACATTTTAGAATTTGGTGATCATAATTTGGATGCATAAATTTTTTTAAATTTTAACGGATTCTGCACAAAATTCTAAACAATCTTAGTGAAGGAATCCTTTATCTATGTGGATCCGTTAAATAGTATTTATTTTTTTAAAGTTGATTGGGTTGTTCACTCAAAAATCCACTATTGCACTTTGGACTAATATTTTTTCTTCATTATTCTGAATGGAAGCTTGATGTATGGATAGGAAATACGATGGATTCAGATAAATACTTTTCCCATTAGCCCTATTAGAATTTAGTTAATTTTAAGCTATTTTCTCAGTTTTATTTTATTATTATTATTTTTTTGAAAAAACTATATATCAAGGATAAAATAAAAATCTTAATTATATAACCTTATTTATTGACTATTTACCAAAATCTACCAAATCAGTCATAATCTTGGAATTACAATTTTTTTAAAACAAGAACATTTTTAAAATGATTTTTCCCCGCTTGGGAATTTTGGGTATTTTCGGAACAAAATTTAGGAATCTGTTTATAGTTCTGAATTAAGGATAATTTTATCCATTTTATAGGTTAATTTCATATCTATAGCTTCATTGGTGAGGATTTTATTTAAGATGTTTTAATTAATCAATTTTCCAGAAAGTAAACAGAACATAAAAAATTGGGTTTTTAATAAAATTATTCAAGAAATTTAGTTTTAAATATTTACTATGTTAAATACATTATTATTTAAGATATTTGCTTTCGAATGATATAAATACTATATATAAATACTTTATAGTGGGGATTAAATATTAACTTAAACTTGGTCCCCTCCAGCAAAATTTTTCCTTTTCTTTATATTTTTATGATTAATAATCTTATATAACTTGGAAACGGTTTAATAGATTTTAATGAAATTTAGTTTCTTTTATTGCTAAGATATTTGGCAAATGATTTGGAGAAGTAAAAGTTTCTAGCTAATCAAGGTACTGAAGTTAAAGGATTTGAAGTTGAAAGGATTTGAATATTAAAAATTTTCTAGCTGACTGTCCCAAAGTCATTATAACCTTTTTACCCCAAAAAAAGTTATCTTTCCTAGAAACCCGCTTAAACTCTTTCATATGGCATCGCTTTAATTGTAGTCACCTTCATTTTTAAAGTTTGTATACACTTTGTCTCACTCAATGTGACTTTGGAACTTTTGAATTTATGTTGTAAATATTTATAATTGTCTCTACATATGTCCGTCCTTCCTGTTACACATGTTTGTACAAATATGTATGTCTTTCTCTCTCCACTTATATATAAAAAAGTACATATTTTTGTGATTCCTGGAAATAAGCTTCTTTTCTTCTTAAATATTATCTTCTTTTTGTTTCTTTTTCATCATCATCATCTCACTTACTGCCATTATATACAACTACCACAACTTCCACAAGACAAAACAAAATAAAGAAAAAAACTCTCGTACATCGCGCTACAAACATCATCCCATAAAGTTGTAGAAGAAGAAAAAATATTGTTTAATGTTTTAACTTAGAGTTTCCAAGTTGCAACTTGCAATAGCAGTTAAAAAAAAACAAACTTTAATACTATTTACCACTACAAAAACAAAAAAAAACAATCTTTGCATGATTTTTTTTTATAAATAAGAAAACAATACTGTTGTATCTGAAAAACCAGTATCTTAAATTGTGGCAAGTTCAGGTTCAAATATGTGTTTTTTGTTTTAGTTTTTTTTTCTTCCACTAGTCTTCTGCATTTTGTTTAATGATCTTTATGATGATCAATTTTGTTGTTTTTTTTTATAAAAGATTATTTTTGTGCGGTTTTATTTTTTATATAAAATTTTATGATCGATCATTAACTTTTTTGTTTTTGAAATTTTAAGGATTAAAAAAAAACTGTTTTACACCAAAATAAATTCGTTAGTGTTGAAATAATGTAAAGCTCTTTAGTGAAATAATTCGGTGATAAGTTTAGAGTTATTTTTTTTTTTAAATTATAGATTTTAAAATTTTTTGTTTCAAATCATAGCAGACATTGTTTCTTAAGTCTTTAGTTTTAAATTATCACAGAGAAGTTTGTCTCTTAAGTCTTTTGTTTTAAATTATAACAGAGAAGTTTGTCTCTTAATTCTTTTGTTTTAAATTATTACAGAGAAGTTTGTTTCTTAAGTCTTTTGTTTTAAATTATCACAGAAAAGTTTGTTTCTTGAATCTTTTGTCTTAAATCATCAGTTATAGGATTCGTATTCTGCTTTTACTTCAGATTCAAATTAAGGTTCTACTTCAGATACCAATTCAGGTTCTAATTCTGTTCAAGTCCAGTTCTAGTTCAGTTTTGGTTCAGTTCCAGTTCGCTTCTAGTTTAGTAGTTCTTTTTGATTCAGTTCTAGTTAGGTTCCAGTTCAGATCTAGTTCAGTTCTGGTTCAGTTCTGTTTTAGTTCTGGTTCAGTCCTGGTTCAGTTGTAGTTCAAGTTCAGTTCCAGTCCAGTTCTAATTCAGTTCTAGTTCAGTTCTAGTTCAGTTCTAGTTCTTTTCTAGTTCAGTTCTAGTTCTGTTCTAGTTCAGTTCTAGTTCAGTTCTAGTTCAGTTGTAGTTCAGTTCTAGTTCAGTTCCAGTTCAGTTCTAGTTCTTTCTAGTTCAGTTCTAGTTCTGTTCTAGTTCTGTTCTAGTTCAGTTCTAGTTCAGCTCCAGTTCAGTTCTAATTCAGTTCTAGTTTAGTTCTAATTAAATTCTAGTTCTAGTTCAGTTCGAGTTCAGATTATATTCTATTCAAAAATTATTTCAAAAAGTTTGTCTCTTAAGTCTTTTGTTTTGTTTAACAATTTTTATTCAATTTTATATCTTAAGTTCCCTTCAAAAATAGTTCATTTTCTATTATAACTTGACTCTATTAATATTTTTTGACTAAGTTACATAAAATATTCATTTAAAAACAATAAATAACGGTTAATATTATAAAATCTTATTCAATAAGTTATTAATTATTTTAAATATAAATAGAAAATATTTAAAAGTCGTTTATTTAAATAATAGAAAGAAAAGAAAACCAAAAACAAAAATAAAACTCACAGAATTCATAAGAATAATAGAGACCTAATTCAGCTACTGAGGTTGAACATAAATTTATGAGCATTTAGACATTTAGATATGTGACTGTAGAAGAGACGATATGTGAATAAAATAAATAATAACATGAAATGGGAATCTATGGAATGAAGATTAACCCTTTTAGGGAGGTAAAGCTTTAAAAGAGAATTTTAATAAAGACGTATGTTAAGTTTGAATTTTGAAAAATATTTCAGTAATTGTTCAATTGAAAATCATTCTAGATTAAGTTCTAGATCTAGTTATAACTTCAATTATAGATTTTGTTTAATAATCAGTTTCAATTCAACTCTTAATCCTGATAGGAATTAAGGATTTAGTTACAGATTCAATTCCGTATTCAGTATTAATTTTCAAAATTCAGCTTTGGATTTAAGTTTAAGATTCAGCTTCAGAATTTAGTTCTAGATTCAAATGTAAATTCAGCTTAATATTTAGTTTACAGTTCTAGAACTGAACTAGAATTGAACTAGAAACTGATCTAAAACTGCACTAGAATTAAACTAGAATTGAATTAGAACTGAACTAGAACTGAAGTAGAAGTGAACTATGAAGTGAACTTGATCTGAACTAAAACTAAACTAAAACTAAACTAGAACTGATTTAAAAATAAACTTGAACTGAACTAGAACTAAATTGAATTGGATTAAAACTGAACTACAAATAAACTCTTCGGTTTTATATAAAATTCAAGATTCAGTTCTTGATTCAGTTTGGAATACAGTTTTAGAATCCAGTTTAATTTAAGTTTTAGATTCCGTTTTTTGCCTCTGTTCATTTCTAGTTAAGCTCTAGTTTCCATTCTAGTTCAGTTTCGGATTAAGATTTAAGTTGAGTTTTTAGTTGAGATTCCAGTTTAGCTAACGATACAGATTCCAGTTTAAGTTTTCAATTTAGATATCAGTTTAAATTCTAAATTAGATTTTTGTTCAGATTCTAGTGCACATTTTAGTTTAGATTCTGTTCCAATTCTAGTTCATATTAAAGTTGATGTTCAGATTATAGTTCATATTGTAGTTTAATTCTAGTTTATTTAATTCAGATTTTGTTCTAATTTAGATTCTAATTTAGATTTAGTTCCGATTCAAATTCGGATTGTAGTTCAAATTCTACTTGAGATTCCAGATCAGAATATAGTGAAGATTTTAGTTTAGAATATATGTTAGGTTATAATTTAGATTCTAGTCTGGATTATAGTTCAGTTTCTAGTTTAGAGTATAGTTCAGATTAAAGTTTAGATTTTGGGTTAGATTCTAGTTTACTTCTAGATTTAATTTGGATTTTAGTTACAATTTTAATTCAGATTCTAGTTCAGCTTCTAGTGCCGATTCTAATTCGGAGTTTGATTTAGGGAATGTTTATTTAGTATTTGTTTTTACTTAAGAACTTTTTATTTATTAATCAAATATTTATAATCACTGTGTTATACAAAATGTTATCACACATAATTTTTATTCTTTAAATTGTTTATCAGTTTAAAAAAAAAAACTTTTCTTTGTTTTATTGTTATAAAAATATTCTTAAATATTTTTTTTGTTAATATTTTCAATGAAAGAATTTTAATTTCTTTATCATCACATAAGATTTTAAATCGGCATTAATCATCTCGTTAAAGAAAACGTGAAAAAACGCTATATTTCTGTAAATCAAAAACATAAAATCCAGTTTTTTATTTTTTTTGTTATTGGATTTTATTTATTGGGATGGGTTCACTCTTCCATATATTCTGGCTGAAAATTTAAACAAATTTCTTTTTCGTTACTTTTTTTATTTTACTCATTTACTTTTCTGTGATATTAAAAAAAGGTTCTGCATATATTTAGCCTACTTTTTCAATGAATAAAATTTAAACAAAAAACAATTTTAAATAAATTTATTTTGTTGTGATTTACATATTGAAAACGTCATAACAAATTTTTGTTTTGTAGTTTAGTTTTTTTTCTCTCCTTTTTTTACTCTCATTTTTTGTGATCGTTTATGTGATCAGTTTTCTTATTTGACAGAAGTTAGAAAGAAATAATGAAATAAAATGAATTTGATCATTTCACTAATAAAATTAAAGATAAAAATCTTAATTGTTTGAACATGTTGAGATTTGGTGGACTTTCTATTGTTTTTAAAAATGAAATTTAATTGACAATTTATTGTTTTATGTTTTCAACTCTTTTTGATGGAAGAATTTAGTGAAAAGCAGAAACAAGTGACAAATTTTGCAGAAATTAATTTCTCTTTCTGTTTCGAGATTATTTTAAAACGATTAGAAAAGTTATTTTGAAAGTAAAAATGTTAAACATAAAATTAAGAATTCTTTTGTGAGATCGAAATATTCTTAACATACATATATGTAAATGAAAACAAAGCCACTGAACTTAGAGTTTTAATTTGTTTTATTTGTTTAAAATTTTTATTACAATTTAGAAAAATTTTATTAATAATTAATCATTAATGATGAAAATTTAAATCTTTTGCGTCTCTTAATGTTTTTATACTACTCCCTCTATCATTTTTCTTGAACAATTAGTCCATCTCCGTTAAAAATATACCACTCTTTTGGATACCTTCTTTGTACTCTTCAGTTCTCTTTTAAAGAGAGCTCAATATCTCTTCATAGGCCTTAGCTCTGTTCAGTTTTGAGGATTTGCCACTCTTGGTAAAAGTACCACATTATTGTTCTTAGGATGCCAAGTCAGGTTAAAAATAAGTGGATACATTATAAAGTCAAATAATGGAAACAACCTTTTTTTAGCATTTCTTGAGGCAAATTTCAGTATTTATAGAGCCAGATGTAACAACTGATTTGCTTCTTTGCCTCATCTGGATATTGCTTGCCATACCAAGAATGTTTTGACTGCTTTTAGGTCCTTAACTTTTTTCAACATTCCCTCCAACAACAATTTTTGACAAGGAAGTTGCAAAAAAATTTCCCAGAATTTTCTTATAGAAAAGTTAACTTCAATTTCCGTTTTCTGTTTTTGGCCTCTAAATTTTTAGCATCGTTCCTGCCAGGATCTACTTAAGCCTTTTATGATTTTAAACCTACATTACCTTTAACTTTTCTTACCAAATAGTTCGACTACTGTTCTAGCCGGGTTCATTTCCCACCGGATATGTTGGGAGCTCTTTTGCAAAAGCTTGAAATTTTATTTGGCTTTAGAAACATCATGTGGACTAACTGAACGAGATTTTCTATCAACGGTCAAATTCTCCAGGTACTGTTTAATAACATTGGATACAGCTTGGCGACAGGCCTTTGAATGCTTGGCCATTATTTTGTAGCGCCAATTTGGGTTTTTTTCTGGTCAGTCATTATTAGATTAAGATTCGACACAATATTAATTATAAATGGTAGTTAAGAAAAAGTTATAACGACCCTCGTATAATCTTATTTTCCGATTCATTTATATATGTGCAGTACATTATCGTGACGCTTACATTTATGTACAATTTATGTGTTTTAAAATGAATTTTTATGTGGAGATAATGGGAGTCACAAGAAATTATAGACCAACCTTCGAACAATTTTACTTAATTTAAACAATTATTATACAATACCACTGCATGGTTCCCTCCAAAGTGATATTTGAAATGAAATGTACTGATCCTCGTATAATTTGGCACATCTGTTTAGAGACTTTTTCTGCGCTTTATATTTAGGATTTTTATGAGCTTTAAACTTCATTCCGGGAAAACTTTATGTATTGTATTTGTGAGTGTATTTGTATGTGTGTATGAACGAACATAACGTATTTACTTAACAGGCATTTGTAGTGAAGGGTGTTGAAGATTCGACATAGCCGATTATAGCTTATTCTTAATTGATAATGCAAATAAATAATTGTATTTTTTTTATTTTCTTAATTATTTAAACCCCAAAGTTTTCTATTATTTTTTAAAATTTCAATTGTTTAAAAAAATTAATTTCTATTTTTTTTAATTAAAAAAACTTTCTATTTTATTTTTTTATAAAGAAGAAGAAACAACTACCTACGCTTTTAAGATAATAAATCAGAATCGAATTTAGTATCCATCAAAATTTAAGACCTTTTTAATTAAAATTCTTCTCTATTGAAATTTCCCAAAAAAAAAATAATAATAAATAAATAATTTTCTTATTTTATTACATTCACATCATAAAAATGACCCAAAAGAAAAGTAAAATTATTTAAATTCCCACACCCACATATTATGGCCAGTTTTAGAGTAAAAGTGATACTAATGCCAAAAATACTTGAAGTTTTACTTTAATTTCTAATCTTACGATGAAAAGCTTCAAGCATCTTTATGGAATTATAAGTTATGGTTAGTTAGTCATCTGAACAATCCCATGAAACTCTCGCTTTAAAGATTTCTTTAACAGACAACCAAAAAATGCCGTTAGTTATTTGGGTGATTTTAGCATTTTTTCAATTATTTTTTTATTTTGCGGGTTTTTATTTTAAAGTAGAAGATTTTTTACTTTTGTAAATTCATTCATGTTTTAAACAAACTTTTTCATAGTTTTACTATTATTTGCAACTCTGTATATGGGTCAAAAAATCTAAGATACAAATCTAAAGAAAAATCATAATTAACTGAGCTGGAATTGCACTAAATCTTAATAAGAATCTGTATTAAAATCCTTACTAGAATCTGAACTGGAAAGTGAATTAAAATCAAAACTATATTATAAACCAAAATCTGAACTAAAATCTTAACTAGAATCGGTAGAAGAATATGAATTACAATTTATATTAAAATCTGATTTAGATTCTAAAATATAATCTAAATTGTAATTTGAGAGAGAACTTGAATTTAAATCTATATTACAAGTTGAACTACAATCTGAAATAGTCTTAATTAGAATCTGAAACTTTAGCTGAAATTGCAACTGAACTAATCAAACTCTGAATTAGAAGTCTTCATCTTAACTAGAACCTGATCTAAAATCTTAAGTATAATCTAAAACAAAATCTAAATAAGAATTTGAAATTGAAGTTTTAACTACAATTTTATTTATAATCTGAACTAAAAACAGAACTATAAACTGAACTAGTATCTGAATTAAAATCTTAATTAGAATCTAAACTAGAAGCAAACCTAAAAATCTAAACTAGAATCTGAATAAGTGACTTAATTTTATAACTGAATTTAATAATAAATTTCAAGCTCAATGACGAACTGAACTCAAGAACTTAATATTAAGCTTAACTAGAACTGAACCAAGAATAAACTGTAATGTGAACTAAAAACAGAACTGTAGTAAAAACTAAATTAAGAACTAAATTTAATACTGAACAGAATTACAGTAGAAACTAACTGCAGTAGTGGAATATTTAGACTGGTGTTAAAAGTGAATAAGAACCTGAAATAAGAGATGAAGCAAAAACTGAGTTAGATTTTGAATATTTAACTAAAAAATTGAACTAGAACTGAACGAGAACTGCACTAGCACTGAAAGAGAACTGAACTAGAAGCAGAACTGAACTTGAATTGAACTAGAACTGAACTTGAACTGAACAAGAACTAAACTAGAAATGAAAGGGAGCTGCACCAGCACTGTACGTGAACTGAACTAGAAGCAGAACTGAACTTGAATTAAACTAGAACTGCACTAGAACAAAACTAGAACTGAACTAACACTAAATTAGAACTTAAATAGAACTAAACTACAGCTAAACTAGAAATGAACTAGTTCCTTGTTTAGTGCGGATCTAAATCATAACACTCAAAAAAGTTTATGGACTCACACCAGAGAGTGGAATTCATTTTTTAATTCGAAATTAATTCTTCTCTTTTAATTAATTTTGCCAAGAAAATTTTTTATCATATTACGAATCTTTAAAAATTACCTTTTTTTGCCTTTAATTATTTTAAAAAGAAGTTATTTAAATAAAAGAAATATTTGTTTTTCGAATAAATATCTACAAACAACAACTACCTGTTATAATAAATAAATAAATAAATAAATAAATAAATAAATAAATAAATAAATAATTATTGACAAAGCTAATTATCACTTTATGATCTCGAATCTTAAAAATGTTGTACACTTGAATTTAACTTTAAAGATCTACAAAACTTATGGATTTTTTTGTGAAAAAGATAACAAAGAGAGAGTCAAAAAAGAAAATAAAAATGGTGAGATTTAAAAAAAAATTATAATTTAGTATTTTCTTTTTAATTTTCTGTGCGTATTTTGTTGTTGTTGCTGGACTTCTTAAGTCTTTTGTTGGTTCATACAAACAGACTTTTTAACCAATCAAGCAGAAGTTAAGCCGTTATTATTAAGGTTGTTGACCCATTTATATAAAAAAAATTATTTCAGAAAATTGTTTTTTTTCCGTAAGTGAAAAAAATATTGTGACAATTTTGAAATAAATTTGAGATGAAATATTTTAGATGCTTAAGACTGCAATATATCGAGGTCTTAATTTTGATCCCACCAAAATCTTTAATTCATTCCCTGCATTGAGAGTAAACTGATTTACTCATACAAAAAAGGTCAGGCACGCACAATATATTTCGAAATCTCTCACAATCTCTTGATTTTCTTCCGTCTGTCAGTCTGTCTTTATGGAAATTGATGTCGTGATAACCTTAAGCTTATAAAACTTAACCTCTCTTTCAAAAAAAAAATAAATTCCCCTTTAACCAAATATAAATTTAAATCTTTTCCTCTGGAATTATTGTTAAATATAAACTTTAAGATATTTATTCTTCTTCTTCTTCGTTTGTTTTTGTAAATGCAAAACACGTTTAACTAAATTCTTGAGAAGAACACAATACAACAGTTAATCTAAAAATAAAGTTTAAAGTGATTTTTTTCTTTTTTTGTTCATTGAAAACGTGGTAACATTTTCAAAAGACTTCACTGAATACGCCTGCACCCAAAAAAAATTAGAAGCTAAGCTTTTGAACACACACACATACACACAAACAATCTTGCAAACACTTGTTGACTTTGAAACGAAATTAATCTTGAAAGATTTGACCACAAAAACAAAGCAAAGCAAGAAAATAAAAATATAAAGATACAAACTCAAAAGAAAAATATTAAAAATCAAGTCTGACTTAACTGAAATTATGGGAGAAATGAAAAGAAGAAAAACTAAAGATGTAATGGAAGAAAAATTTAAGAAGTAGAATTTTGTTCTTGAAGATTAATTCTTGCTTCATTCTTCTTAAGTTCCCCTCTAGTTCCTAGTTTAGTTTTTGATTTAATTCATAAATTAGTTTTAATTTCAGACTCCACTTCAGTTTTTAGTTCACTTCTAGTTCAGTACAAGTTCAATTCCAATTAAGTTCTAGTTCAGTTTTCATTCAATTCTTGTTCAGATCTAGTTCAGTTTTAGTTCAGATCTACTTTAATTCTAGTTCAGTTATAGTTAAGTTCTAGTTTAGTTTTAGTTCAATTCTACTTCAGTTCTACTTCAGTTTTAGTTCAGTTCTAGTTCAGTTCTTGTTCAGTTCTAGTTCAGTTCTAGTTCAGTTTTAGTTCAGTTCTACTTTAATTCTAGTTCAGTTATAGTTGATTTCTAGTTCAATTCTAGTTCAGTTCTATTTCAGATCCAGTTCATTTCTAGTTGAGTTTTATTTCAATTTAAAGTGCAGTTAAAGATTCAGTTCAAAATTCACTTCTAGTTTTAGTTTCACCAGGAAAATAAATTTTCGCCACAAATTGACATTTTCACCACTAATTTTCATTTTTTTCCACAAATTTTCGTTTTCACCACTAATATTAATTGTTATTACACCACAAAATTTAATTTTCAAAATTTATATAAAATTAACATTATCATTTTTCATCACAAATTTGATTTATTTTGAACATTAAATTTAATGTTCACCACAAAATTTAAATTGCCCCTTAAAATTTAATTTCTACACAGATTTTTATTTTCACCACTAAAATTCATTTTCACCTCAAATTTTGATTATCAACATAAATTTTAATTTTTATCTCAAAATTAATTTTCACCTCAAATTTTGATTATCAACACAAATTTAAATTTTTATCTCAAAATTAATTTTCACCTCTAATTTTGATTAAATTTTCAACTTTCAATTTTATATTCACTATGAAATTTAATTTTCACCACAAAATTTAATTTCACCACAGTTTTTAATTTAGATCTTGAAATCACATTTTAATCACCTTATTTTTGTCTCGATTTTAATTTTCAAAACAATTCCGATTTTCAACTCAAATTTTGAATTTCACCAAAAAATTTAATTTTCACCCCAAAATTTAATGTTCATCACAAAATTAATTTTCAATCCAATATTAAATTTTCAAAACAAAAATTAATTTTCAGCAAAAAATTTCACTACAAAATTTTATTTTCACCTTTACCATAATTTTCACTTTTACCACAAATTCAATTTTCACCACTAATATTAATTTCACCTCAAATATTTAAATAAAAAAAAAATTAAAATAAAAATTGTTTTTTTTTCTCATTAAAGTGTTCTTTAAATTCTGCCACAACCTTTTACCACTTTATTTCACCTTTTCGACCTTTAAACTATTAAAACGGAAATATTGCGTTTTTTCTAATGGTTTTGTAACCGATATTCTCTATATAATTAACCTAAAGAAATTATATATATAAAATTAAAAATATTTGATTATATAAGTTTAGTGTAAATTTTTTTGACTAATTTTCACTAATTAATGTTATTTTTGTTTTAGAAGCATTTTGAATCGTTATCTATGATTTATGATTATTATTTTTTGTTGTTCTTAGATATTTTTAATTATATATACAAAACAAAATTTCAAAATATTTATGAATAAAGCAATTATGAAGCGAGAAATCTTGGGTTAAATACTTATCTAAATATGGGTCAAAACTTAGTTTTATTCTTCTTTAATTAAAGTCAAGATTTTGAGGTTTAGAAAAAAATTGGGAGAAACGGCGGCAGACAAACAAAATTGTTAACTGTTTTTATTTTAATTATGATTATAATTTGTGAAGATGTTTTGTATTTTTCCCATGAATTATAAAGAATAAAAAGTTAGAGAAAAATGGAAGACTCGAGTTGGAAAAAGAGGGTCAAAGGTTATATAGAATTTTAAGACGGAAATAGAAGATTTTATATAAAAATAATGTAAGGAATGTCCTCCATCACAAATGTGTGTGAAGTAAATACATTATGTTTCATACATAGACACGCAGATATAATATACCCACTTCACCACTAGTGGAGGGTATAAAAAGACGGAAATTGAAGATTTGAAAAAATATATATACAAATAAAATTGAATTTTGAAATTTATTAGACATAAATTTTGTTTCAAAACTTTGCCAAAATAATTTTTGATTTTCCTGCATTTATTTCCCTGACACGTTTTAAAGAAATTTTATTTAAATAAAACATTTATATTCCAAAACAGTAAATGCATTTTTTATTAAAAAATGAACACGTTTTTGAAGATAAATTTTTGCGCCAAATGGGAAAAAATCCATTTTATAAAAAAACGACTTTATTTAAAATGCCAACAATGTTTTCAAAAGTAACATAAATTCCAACATAAAAAAAGAAAAAAAAACTATAAAGAGTTTTCACTATTTGTTGGTCATGATTTCTTGGAAATCAACTTTGATATGAGATCATTTTTTACAAAAGACTCAAAATCAAAAGACGTTCAAAAGATAATTGTAATCAAAACATAAAAACACTTGTTATTTTAACGAGAATGAAGAAAAAAAGAAATAAATTAAATGATCAATAAAATAGCATGACTTGCTATATAAAATTGTAGCGAAATTGTAGCTTAAAAATTAATTAAAGCGATAAATTCGGTTATACAAAGAAAATCAGATCAATTGAACTAATTAAGACTCTAAAACAATTTACAACAAATTTTAAGAAAATAGAACTAATTAATATTGTTTTAACAAACCTGCTAGGGAGTAAGATCGAAAAATTCTTAACATCTATTTGATTGAAATTATTATTATTTTATAATTTATCAAATATTTTCGTAGTTTTAATCACTTGTGATGAAATTTTGAACGTTTTTCGGAAATTCTTCCAATAATCTTTTAATAAGGCTTCCTATCATTTTCTGGAGCAGGTAGCCCACTTCCGTTTAAAATCTAACATATTTTTAGACACCTTTTTGTGCTCTTCAATTCCTTTTTAGCAAGAGCCACAATATCTCTCCACATGCCTTAGCTTTGCACAGTTTGTCTCTTTTGGTAAAAATACCACATTATTGTTATTGTACCTTTCATGGGCTTCATTACCATGCCAAGTCAAAAATTAGTGAATACATTATGAAGTCTTATGAAAGGAGACTGCATTTTTTTGTTAACATTCCTTGATGTAAATTTCTGTATTATTCAGAAGGCACAGTCGAAAATTCTTAGAACCATAACAAGAGCAGCGGGCACATAGCATCGTAAAGCCAACATTCTATATTCTTTATTCTACATTGCTACATCTTGGTGTCCGAGCACTGATCTAACCGATCAGCTTTCATATTAGATAAAATAGAAAATACATTTTTTGGCTTTAGAAATATCATGTGGGCCATTCCTTTTACCTGAACCTGGTTTTTCGGGTACTGTGCTTGACCAAACTTTTGTAGGACCAAGTTGGGTTTGCTGAAAATATTTAAAAATTTTAAAACAGACTTTATTCTGAGCACTCATTTTATTCAGATCAGATAATATATTCATTTGTTTGACATGAAATATTATAACTGACAAGTAAAGAATTTTTCGATCTCACACCTTAATTTATATCAATTTTTGTTTAATTAAACTTTTATTATAATTTTTGTGAAATGTTTTCTTAACTTCCAAATAACAGACTTTTAAAACTTTTTTACTCATTTTAAATTATTAAATTTTTCCTAATATTTTTATGTAATTTTGTACTTCCATATTTAAATTCTATTCCTTAAATAAAAAATCATATTTACACGTAATTTTATACATAAAAGACAGACGTCAAAAGAACCCATTAAAAAAGTATTATTACGAGTGTCAAACATTAATTTCAGTCAAGTTCAAAATGTTAACAAAAATTACAAGCAAAATATTCTAAATAAAAACATAATAAAAAAATATAATTTAATAATATCTTTTAAACTGTCATTTTAGTTAAAATGGTTTTTTTTCGAAATTAAAAAAATATTAAATAAAAACAAATGAGTCATATTGACATGTAAAAATAAAAACTAAAAAAATTAAAAGAAATTCAAAGAAGTCACTGTCTTTTAAATAAAATCAAAACTCCAACAAAAGAAAAAACAAAAAAAAAATACAATAAATAATAGACGACCAAATGCTGTCATCACTCTCACCTAAAAGTTTCTAATATACGAGGTTGGCAGCAAAATTAGTTATAGGATGAAAAACACATAAGATAATAAGTAAACTATAGACTTAGTTGAAAAAAACTATATTGTAAATATTTTTCAGTAAATTAAAGAAAAGAATAAAAGGTGTGAGATCGAAAAATTCTTAACACACTTTTCTCATTAAAACTTTTAAACCAAGTATTAATTGATTCTTTTTTTAATGTTTTCTTTGAAGAATCTGGAATCTAGAATCCAGATCATAATATATAACTGAGTTTAAACCTGAGCTAGAACTAACTGAATAGAACTGACATAGAACTTAACTAAAACTGAAATAGAGCTGTACTAAAATTGAACTAGAACTGAACTAAAACTGATCTAGAAGTGAAATAGAACTCAACTAGGACTGAACTAGAACTGAATTAGAACTGAGCTAGACCTGAAGTAGATCTGAACTAGAATTGAACTATAACTGATCTAGAACTGAACTAGAACTGAGCTAGACCTAATTTAGAACTGAGCTAGAACTAAACTAGAATTGAACTAGAACTGAATTAGAACTGAATTCGAACGGAACTGTAACTGAAATAGAACTGCACTAGAACTGAACTAAAAATTAGCTAGAACTAAACTAAAACTGATCTAGAAGTGAAAAAGAACTCAACTAGGACTGAACTAGAACTGAACTAGACCTGAAGTAGATCTGAACTAGAATTGAACTACAACTGAACTGTAACTGATCTACAACTGAATCAAAAATTTTATATAAAATTAAATCTAGAAATAAACTAGAAATGAGTCTAAAACTGATCTAGAACTACATCTAAAACTATATCTAGAACTGATCTAGAATTTGCACTAAAGAATAATTTGAAATTTTATATTTGTTAACTTTTTTTGTTTTTCATTTTTATTTTATTTATTGTTTTTGCTTTTAAAATTTATAATTCGTGAATTAATTTTGTAATTTATTCAGCCATTCATTCATTCATGCTTGACTTTGTCTTTTTTGTTACTCTTCATTAGTTTTATTATTAAGAATTAAATAATAGAATTTCACTTTCATTTATAATTCCCACCAATATTTTCTAAAAAAAAGTTTTAATTTAAATGCAATTTTTTTCTTTTATTTTTTATATTTAAAAGCAGAAAATTGAATCAAATGAACTGAAAAAAAGAATTGAAAAGAAATATTTTCCCTTAATGCTTTAATATGCTTATGCAGTTATGCTCTCCCTTGCCTTTCTCTCCCTTTTGTTGCTCACACTCTTTCAAACTCTTGTAATTTATTCAAAAAGGGGTTTAACTGAAAAGAAAGTTTGTGACTTAAGTCTTTTGTTTTTTCATAGACTTCTTTTTAAGTTCGTGTTTTTTTTGAAATGCACGCAAATGCGCATGTTTTTTACAGAAAAATCAAATAGTTTAAGGTAATTAAATTAATAAAATTTTAGTTTTTTTTTATAAATTAAAAGGTTGTTGCTGTGAATTATTAAAAGTTAAATAATTTAAATATTTAATTCAATTATGATTTATGTTTGTGTTGGTATTTTCTTTCACTTTAATTTTAGTTTTTTTCCTTTTATTTTAAATTAAATAAATATTTAACATTTTTGTATTTATGTATGATATCTTGTTGTTATTATTGTTTATTAAATATTTTTATATTTAAACAAAAAAAAAAAAGAATCAGAGAAAGTAAAATCATTTCATTTAGTTTTATGCCATATTTGCTTCATAACGTCTTGTAGTTTTTTTGTTTTTGCTGTTTTATTTTCTATTATTGTTATTATGATTTTTTTGCTTTATAACAATTTGTTTATATATATTTGTTTTTGTTTTATTGAACTCTTTTTCACTTTCGCACATCCATATTTAGAGGGTTTATGTTAAGAAATTTGAATTTTTTTATTTCTAAATATTAAGAAAACCAATACAAATACATATATATTTTTTGAATGAAAAAGATTTTACTTTCTATTAATATGTTTAAGTCATGAGTATGTTATTACTTTCATGTGTTCGAGGGGAGGGATGATATGTTTCTATTGGGGTCAGGCGTTTAAGATAAGTTTTATTCAATAATTTTTTAAATATTTTGTTTAGAATTCACTTTCATTTCTTTTTCTAAAAAAAGCAACCAGATGTTAAGTTAAAAAATAGATTTAAATATTTCTTTAAAAACAAAAAAGCTATGAAAAAATTTATTACAAAATAACAACGTTTTTTTAAACACAAAATATTCTTTAAATTAATTTTAAATCATTATTTAACATTTACATGACTTATGATTGTTATTATTTTTAAATATACAAATTACATTCAAAGATTAACTTCAAGTTATCATTAATTTCAAAAGAACAAACTTTTCAACATTCATTATGTTACGCATTAATAAAAATCACTAAAATTTTATTATAGAAATTACAATAACAAGAAGCAAATGTCATTAAAGTTTATGGTCCATAACTCCTAAGATCCTATATAGTAATATATAACTTTTGCCATTTAAATACCCAACAGTTTTTTTTTAAGATTTGGAAAGCTTTAATATTTTCACCTTAGTTTTAGTTCAGTTCTAGTTCAGTTCTAATTCATATATAGTTCTGTACTAGTTCCATTCTAGCTCAGTTATTCTTAAGGTTCTAGTTCAGTTCTAGTTTAGTTCTAGTTCAATTCTAGTTCATTTCTAGTTAAGATTCTAGTTCAGATTCTGGTTCAGATTTTAGTTCAGATTCTAGTTCAGATTCTAGTTTAGTTCTAGTTCAGATTCTAGTTCAGAATCTAGTTAGGATTTTGGTTCAGATTCTAGTTCAGATTCTAGTTTAGATTCTAGTTCAGATTTTGGTTCAGATTCTAATTTAGATTCTAGTTCAGAATCTAGTTCGGATTTTGGTTCAGATTCTAGTTCAGATTCTGGTTCTGAATCTAGTTCGGATTTTGGTTCAGATTCTAGTTCAGATTATAGTTCGGATTTTGGTTCAGATTCTAGTTCAGATTATAGTTCGGATTTTGGTTCAGATTCTAGTTCAGATTCTAGTTTAGATTCTAAATCAGATTCTAAATCAGATATTAATAAAAATTTTGTCTCCGATTTTTCTCCAGTTTCTTGTTCTAGTTAAGATTCTAATTCAGAGCATTTTAGTTCAGATTATAGTTCGGATTTTGGTTCAGATTATAGTTCTGATTCCGTTTAAGATTCTAATTCAGAGCAAGTGCATATTCCAGTTCAGATTCTAATTCAGATTCTAGTTTCGTAATATCATTTTACAATTTTCTCTTTACTTCAAAGAGTAAAGTTAATTTTGTGTAGAAAAGAAGTTTATAAAAATAAATATCAATAACAGTTACAACAACAATAAAAACGTAAAATTACAAATTTAGAAACGTGCTAAAGAATTATTAATGATAATTTGTGAAAAAATAAAAGAATTTATGGTAAAAAATAATAAAAGGGAAAAGTTAACACTGAGAAAAAATCATTATTATATTAGATTGATTACATAATTCTATTAACATAAGAAATATTTGATCAAAAATATATTTTTTTAAATTTCAATACCAGAAGTGATAAACTTTGCACGATGTTTCATATGAAATGGAAGCACATTTGTAATTTTATAACGGCTTATTCGATTTCAATGAAATATCACATATAAAAATATTTTTAATTAATTAAGAATTAAAGAAAAAATTTTGCAAGAAAACATTTTTTTTAATATCTTCATGGAATTTAAAGGTATAAACATTTAAATTTAAATTTCTAAAAAAATGTCTATTTTTCGACGATAAATTAGACTCTTTTTGAGTGGTTAACAAATGTTCTTAAGTAATTTATACTGTATTTATACTTTTCTCAAAGGTTTTTTTATATACACAAGTAAAATGCAAAAAAGTTTCAAAAATTAATATTTTGGGAGGACCAGAGTTTATAAAATTCAACCTTTCTTTTTCACATCACTCTAAAGAAAACGTACGTTTTCTTCAAAGTTTATATGTGTCTAAAATTTTTAATAATAGAAAGTATTTCGAAATGTAACACGAACAACTAATGAGTCATAAATTTATTTATATTTTTGGCTATAACTTTTTTCTTCTGAATCGATTTTTGTTAAGTTTTGGAGTAGTAATGAATTACTAAAGATTTTTGCTTGAACTTAATGGTTGTCTCAGATATCGGTCTATATCTTGTAATATACTCAACCGATTTTCCTGGTTTTCAATAGAAAACTTAGTAGGACTATTACAAATACTCAGGCCGACTTTCATTGAGTTCTGTCTATTATAGTGGATATAAGCATGCCATACAGACAGACGGACGGACATAGCTAAATCTCAGATTTTTATTTGATGCAAATTTTAAAATGATTTCTTCTTACCGTAACACACAGAATGAAAATATTAATATACCTTTTTCACCACTTGTGGTGATAGAGGGTATAAAAAAAAATCATGTAAAAAATACTGTATTGTTTAACAAACGTTTGCGTGTTAGATCACGACATTATAATGTTATGACAATTTTCATTTTTCTTCAATCTTCAAGTCTTTCATTTTCCTTCTTTTTTCCACATTTACCATTTAAGTTTAATTTTCAAGTCAAGTCATGCAAAAGTTGTTAGAAAATCAAAACCGTTAGACAAAAGTATCATAAGTGTTATGAAAAAAGAGGAAAAAATAGAGATGAAAAAATTTAATTGAAAATATTTCTTAGTTTTTTTTTTCATTATAATAAATTTTTTTATTTTTTCTTTTCTTTTTTTTTTAGATTTTAGCATTATTTTGTATTGTAGTCTTAAATGTTCACATCTCAAATGCCTCAATATGGAATAGTTTTTCCAGCAGTAATAGTGATAGTAAAACTTTAAGTCTGGCCAGATGTAGTGGAGGCAGAGGTTTAAAATATTTATCGGGAGACGCTTTAACAGATTCACCAGATTGTTTGGGACCCAATAATGCACCCTATCCAAGGTAAGTTTAAATTTTTATTATATATTAATAAGTTCTAGTTTAGATCATTCGTAAGATTCCAGTTCAAATTCTAATTCAGATTCTAGTTCGTATTTTAGTTCTAATTCGTTTCTATATCAATTCTAGTTCATTTCTAGTTCAATTCTAGTTCAATTCCACTTGAATCAGTGCTGGTTCAGTTCAATTTCAGTTCTTGTTCAGTTCTAGTTTAGTTCTAGTTCAGTTCTAATTCATTTCTAGTTTAATTCTAGTGCAGTTTTAGATCAGTTCTAGTTCAGTTCTAGTTAGTTCTAGGTCAGTTATAGATTAGTTCTAGTTCAATTCTAGTTCAGTTCTAGTTAAGGTTTAATTTTGTTTTAGTTCTTTTTTAGTTCGGTTTAGTTGTTCTTTTTTTAGTTCAATTAATATTCACTTTAAAACCTTTAAAATTATTTTTAAATTATAATTATTAATTATTAAATGATTATTAATAATTAACATTTACTATTATTAATAAAACAATATTAATTTAATAATATTTCTTAATTAATCATTTTATTTAATCTTTTATTTATTTTTAAATAAATTTTCTCTATTTCTTGTTTCTTTTTTCTATAATTTCCGTATTCATTTATCAAGTGCGGCCGTGGCGCGAACATTTACTAATTGGAACGGAAGTGCACGTCGTGGCCGTCAAAGTAAATTGCCATCAACATTAGATCCCGCCATTACAACTAGTGCTCTATTGAGGGCTTATAATGAAGTTAATAATGATGATATTGATAATCATCGTTTTGGTAAGTGTGCAATATGTTATATATGTGTGCTAATACGTTTCCACTTATTTCTTCTGACCAACTTTTTTAATTGTAATTAATAAATAATTATTTGCAATATTTTGTTTATTAAAGCACATGTTAGAGAATGTGTATGACAACGGAAGGCAGAAGTTTGATAGGGTGATTTGTGAAAAAATATTTTGCACCAAAATGACAAAAATAAAAGTTTTTGAAAATAAGGGGTGAGATCGAAAAATTCCTAACACACGAATTTCATTAAAACTATTAAACCAAATATTATTTGATTTTTTCTTTTTTATCTTCGAAAAACCTGTCAGTTTTAATGTCAAACAAATTAATATTTTTTAATCTTATTAAAATGAGTGACCAAAAAGGGCGTACTAAAATTATTTAATATTTTCAACAAAACACAACTTGGCCCTGCAAAAAGCTGGTCAGGCATTCAAAGGTCTGCCGTCAAACTGTTTCCAATGTTATTAAATAGTACCGGGAGAACTTGTCAATGATAGAAAACCTGGTTGACATAAAAGGAATGATTTTTCTAAAGCCCAAAAAAGGAAAGCACTTTCAAAAGGGTCCCTAACATATCCGGTTAGCTCATTGCTCGGACGGATTATTTAATTCAAAAAGTTAAAGCTTAAGTTTCTGAAAGAAACGGCGCTGAAAATTAAGAGGTCAAAACAGAGTTAATAAATTAAAGTCAATTTTTCTTGAAAAAATATTCTTGCAACATAATGGATGACAAAACGTATGTTTTGGTAGATTTTTCGCAATTTCCTGGTCAAAAATTTTATGTTGCTGATTCTGCAAGGAAAGTTAAAATAAAGTTTAGGATCAAAATGCAGACAAAATATCCCAATTTGTTACACATAGCTCTATGTTCATTAAGGAGTGTTACTAAAAGTACTTCTTCCATTCATAAGACTCCATAATGTGTCCACTTATTTTTGGCCTTATTTGGCTTTTGGCCACCAAGCCCTTGAGTGGTACATAATAGATATATTTGTACCAAGAGAGACAAATCATTCAAACTACATGCAGCTAAGGCTAATGGGGAGATATTTGACTCTTGTTAAAAGAGAATTGAATAGCACAAAAAGATGTCCAAAAGTGTGGTAGAATTTAGATTCATATATTCAGAAAAAAATGGATAAATCGCGACCTGTATTAAGAAAAAATTTCATAGATTGGAGGTTTGAACAAGTTGGATATATTTCACCATAATAGCTATTTGAATGTTCGATTAATAATATTTACTTTGGATAAAGTTTACATCCCTTCCCTGGCCTTGCCCATTCTATTATTTTCTAAAAGCCATTTCATAGAAAAGTGATCCCATCCGTCTAACATTTTGTCCAGTTAAGCAGTTCCTTGAAAACAAAATTGGAACCAAATTTTAAAAATCTTTCTGTACAAGGTCTTTACATATTTGACTACAAATATTCAGCTTTGGGTCCACTGTTACAGTTTGATTGATATCTAAATTTTATAAATCTATTTTTGAAATTTGTATAAAATTTCTATTTCGAATATGTTCCTCCAACACATACAAATACACACATACATGATGTTAACATGTTTAACTAATTGTTTTTATAAAAAAAGTATAATAAAAAGAAATTTGTAATTGATTGTTTTACTCTTGACTGATATTTATATAAATATTCTACTTTTTCATTCTAAAAACGTTTTTCAAATAATGTGTTTGGAACGTAAATAAATAGAGACATTGAAAATAGTAATAGCAGGCAACATAATAACCTACTTTATAAAGTGGTTAATTGTACAACAACTAAATACCAATTATAAGCAAACTAACCATAACATTTTATATGATTTTTTTTCTTCCAATTTCCAATATATATTGTTATTTATTTGAACAATCTAAGGAGTGAAATCGAGAAATTTTTAACACACATATATGTTAATTATTTTTTATATTAATTTTTGATCGAACTTTTTATTACAATTTACAATTATATTTACAATTTTAGTTTTCATAGTGCTTTTCGTCACTATGCACGAAAAGGTTTAAAATCTTTTATAAGAACCAAATATCTCTCCAAAGGTTTTAACTCTGGGCATTTTGGAGGATTTGCCTCTCTTTGCCTTTTGGAACGGTATCGAAGTACATATAACTTAATATTACGGCAAATTTTAATTATAATTTGTCGATTTATAATTGAACATTTTACAAAAGTTCCTCACTTAAACTTAGAAGTTGCCTCATACATCGGTCTATATTTCTTAATTATGTAGGTTTTAAATAGCAAACTTCTTACTACTGTAACAAATACTCAGGCAAAATTTCGTTGAGCTCTGTCAATTATTGTGGATGTGAGCATACCAAAAACATACAGACGGATATATCTAAATCAACTCAGATTTTGATTTGATGCAAGAATTGCATTGCAAGTCTGAGATGATTCCCTCTTAGCGTTACACACGAAATGATACCCTCTTCACCAGTTGTGTTGGTTGCGGTTATAAAAATCAAACAAAAGAAGTTTGATTTTTCGATCTCACTCCTTATATAATTTTGTCTGTTTTTTTTTACAATTTCCCAATATATATTTTTATTCATTTCAATAATTGATTGTCATCAAAATATAAATTTCTTTTTTACTTACAATTTAGGTCGTTCCTTAAAACAAACACCACAAGTTGAACAATGCAGGAGTACACCAGCACGTTTATGCAAGACACGCTATAACACCACGGCTCCTATGTACGGTGTAAGTTTGACCTCAGGACAACCAGTAACCATAGTACAAAAATTCCCAGATCTTTTGCAACAAGTAGTATTTGAAGTTTGCGAGTAAGTTCTGAAAAAATTAGAGAGAAGTTGGAATTTTATTTAAAGAATATTTTGTATGCCTTTCAGATCTTCGGAATGTGATGTTGTGCGTGGAGAATGTACTCAAACTTATGTGCCTTATCTATTTTTGGTAATACCTCTTGGTCCGGTCACCTTAACGGGTCAGGATTATGTTTTGGTAGAAAGTGGTTGTGTTTGTAAGCCAAAATATTCGACAGGAGCGACTCAAGAACCTAATATGATACCATAGTTTAATTAAGTTTTTTATTTTATTTTAGATAGTTATAGTTGATAATGCGGGATAAATTGTTTTGAAAACAATTATAAGAAATTTTATTAAAACAAAAACAAACATAAAAGGAACTACCAAACGTACTGATCTTTTTCAACTTAAAAAAAAAAAAAACGAAATAAAAATAAAAAAATTATCAAAAGGGGTATTCACTTATAGCAAGACATGTCACATTAAAAAACGAATGTCAAATATTTTGACATTTTTAAATTTGTTAAAACAAAAACGTGAATTATAAAAAAATTGGCAATTATTTAAAAAATAGTGAAAGTATTTTAATATTTAAATAATAATAAATTCAAAACATGAGTTTCTTTTAAAAATGTATGAAAATATAAAAAATTAAATCTATATCCCTTTCGCTAATAAATCCAAATATTTTGTAGCTATATAATACATATTATTTATATAAAACATAAAACAAACTGGTATTCCTTTCCTCTCTGATAGTTTTGAAGAAATGGACAGCTAAAGTTTTGATATACAAATTTTATTTCCTCGTTTCATAGTAAATGTATTATAACAATATGGGTCTCGTTTGAGAGTTGTTAAAAAGTTCCTTTTAATGATATATAAAATTATCCAAAATTATTGACCATTAAAAACGAGAAATTTTAAAAAATTATTAATTTATCATAATAAGACGAAAATTTTCAAATTATTAATATTTCTACTCTTATATTTTTTATGGATTAACAGTATAAAATGTATTTTAAATTAAGGCTACACGTATTTTGATATAAATAAGATGACTTTTTGAGATATTGGAACATTTATAAAGAAAACCATAATCAAAAATCGTATAAATCATTTATCCCTTAAGGTTAATAATATAAAATACATTATATATCATTGGAGAGGCTTTTTAAATCATATCCCTTCAGTTTCCCAAACTTTTAATATGAATCAATAAAAACGAAAATCTTTATTGAAACTACAGATTTTTAGAACTCAAAACCTATTGGAGACTGGTAGAAAATTGTTTTGTTTTTTATATAGAGAGCTTTCGTAATATATTAATAAAATTGTGTGTATTTCATAGCATAGGGATCCTTATAATAAATTCCTCCAGATTTTTTTTAACTTGTGAATATCCTTTTACAATTTGTTTTAAATTTCATATTTAAAAATTCTTTTTAAGTTATATTCACTTTTTTCTTTTATGTTGCACGAATCCATAGTAAATATTATTTTTAATTATAAAAGTAACAAAATAATGTAAAATAATTATTTATTATTTTATAAATTTATTTGATGCTTTAAGTATGTATTTTAAAATAATAAAAAGCCTTAAGCTACTTAAATATTATGAATTTTAAAAATTTAAGCAAATTTGCAAAACTCCCGTTTAATTGAAATTTGTTTTCCTTTTTTTAGTTAATAAGTTTTAATTAAAAAATATTTATTGTTCTTTATTTTTTATTAAAAAAATTCCAATTACGACATTTTTCAAAACCTTAAATCCAAAACAAAACAAAAAAGAAGAGAAAAATGTTGTTTTTGTAATAATATTTATTTAAATTTATATCTAAACATAGTTTAAGTTATTTACAATTTAAGTTAAAAGATTTTTATGCATAAAAATGTGTTGCATTTATAAATTACAAATGAAAATTAATATAATAATTTGTGTAATTTATTTTTAAATAATAAAAAATAACAAATAAAATATTTAAATATTTTTATCTTAAAACTGAAAGTTATTTAATTTTACTGTTATGATATAATTTCAAAATTTCACCTTTACAGCTGATTTAATACACCAAATACAACTCTGTGTGGACATAAAAAAATTCTTCTACACCACAGTTGTTTTTTTTTTTTGCATGTGTGTGTGAATTTGTGCCTACGATTGCAAATGGATTATAAAGTTGCCATTTTTTAGAGTTTATGTTTTAAAATTAATTAAATTAAAGGGTTCCAATCACTTTCAATATTTGGCAATTTTTTTGTGAGAACATTATAAGAAAGTTTATGAATATAAATTATTTAAAAAGTCTTTATTCAATTCCGCTAAAACCTTTTAATTATTGTATAGGTTTTTTGGAAAAGGAAATTGTTTTTAAGAAATAACTAAAGACTCTTAGATAACGTAAGAGTAATTTTTCAAATTTAAAGTTAGTATTTCTAAAAAAAAAACTACAAAAATTAAAATTTAAACGTTTTCAGATACTTTTGACATTAAACGACATTCGATTTACTTTTTCTTTAAAAATTGTGAATCCTAAAGTTATTATGTTTTCACAGATACCAAATACTTGTGTAGGAGGTTTATACCCTGTCAGAACTATGCTGTCTCTAGTAAAATTTAACTATGTTCCATAGAAGAATGGTTCGAATGTTATTTTTAAAGCAAAAAAAAAAAAAACTTAAAAACAGTTCCCGACATTTGATTTACATTATTATTTTATTAATATTATATTACAATTAAAAAAATAGTATTTATCATTAGTGATAAAATTTTGAACCTTTTAGAGCCCAATATCACTCCGGGCAGTTTGAAGGATTTCTTTCTTGATACAAACACATACATACCACATTGTTGTTACTTTTCAAGGGTTTGTTTAACATAATAACAGGGATGCCAAGTTAAGACAAAAACAAGTGAACACATTATGAAGTGTTATGAATATATGCATTCTTTCTTTTAAACATTCCTTGCTGTAAATTGCGTTATTTATAAAGCCCGTTGTGAAACATGGTTGGTTTCTTTTGCGGCATATACATATTGCTTGCCTTGCCAATGACTTTTTAACAAATGGTAATTGCTTTTAGGTCCTAAACTTTTCTTCAATATTCCCTCGAGCATAAGCAACATAAAATTTTTGATCAAGAAGTTGCAAAAATTTCCAGAACATAGGTTTCGTCATCCATTATGCAGAAATAATATTTTTTTAAAAACCTGACTTTAATTTCCGTTCTTTGTTTTTGTCCTCTAAATATTTAGCAGTGTTATGTAAGGAACGTTTTGAGCTCTGTATGCTTATAAGCCGGGCTGTTTTCCTATGGGAGATGACGGAAGCTCTTTTGAAAATGGTTTTGTTGCTTTAGCAACATCATGCGTTATGTAATTAAATATTCATTACACGACAAAATCGCTTATTCTATTAACGAAATGATATGGCAACCCAATATCAAATGCATTTGCGAAAAACGAGTAAGCAATACTGTTTTATTTAACGAACAATTCGTTAAGTTTTCTTTTCGGTGCGTCTCCATTTTGCATAGAGCCGTATAAAAAATTGTATAAATTTTTACTTAAATTACAATATTCTTATTGAAAAATATTGTACAAACGGCGAAAACTAAAAAAACAATGATTTTACTAACACAATAACATTAAATGTGTTACAATTAGTGTTTTTATGCAAAATATAAACATAACGAAAAATAAGAATCCATAATTTTTTTCTTATTGCCGATTTTTTTCGTATTACATTTTAATGCTGCTTTCGTAGCTCTCGCTGTCGTCAAGAT
Organism: Cochliomyia hominivorax; assembly: GCA_004302925.2. Taxonomy (NCBI): domain Eukaryota; kingdom Metazoa; phylum Arthropoda; class Insecta; order Diptera; family Calliphoridae; genus Cochliomyia; species Cochliomyia hominivorax. Next base: position 85,779,053 of record PYHX02000413.1, on the reverse strand, counting down.
AAAGCAGTTGATATATTTTATTTTTTTGCCTCTGCCGCAGCTCGTTCTTGTTTTTCTTACTAAACGTGTGTGTTTCGTATTTTTGCACCACGCCGTTTTGGAGTTGTACCCGGTTTTTTTTTTTTTTTGCCTTCTCTTCCACTGCATATGCCTGCTAATCGGTGTCTTGTGGTGGAAATAAAAAAGAAAACAGAAACCAAATAAAATTGTTTTTGAAAAAACAGAAGGAAAAAGTGTGGGAAATTGTTTAAAAACAGGAAAGCAGTGTTGTTATTTATGTATTAAATAATAATTGCAGAAAGGGATTTTGTATAAAAATTTTCTAATTGAAGGGAAAAATGTATTGAATGAAAGTGATAAAAGGAATTAAACCAAGTGTGTTTTGAAGAAAAACAAACAACAACACACATTTTTATTCCTCGTCACTAAGAAACACAATTTTCCAATATTTGTTTTATATTTTGTTAACACGTTTGTCGAACATAAATTAAGGGTGACAAAATGATGTTCACGGTAAGTTGAATCTATTAAAAAATGTATGGGAGTGTGTTCGTGTTTATATTGTTATTATGGTTGTCATATTAGAATCGACACAGAAATTTTATATTTAATGATTTTATAATTGTAGATAAAAACAAACATTAAATAACAATCATATGTATTAATATTTTTCGATTTTCTAATAATTGCACTTGTCAAGGAAAAAAGGGTTCAGTTTGCTGCCAGTTTATTTTTTCATTAACGAATATAAAAACGAAAGAAAATGTCAATAATTTATAAGTAAACATTTTGTTGTAAAGAGTTCTAAAAGTTCTAGGAATTTTTAAGAAACTTATATTTTAGAATTTTTATCATTATTTTCTCATATTTATTTTATATTTATAAATCTAAATGTTGTTGAAAATTTGTCTACATAACCTTTAAATCAATTCATTGATTTTTATTTATTTTGTTATTTGGCGCCCAGAAAAAAACATAATTTTTTAAAGCAAAATTAAAATTAAAGTGTACTACTCAGCGCAAAATTTTTTAATATAACAAACCAGGAGTCATTTGAAATTATGAAGTCTTACTGGAGATTTACTATCTGACTGCTAGAATTGTAGGAGGATGCAATGATCAGTGTGCAGAAACATAGGGTTAATGGAAACTTTTCCATTAACGTTTTTATGGTGATTTCTGCCGCTTTGCTCGTACATGTTAATATATCTCCGATTAAAATATATCACATTTGTTGACCCCTTTTTGCTCTACAATTCTCTTTTACCCTTAGCTCCGTCCAGTTTGGAGGATTTGAATCTCTTGGTACAAATGCCACAGTATTGTTCTTGTAATATTCAAGATCTTGTTCATCACAGTGAAAAGATGCCAAGTTAGTCCAAAAACGTGGATACATTATGAAGTCTTATGAATGGAAAAAGTTTTTTTGTAAACATTCCTTAATGTAATTGTCTTCTTAAATGACTGCTAAACTTTTCTTATCTCGTGCATCATACAATTTATGAACAGCACGTTGCGTAAAATCTACCACAGCGTACGTCATCCATTATGCAGTAAGAATATTTCTTTTATTTTTGAAAACTTGACATCCATTTTCGGGCTCTGTTTTTGCCCTTAAATTCTTAATAGCGTTCGTGTCAGGATTTCTTTGAGCCTCTTATGATTTCAAATCTATTAGCTTTAACATTTCGTAATAGTCCAAATATTTAGCAAAACGGACTGCTTTCTTACCGGGTGTGTTGTGAGGGTTTTTGAAAATACATTTATTTTTTGGGTTTAGAAACTCTATGTGTACCATTCCTTCAACCTGAACAAGATTTTTTATCAACAGACACATTATCTCGGTACTACTTAATAAGAGTGGAAACAGTTTTATGGAAGACATTTAAATGCTTGGCCAACTTTTTGTAGGAAGACGTTTAACGTTTTTGCGACGTCTATTGACTAATATTTGTCCCATCTCGATCTTAGTTGTGTATTTTGAACCTGCTCAAAGTGCAGTTTATCTGTAAATGTTCAAATACGAAACTGCCATTAACGTATTTCGATTAAACGGATCATACACATACCTTAGTATGATGTGTTCATTCCAATAGCCTTTATGACATATCGCGACATTGGGCCTATTTTGTTTAGTAAAGATTAATCGATAGGTTGTCCACTCAAAGATGGTGTGTTGAGACTATCTGCATACAAACGGTTACAATTTTTAAGGATACGTTTTACGTAGCCTAATTACTAATCAGCGAATCGCTTTTATTATAGCTAATAAAATTCTTTAATCATATCTCCAAGTACTGCAGGCTATATATGCATGAATCAGTGGCTTGGACTTAGAACATTAACAAAATTTGAACTCAATCTAAAATTGGAGTCTTTCCTATATAATCTAGTTAATAAATAACGCAGGCACAATTCCCAAAATAATAATTAATAAGATTTTAGTTACCTTCCTTTTCTTACCTTTCGTATTAAACATTATTATAATTTCTAATCTTTCCAGGGCACCACTCAACAACAAGACACTCGCTTCAGCGACAAAGAAAAGAAACTTATGAAACAAATGAAATTTGGTGATTGTCTTAATAAACGTGTTGACATGTCTAAAGTGAAATTGGATGTGTTAAGGCCATGGATTAGTAAGAAAATTACTGATATGTTACATATGGAAGATGATGTGGTGGCTGAATTTGTTTACAATCAATTGGAAGAGGAAAAGTTTCCTTGCCCCAAGAAAATGCAAATAAATATGACTGGATTTTTAAATGGTCCTAATGCGAGACAGTTTATGGGTGAATTATGGGCTCTACTATTATCAGCCCAAGAAAGTGAAACGGGTATACCGGCAGAGTTTATACAACAGAAAAAAGATGAAATTCTTAAAAGAGAAGAAGAAAATAAACATCGAGAAAGAAATGATCGATCAAGATCAAGATCTCGTTCACGATCTAGGGACAGAAGTGACAGACGAGGCGGTGGTAGTGGCGGAGGAGGTGTTAGCGGTAGTGGTGGTAGTGGTGGTAAAGAACGTGATCTAACACAAAAAGAACGTGAACAACAATTACCGCCTAGTACACTTAGCGCTATAGAACAGGTACGTTCACATCTTTCGGCTAAAAACCGTTCTAATTCCGATGAAAACCGTAATTCTAATAAAGATGAAGAAAAGTCTACAAATAATGTAGAAAGTCAGTTAACAAAACGAGATAAATCTAGATCAAAATCTCGAGATAATCATGTGGATAAAAATAGATCACCACGCAGACGTTCTAGAGAGAGATCTTTACAAAAAGACAGAGCATCTCGTGATCGTAGCTCACCCCAACGCCGCAGAAATGGTTCAAGGGAAAAAGAACGTAGACGTAGCTCAAGATCACCTAGACGTCGTTCTCCTGACCGGCGTCGGCGAAGGTCAAGATCTAGAGATCGTAGCCCTCGAAGGCAAAAATCACGTTCTAAGACACCCCAAAAACGTAGAGATAACTCACGTTCACGAAATCGTAAATCGCGATCCCGCAGTGTAGAAAAACGCAAAGCAAGTCCACTTCTGCCAAAACCAGCTTCACCTAAACGTAATCGTTCTCAATCGAGAGATTCTAATCCGGCACAAAATGGTCATGAAAAGAAAAGCTCAGTTTCTAAAAATCCCCGCAATCCATTTGCAGCAAAAAATAAACGCTCTTCTTCTCGCAGTCGCAGCAGGGCCATTTCACCAGGTGCTAGAAAACTTAAACCACGTTCACCGCCTCGATCTTCACGTTCACGCTCTCGTTCTCGCTCTCATTCATCGGCACGCTCAAGTCCTAAGCGAAATAATAAACGTTCACCCACTCGTTCAGCTAGTCTGTCCCTGTCGCCTGAACCGCCACAAGAGGATTTCGAATTGAAACGCAATAAGAATAGTATACAAAATAAACGTCAATATCGTAATAATAGAGACTCTTCGGCTAGTTCTTTAGAGAGAGATGGTGGTAGAGGTGGTGGAGGCGGTGGTGGTGGTAGAAGGGGTGATTCCCGAAGTCGGGGAAGAGGTTTTATGCATAATCGTAATAGGCGTTCACCGGGAAGATATGAAGATAGAGGTGGTGGTGGTGGTGGGGGAGGTCAGCGACAGCAACGTTCTAGATCGAGAAGAAGATCACGTTCACGTCAACGATCGTTTTCCCGTAACCGATCACGTTCGCCGAGAAGGTAAGAAAATGTAAGTTTATTGATGTTTAATGTTAATAACTATATTTTTATAGATTTAATCGCAGACGCTCTCCTTTACAATTCCGAGGCAATAATCGCAACAATCGCGGACGCATGAATCATTGGAATCGCAGAAGTCCAAGTCGAGATCGTGGAGGTGGCGGTGGTGGCAGAGGTATGATGAATGTAGCAGGCGGAAGTGGAGGTAATCGTTTTGACAATCGTCGTAATCAATCACCACAAAGACGATTTTCACGTGAAAGACGTTTTTCCCCAGTGCAAAGTCAATTTCGTAAATATTCTCCCCAATGGCGAGGTTCACCACCCAGACGTTCGCGCGAACGTAGACTCTCACGTGAACGACGTCCTTCTTCACCTTTGCGTGGTTCATCACCAGAAAGAGGTGGCGGACGTGCTTCAGGTAGTGGAGCTGCTGCTGGTGGAGCTTTCAATCGTTGGGATCAACCGCAAAGAAATGCCGGTGGACCGCCTGCTACAAAATCAAAGCAACGTTCACCATCACATAGCTCAAATTGGGAAGATGAATCAGATAATGAGAATATGAAAAAGAATTCGAGTAATCGAGTAAGAAGTAGTGAGGAAAGAAAACCCTCTCCACCCCCCTCCAAAGAGAAGGCACGCAAAAATCGTAGTCAAAGCAGATCGCAAGAACGTTACAAGAGAGTAGGTGTAGCCAATCGTTCGAGAGAAAGTGGAGGTAAGTTTAGGAATGATAACTTAGAATAAGTTCTATACGTTTTGTAATTGCATCTTCTTTCCTTTTTTCTAAAGGCCGCTCTTCAGTGGAGTATTGCGCACCGGCTGTTAAAACTATAGATCTTTCACGAGATGAACTAGAGGAAGCCGCACGTAAACATTCTAAATCAGAATCCTTTGTGGCCGTAGAATCCAAATCCAAAAAGTTACCGCCTGCCAGTGTACCCACAACTACCGTAACTGGACGTCGAGATCATTATAGTGTTAGTTTATCTAGGACACCATCACCATTCCTTAAACCCCATGAACGCAAGCAAGCTGCCGCAGCTGCTGCAGAAAGTCAAAATTCTGGCAAGGACAAGAAAGTACCGAACAAAAAACGCCAGGATAGTGAATCAAGTTCCTCTGATAGTTCGGATGATAGTGATGAAAGTGAAGAAGACGATAGCTCCGATGAAGAAGAACGCGAAAAATTGAGACGCGAAAAGGAAAAGGCAAAAGCTAGAGAAGAGTTAAAGAAAACGCAAACTGCTTTGGCAAATAAAAAGTCTGAAAAATTGGAAAAACTTGAGAAAGCAGAAAAGTCAACAAAACCAGTACGTAAACCACAAACTTCCTCAAGCGAAAGTGAGTCTGAAGATTCTGAAGATGAGAAACAGAGAAGGAAAAAATCTACAACAAAATCTTCTGCACCTACTAAAGCCAATAATAAGGAAAGCAAATTATCAACTCATAGCATTGAAGAAGAAACACAACGCAGACGTGACAAACAAACACAAGAAATTACAGAAAAACGTAAACATGGCGATGCCCGTGAAACCACAAACAGTTCTCAATTATCAGCAGCAAAACGTTCTAAAACTAGTGCTGAAAAACAAGTAACTACCACATCGTCATCATCTGCAGCTGCTGGCAAAAAATCTAGTAGTTCCAAAATGGATCATAAAAAACCTAAATCGGATACGGAAAGCGATGAAGAAAATAACAGATCAGAACTAGATATAAAATCCTCAAGAGCATTACAGCAACAACATCAACATCAATCCCGCAAACGTACCCACTCTATCACGGCAAATAATGAGCGTAAAAAATCTAAAAATGATTCTTCAGATACAGATGAACACACCGCCAAAAAGAAACGTAAAAAATCGAAAAAATCCTCTTCAAAACGTAACTCTGATGATGAATCATCTAGCGATTCAGAGGCTGAATCGAGCAAAAAGAAAAAACATAAGAAACACAAAAAACACAGTAGCAAAAAGAGTAAAAAACATAAGAAACACAAGAAGAAGAGCAAAAAGGCTGACAGTACATCGAGCAGCGATGATGAACATATGACCGATACTCATCGCAAAGAAGACAGAAGCTCGGGAAGAGTATCACATACAGCCTCAATGCTTTTGGGAGGAGTGAATGAAGATTTAGAAAAACAATTAAGAGAAAGAGCTCTGAAATCTATGAAGAAAATGGACTAAATCAAAATGAAAGCCACATCCTCTCGTGCAAAACAAAATAAATAGAGAGAGGTAAAGAGCTTTATTTTGGTTACACAAGAAAAAACATAAAAAAAAACTTTAGGACTTTAGATAGTTCTAATAAGATTTTCATTCTACAAATTTTATATGCAAAACAGCCATCCCCACAAAACAAAACAAACAAACAAACACTTTTTAAAAATAAATTCTATTTAAAGCTTTTAAACTTCTTAATTCATTAATTAATTTCCCCCGATAATTTAATTCTTTTTATTAAATTTTAAATGGCTTTTTACTACTTTATTAAGTCATTGAAATTATACAATTTTTTTGTATGGTAGCACTCCCTTTTCCATTTTTTTCCTAAAACCGACATGTATTCTTGTTACTTCTGTCAAGAATACTTACACGTAATTTCATTATAAATTTATACTATTTCTCAAATAAAGTATAACTTTTTTATATATAAAAACAAAATCCATAAAAGAAACAAAAACATTTATATGAAAAAGTAAAAATTATATAAACAAAAAAGATTTTTTGTCCATTTTTTCTTTTTCGTTTAGTTTTTAATTTTTAAGTAGTTTCATAACTTAATTAAAAAAAACAAACAAAACAAACAAAATCATCTTTATATTAAAAAAGGAAAAATTTAATAATTAAAAAATAATACATATAGAATTCAAAAATATGTATTTATCTACCCCAAGTTTGAGCATATACAATTAAATTTTAAGGAGAGTTTAATAAAAATTTAACAGAAAAAAATAATTATTAATAAAGAAATTAAAAAAAAATAATATGTGAGAAAGAAAAAACTAAAAAAAAATATTTGAAAAAACAATTCTAAGAAGAATTAATAAATATTACAAAAAAAATCGATAAAGTGTTTAATATTATTGTTATTCACTGGATTTTAACCGGTAGCACAAGTGCAAAAATCTGTAAGAAATCGAGATCGAAAACTAACAGTTTTAATTTAAATTAGACATATATTTTAAGTTTTAATCACTAGCGATGAAATTTTGAACTTTTTTCGGAAACCTTTTTTCCGTATAAAATTTACCACACTTTTTGTGCTCTTCAATTCTCTTTTAACAATATACCAATACTTCTCCACAGGCCTTAGCTTCGGGGAGTTTGGAGGATTTGACTCTCTTGGTACAAATACCACATTATTATTCTTGTTCCACTCAAGGACTTCTTTACTATAGTGACATGATGTCAAGTCAGTCCAAAAATAAGTGAACACATTTTGGAGACTTACGAATCGAAGCGGCTTTTTTGTAAAGATTCTGTGATGTAAATTTCGGTATTGTTGTTGTAAAAGTTTCGCTTTTTTGGATTTTCTTCTCATGGAAAAAACGTTCGGTTAATACAGCTATTGCTGAGTTAACAATATTTGGCGGATTGGTAGACGGTTGTTCCGGAACGGATATCCAATTGTAGAAATCTAAAAAGTGTTTCGGTATTTATAGAGACCGTTGCAACAAATTATTTTTTGACGCAACTATTTCATGCTGTACCAAAAACTTTTTTTGGGAAAATTTGACTGCTTTTTCATTCGTGGGCCTCAAACACGTCCGAGAACTGAACTAAACGGCTTGCTTTCCTGCCTGATATGTTGCGAACTTCTATTTCGTTTGCTATGAAAACATCATGTGAACGATTCGTTCTAACTGAACCAGGTTTTCTATCAATGGATAATTTTCCCGGTACTGTTTATTAACATTGGAATCAGTTTGACATCAGAATTTTAAATACTTGGCCAACTTTTTGTAGAACCAAGATGGGTTTTTTTTTATAAATATTTAAAAATTTTAGAACACATTTTAGTACTCATTTATTTTATCAGATTCACAATATATTTATTTAATTGACAAGAAACAAAAACTTGATATGGCAAGCAATATGCATAGCACAATATCCGAACCTAAGGTAAGCTCAGCACCCTGAGAGATAAGGCGAAACGAAATGTTGTTCGCAAACTTCACAACCTTTATGTCACGGACACATTACAATTGTGTACCCCACATGAAGTTACAGAAGCCACTAACGCAGTTAAATCATGGAAAGTGATTGGACCCCAAGGAATTTTTATACTAATGCGAGCAAGGAGTTGAATATTTGACTGGTTTTTAACCTGTCAATGAGAGACCACGCGAGCGTACGATCATTGTGGCACTCGTTCTGCCGAAAGCTTTTGATAAAGTTCTCTACCAGGACATTCTGCAGTCCTCTTAAACGAACGATAGGAAGAGATGAATCGTAAATAACTTGAGTGGACGTCAGACATTCGTAGAGTTTTGTGACTGAAAGTCAAAAACCACGTAGAATTAAATAGGAATATAAAAAAACTTGCTGGTTGGTTCACCCGTGATTGTAGCAGATAAATCTAAAAGGTGAGTAAGAATAAAATAATAAATCATATTGTAGGTTGCTTAATGTTCCCTAAAATAGAATAAATTCTGTTCTTGATCATAAAATCAGCCGGTAACCAATGTAGCATAGTAATCAATGCTTTGGGCGGTGTCGTACTGAGGGCACCCGTGGTTAGTAATGCCTATGTCCAAAGGAACCTATCAGAGGTTCAACTGTAGATGGTCTTCTGTAGACCCTTCCATCATACAAACGCACCATAAAATTATAAAATTAGCTTTAAAACCATGTCAAAAATTCATTTGGTATTCTTTGGAATGAAATCCCAAGAGTTTCCAATGGTATTCCTACACGTATATCGGGCAATACTTGCTTTCAGAGACCTTGTTATAACATCAGCTATCATGATATTTTAAAATCCAGAATCATACCAAGTTATTTGGCAATATCAGAAAGAGAAAGTACAACGCCGTTTAAGCTCGGTAAAGGTAAGGCTGATATCTTGTGGAGAGTGCAAGTTCAGTATTCCTTGGATTCACACTTAAACCATTCCTAACACTACTTTGATGAATGAGTTTAAGTCAAAACTAGATGCGTTGATATATGGTATCTAAAGATGAAGAAAGACGGCTAAGTGAATTCCTCTGCTTGCGAGCGAATGTAGCATAGTTTTAACAAATTTTCCCCTATATGTAATTATGTTAGGATGCTGAAAATAGGTAAGAATCGATTAAAGTACTTAAATGTCGATCAATCATTCCAGAATCTTTAGTTAGAGACTAATTGGTCTGAAGTTCTTCGGTCCTGTATGAAAAGTCTTGCCTCCCCTCGGGATGAAGACACACTGTACCTCGTCCATAGTTCCGGACAGAATTCAGACTTATTGGTCTGAAGTTCTTCGATCCTGTATGAAAAGTCTTGCCTTCTCTTTGGTATGAAGACCACAGTTCACAGTTGTACACGTTGGTTTAGTAACGTTTGAACCAATAGATATATCTTAATAGAATTTCGCATGGTCAGAACTGAGGTGTTTTCATGTTGATCTGGAGATGGCTCCTATTTGTTCAAGGGGCAGAGTAGAACACCTATGAAGATTTTTTTATAAAAATAATTTTTTTATAAAATAATATATAATTAATTATATATTTAAACAAATTTCAATTAAATCGCCATCTAACGTCAAGTAGATAATAAAATTATTAGATAGTTGCCAACTCCATTTAATGTAAAACAGCCAAGAAATACAACCCTGACTGCGTGAAAAACTTAACAAGCAGATGGCGCCCCTACAAATCTTTAACAAATGTCATTAATTGTCATTGAACAATAACTAGTAAACAACTGTCAAATTAATTGTCAAATAACGCGACATCCGGCCATCTTCCTTTCCTTTTTTTCGTATCTTACAAGATGGTAGGTTCTACGAAAAATTTTTATTGTGTTAAAATACATTGCCATCCACAAGAAAAGTAAAAAAGTGTGAAAATTTTAAACAAAAATCAATGAAAAACCTTAACCGCTACAAGAAAATGTAAATATTTCAAGAAAATATTATGTTTTGATGTGTTAATTTGGTGGCAAAACAAGAAATGTAAATAAATCTTAAGAAAAGCATAAATAATTGAAAGATTTTTTTTCGAAATAAAAAAGTGAATAGATGGCAGTGTTTTTTAAAGTGAAAATGATAAATTATTAATGAAATTAATTAACAATTTTTTATTTCTCTTTTATGAAATGTGTGTGTACAAAAAATTAGGCGCGAGGTCCTAAGAAGCATTTGAAACGTTTACACGCCCCTAAGGCATGGATGTTGGACAAATTGGGAGGTGTTTTCGCTCCCCGTCCCTCCACCGGTCCACACAAATTGCGTGAATCCTTGCCTTTAATGATTTTCTTGAGAAATCGCTTGAAGTATGCCTTGAACGGTGCTGAAGTAACCAAAATTGTTATGCAGCGTTTGATTAAGGTTGACGGTAAGGTACGCACTGATCCTACCTTCCCAGCTGGTTTCATGGGTAAGTCCTTTTTTTGTTTTTTATGCGAGATTGCTGTATGATTAATGTTTGGGGTGTTTGTTTAATGTTACAGATGTCATCACCATTGAAAAGACCGGTGAATATTTCCGTTTGGTCTACGATGTTAAAGGTCGTTTCACCATTCACCGCATCTCTGCTGAGGAAGCTTCCGTAAGTATTTTTTTAAATTAAACATTTTTGTTTTCTGAAGAGAATTCTTGATTTTTCTAGTTCAAAGAAGTTTTGGGGTTAAGATTTATATTAAATCAAATAGCAATGAAAATTAATTGAAGTAGCATTGTACTAAAACCGAATTAGAATTAAACTAGAGCTGAACTAGATCCCTCAATTAACGTTTTTGTGGTGCTTTCTGTCACACTTTTGGTAATATTTTTTGTGCTCTTCAATACTCTTTTAAAAATAGTCAAATATCTCTCCAATGGCCTTAGCTTCAAGCAGTTTAGGGATTTCGCTCTCTTGGTACAAATACCACATTATTGTTTGGGCCTGCAGTTGACATATGAAGTCTAAAGCTAAAACAAAGTGAATTTAACTAGAACTGAAATTAAACTAACGTGAAATTGAACTTTTGAACTGAACTAGAATCAATAACTGAAACTTAAATTTTAAAACGCAGCTTAAATTCCATTTCTTATCATGGGCTTTCCAACACCACATTTACTGACTCAATTCTTTATAGTGTGGATTTTTTATAAAAAGCCTAAAAGCAATTTTTGTAACGACGGTCATTGCTCTATTATTTACCCAGATAAAGCAATAACATTTCCGTTCAATTACATTTGTAGTCTATATAATATATAGATAGTATATATCTAGTTTTATTACTACTGTATAATTCATATGGTTCTATCGAAGACTATGTTAAATGATATTTAAAATAACCACATTTTCATAGATCAAAAATGAGCCTAAAGCAAATTTTGTTACGACGGTCATTGCTCTTATTATCACCCAAATATTGCAATAACATTTTACGTTCAATTACAAGCTTAAACCAAGTTTTTAATGAAGGAGAACAATGGCTACCATAAGACCCCAGTTGACGATTCTTTGTAATTTGTAGGGTTTTCTCTCAAACTCTTAGTTTTTAATGTAATGTGTTTGTGCTTAAGTTTGTTACGCACAGAGAAAATATTGCTTTCTCAATGTTTAAGTCAACTCAGAAATAATTTTCTGAGTCGATTTAATGATATCCTTCCTTCTGGCTTGGCTGTCTGTCCATGTTAACCTTGTCGCAATTTAGGGATATCTTGATGAAACTTGGCACCTGTCATTATTTTGGCCCAAGGATGATGCCTATTGAAATTGTTGATGATCGATTCATTATTTCTCATAGGTTCATACAACCCCTTTAAAAATATCACTTTGTATTATGCCCCACAAAAAAAGTATTTGCGCACAAATCCTGCATATACATTCGTACCATAATATACTGTGCTCTTAAGCACGAATTAGAAAATATATTTATACGAGGGTCGATCATTGATATTAGATAGCTACCATTAATAACCTTCATTGTTGTGGTGTAGTAATAATCAAGATATAAAAAAATTTAGTTTTTATATATCAATTATTTCTGTTTAAATAATTGAACTAATTTTTCCTATTTTCATATTTTTAGTACAAATTGTGCAAGGTCCGCAAGACACAATTGGGTGCCAAGGGTGTACCATTCATTGTTACCCATGATGGTCGTACCATCCGTTATCCCGATCCTTTGATCAAGGCTAACGATACCGTACAAGTTGATATTGCCACTGGCAAAATCACCGATTACATCAAATTCGATTCCGGTAAGTTTTCAATTTACTTTTTCTATACCATATACCATTTTCTTTGGCTTGATCGAAGTCCTTGCTTAATGATTATAAAAAAACCCACATTTACAAGGATCAAAAGCAAGCCAATAGCAATTTTTGCAACACGGTCATGGCTTTATCTCTTCAATGATACTGTCATAACATTTTAGTTCAATTACATTTTAATTTCCTTAAAAAGTTTTATTTTCCATATTTATTTCCAAATTAACCAATTATCTTTCTCTTTCTCTCCTTTTAGGCAACTTGTGCATGATCACTGGAGGTAGAAATTTGGGTCGTGTCGGTACCGTTGTCAACCGTGAAAGACATCCTGGTTCCTTCGATATTGTGCACATTAAGGATACTCATGGACACATTTTCGCCACCCGTTTAACCAATGTATTCATCATTGGTAAGGGTAACAAGCCTTACATTAGTTTGCCTAAGGGCAAGGGTGTTAAATTGAGCATTGCTGAAGAACGTGACAAGCGTTTGGCTGCCAAAGCTCACTAAACCTCGTTAAGTGTAAGATGTGTTTTTTTATTTTATTAACAAAAAACCTAAAAAAAATTAAAACTTTTTCATTTTACCAACAAGAAAACAAAATGATGGGAAAAAATATATGAAAATTTAAAAAATATATGGAAATGAGTTTTTTTCTTTTGAATCGAAAATTTATCGAAACCGAAAAAAGGCATTGGTTTATTATGGATTTTAATAGAAGTGATCTCATATGAAGTATAATTTCGACAAAAATCAAACAGTAAGTACGTTTTACACTTTACATTTAATTTTAATATCGATTATGGAGATTATTAAGAGCGATCACACTTGTTTATAACACAACTCTAACAATGTGATATTTCATATTTTTAATCAATTTGGATGCACTGTGAGTCAGTGTGAAACAAACTCAAACGAATTGTACGAATTAAAAAAAAATTGTGAAGAATTTTTTGATTGGTCAAATAATGAAAAGATAAAGTAAATAAAATTGAAGAGTTTTTAAAAAATCTAAAGATTTTCACTTTATATTTATTTTCTTAACATATATATACTTTAATGAAAACGATACCATTAAACTTATTACGATTTATATAAAAAATAAATTTTTATCGTTAAAATTTTCACTCTTGGAAACCTTTTTTTATTCAATTCTCTTTTAACTAAAGCTCAATGTCTCTCAACTGGCCTTAGCGCCAGGTACTTTAGAGGATTTGCTTGTCATGATACACATAAATTGTTCTTGTACCAATTAAAGGGTTGTTTACCATAGTAACAGGATGCCAAGTCAGGCCAAAAATAAGTGGACACATTCAAACCTTCCTTGAAGTAAATTTCGTTATTTACACAGCCCCGTTGTAACAAATGATTGGCTTCTTTTGCCGTAATTGCATATTGCTTGTCATACCAAGAACTTTTTTGAAAATTTTGATTGCTTTTGGTTCCAAAGCATTTCTTCAACATTCCCATCAACAACATAAAATTATGGACCAGAAAGTTGCGAAAAATCTGCCGGAACTTACCTTTTGTCATCCATTATGCAGCAAGAATATATTTTTTAGAGACTTGTTCTCAATTGTTTTGCTCTGCGTTTGGCTTCTAATTTGTTTAGGAACAATCCTGTTAGGAACTTTTGAGCCGTCAAACCTATATAAACTTCCAATTTTCTTACCAAATAGTCCAACCACAGGACTAACCGGGCAGCTTTTCCATCGAATGTGTTGGGAGCTCTTTTTTAAATGCTTTCTACTTTTTTTGGTTTTAGAAACATCATGTGTTGTATCTTTCCTTCTACTTGAACAAGGTTTTCTGTCTATTTCATACAAAGAAAATGTTTATCATCGAATATCAAACTCGACCACAATCACTTTCTCAAGAATTTGTTTTTACTGATCAAAATATAGGAGTGTTAGGATCAAGGGGGAAGGTACTCCTGTACAAAGCATATTTTAATTATCGAATATCTAATGAACTGTAAAAGTGGGAGTATGCAAATTGGTTCCAATTACTTCCCAAAGTGATGGTCGGATAGGAGCATGGGGAGGGGTAACACACACTTCATATAAAGAGTTAAAGCGCGGCAGGTCTAAGGCAGTGTTTAATAACTTCAATTTATTTAGAATTAAAATAATAATCTATCCCTGATCCTATCCGTCTCACATTTCGCGTCGTAAAAAGTTCCTTGAAAAATTATTGCAACCAAATTTGAAAAATCTCGCTGTTATAGAACTTCTGATATTCGATAATCAAAATTTGCTTTGTATCTCCTCCTCTGATTCTATCCGCCCAACATTTGGTATTTTCAAATAGTTCCTTTAGATATGCAGTGATCAATATTTTCTTTGTATAAGGTTTATCTCTCCTTCTTTTTTCTTTAAATATTCGAAAATGTATATGTTACTTTGGGGTATATGGGGATCATTTCAACAAAATCGGTTCAGTAGTTTGGCTGTCTATAAGTACCAAACAGACAACCAGATAAACAAACACAGATTCATTATATATATATGATGTCTGTGATGATGTCTTGACAAAATTAATATACCCTCTTCACCACTTACGGTGGTGGTGGTTATAATTATACTTAGATTTAAACATTTACCCTTTGACCTCCTCCCCCCACATAAAAAACATTTTGATTTATTTACATATTTTATAACTAATTTCGTTTATTTTTTTATTTATTCGTTTTATTTGTTGTTTTGTTTTTTTTTTAGTTTTAACAATTCTTAACTTAAGAAATTTATTTACAAAAATTAAGAAAGAAAATAATAAAAAATACCATGAGAACAAAAATTATTAAATTAAAAAATTAAAAAAAATAAAAAGAGAAGATGAATTATGTATGACACTTTCATTAATCACATAACAAATTATTACTCCTTTTTGTTTTAAATAAAAATATACATACAAACGAATTTTAACTTAACTACAAAAAAATGCAATATTTTCTTTAAAAAACCCAAATTTGGAAAAAATATAAAAACAAAATCCCCCGGGAAAAATATGATAAAAATTATATGGAAAAAGTAAAAAAAATGAGATTAAAACAAAAACAAATGAATGAATATAAATAAAATAACAAAATGCTAGTGGTGGACTTATGTAAACGTCAATAGACTGTATGATGATTATTTACCTCTCAGGCCTGGGAGTTGTTTGTTACCATTAAAGCACAATTTTCTTGTTCATAACAATTTTAATGCTGAAATAATGTTACCTAAATCTCAATGATGATGATTATTTATATATAAAAAATGATTTAAATGAGACACTTAAAGATCGCCTGAATAAGAGAGAGAGATATAGATAGAGAGTAAGTTAGTCAACAATTCCTAGAAAATGTTGTTCCTTTCACTCCTTGAAAATGTTAAGACTTTTACTAAAGGCTAAAGAAAAATGTTTAATAATGTTTAAAATTGAGAATCTAAAGGTGACTACTTAACTGAAAAGAAAAAATAGAACAAAACAGAAAAAGAACTTAATTAAATAACCCATTCACTATTCACTCTTTCCATTAATTCTCTACTCACTTTATGATTTTGTGGCAGTACGTTTAGTAAGAGTCTTTGCGGAATCTCGACTATTTATAACCTCAGCATGGAAACCAGTTTCCCAATCGGCATAATATTTAACAGTGCGTACATTACCATCTGGTTCAACCAGTGAATATTCACCACGTACTACATCACCATCACGTTCTTCACGCTGATGTTTTATATCACCAGTTGTGGGATCATTAACACCATATTCGAACGCATAACGTGGATGATCATTCTGTAAAGAAAAAAACACATGGGGGATTGGGGATTTAAATGTGATTTTTAAGATAAATCAAAATTAAGCCATTGTAGATCTTGAAATCTATAAATTTTAATTTTGCCTGTAGGTCTGGTATGGGGTCTTAATAAAGTATTTTTTCGGGTCATTGTATTAGACATATTAAAAAGAGGCATTTTTGTGACTTTGGTCAAACGTAGAGCCGTACTTCAGCTTGGAAACATTTTTCCGCGTATCTCATTTAATCCTCATTTTATTTTTACACGATGTGACATAAACAAGTCCTAACTGAGGTAAACTTTTAATTTTTAATCTAGTATGGGCCTCTTTAAGTTCTTTTATCAAAAGTCGTAAAGTAGCTCTATATAATCTTAGTTCGGAAGTAGATCCTTAGATCTTTTAATAACACGTTTGGTTCTGTAATAAATTTTTAATTTCAGTCTGAAATATTTATTGAATTTATTTTTATTATTGAATATAAACCCTCCTCTATTGATATTCACAGATCTGAATGTTTCTGATGCCTTACATGTCTCGATTTCCGTCTTTTCGGGTCATGTTAATTTTACTCGTTAAGGTAAACTCTCTAGTATTAAACTAGTATTGGCCTCTTTAAGTTATTTTATCAAGAGTCGTAAAGAGCAGCTCGAAGTAAGAAAACACACCGCGTTATTGCCGTTATTTCATAAAAGCTGCACTTAGTTTTGTCGCTTTCGAGAGTTTTGCATGTCACTCTTATGATTCATTGGTGAATGTTAAGGTGTCGTATAGCGTTATTAGCCGGAGTTTTACGATAACTTACTTTTTAAATCATTACTGGTGAGGACCTCAAAATTTTTAAATTTAAATAAAATTTCATGGATCCCTCTTTGGATCTTATTTGGATTTTGAGTAACCGAAATCATGGCCTGTCTTCTTGGCTTAATGTCCCTGCCATAAAAGGTAATTCTTACTGTTTACCGATGATTCATTTGATTCTTAGTTCACAAAGTGTACAATTAATTTTACAAGAAGTGACACTGGAGACATACCCTTCACATTTCTCTGGAAAAAATAAGTGAGTATTGAACGTTTTACCTTCAGTCATTATTTAGGGTGTAGTTTTTTCTAATTTGCATTCCTGTGATCAATTTGTAGTTCGTTTTAAAACCATCTGTAATTTCAATTTCCTAAACCTTCTAATCAAAAGCTTCCAGGTTGGTTTTAAAGATTTTGGCCACAAAAGGAGGAGGATGGTACTAAACTTTTTCAAGTTTAAAATTTCCACGATTCTCTTCTCGTTCGATTTGCATATATTTCTAATTTTTTCCAATTTTTCCTTTGTTCAAAAGTGTCATTCTTCTGCTTGATTTTGCAATGTTCAGGTCATCAGCCCAGATAATATTTAAAAACTTCTGATGAGCTTTATTTTCACGATTTTCTTTTCAAATGAAATAAAGCTTATTTTAATCCAGTAAAAAGCTTTAAATGACTCAAATTATAAGCTTTATTATCCAAAAATGTTTACAGTCTTAAATCTTTGTATAAGTCAATTACATTCCTTTTACTTTAAACCTGTTCCAGTTCAGTTTGTTATATCACAAAGTCTCATCGTGGTCTTTTTCTAATTCGATTTACCGCTCTTACAGTTTCCTTTGTAGGTCTCTCTGTACTTTAGTTTTATTTCTCTTTAATCGTTCATCATTTTAGAAAGTCCATCTCTTATTTCATTTAAGTGTCTTCGAATTTATGATAAATTTTCCAATTTACACCAATTTCAATCCAATTTATATCTCTCATCTTATGTTCATCATACTTACAAAATATTCTAAATGTTTTTCGGTCATCAATTTAATTTTGGCCGGTTTAATAATGGGTGCACTCTTCAATAAGGTCGTTGGTGTAAGACTATGCGTACTAAGTGCGGGTACGGCGGGTGCATAACGATAGAAACCAGCTCCCAAGGGACCTATACCACCAACACCATGACTATAGCCCGCCAAAGGACCCAAGTGTCCTAACGATGCTTGTGCTAATTTGCCATGAGCAGTTGTAGATAATGGTGCGGCTGCAATACCTCTAAGACCATGAGTTAAACCAAGAGGAGCGGCTACACCATGGGTGGCTAAGCCTAAGACACCTTGATAACCAGTAATGGCTGGGGATGTGCCACCATGACCCAATGAAATTGCACCATAATAATTTGCTATGGAAAAAATATTATTTGGAGTAAATATTTTTTAACAAATAAAACTAACCTGCTCCTCCGATATTATGACCTAGACCTAAATGAGCTCCATGAAGATTAGATAAACCAATGCCTAGAGCAGTTTTAGATACATGTTGATGAGATATGGCACCACCATGTCCTCCAGATAAATGTATAGCAGGAGCAGCCAAAGGTTTGGCGGCTAATAAATGTCCGGTAGCTAAACCTCCTGTTTTAAGAAGAGTGGGTTGTGAAACGATTTGATGTGATAGAGAACCAATACCTCCTGTTGTTATATAGCCAGGACTTAAACCCGATAATTTTGCGGATCCAGTTGTAAGATGAGCAGAACCATCTACTACAATGGGAGCAGTTAAAGTGGCAGTTTTACCTAAGCTTATGCCCTGCACAGGTTTTGATACATATTGATGTGATATGGCACCCCCATGACTACCACTAACAACTCTGTGACCACCACTAATGACACCACCAACAAGACCTCCTCCATGAACATTGGAGGTTAACAAAGTAGCGCCACTAATTTTGGCCACTGGTGCTCCTAAGTGTACAGTTTGTAAAGGCTGCGTTACATACGAAGATGTTAATTTTGCACCATAGCCCACCTTATCAATGACAGGGGCCGAGACTAATGTTGTCAAAGGTTTGGAAACATATTGATGTGATACTGCCCCATGTGCCGTAACCACTTTTCCTACAGCTGGTGTTGGAACATAAGATGCAATTTTGCTACCTAATAATTGTACCGGTTTTGCTAGATACTGTTGAGTTATAGCACCACTGGAACCATAACGACTTATGCTGGAACTTGTGTATAGAGGATTAACATTGGGTGTATGTAAATAAGCCGCTGGTCCAGTGGCATATTGGGCATAACCCGAAGCGGCATAACCACTTAGGGTGGGTTTAGAAACATATTGATGTGAAATAGCGCCGGATGAATGGGAACTGGATGAAATGGTTGCAAGCTTTGCTATACCAGGTCCACTGGAATAATGTGTAAGTGATGGGGCTGTTAAAGTGGACACTTTAGTTAGAACGGGAGCAGATGAATAATGTGTTAAGGTGGGAGCCGTTAAAGTCGCCACTTTAGCTACAGCTGGACTTGATGAATAATGACTTACGGCGGGACCTGCTATGGTAGCAATTTTAGCTACAGCTGGGCCAGTTACTATAGTAGCTGGTTGGGGTTTCGAAACATATTGATGAGATACAGCTCCTGCAGATTGATATGTTGACACTTTTGCTATGGCTGGTTGAGAAGCATAATGAGTAAATGCTGGAGCAGCTATACCGATGGAGTGTAAAGGAGCTATTTTTGCTACTGCAGGTTGGACAGCATATTGGACAACAGCAGGTGCAGGTTTTGAAACATATTGATGTGACACAGCTCCTCCTCTAGATTCATATTTATTAACACTTAACAGTGGCTGAGTTTGATAGGTGGCCACCTTAGCGATGGCTGGTTGTGTAGCAATATGGGTAACAGCAGGGGCAGCATATGTAGCAACTTTAGCTATGGCAGGTTGGGTGGCAAAATGAGCAACAGGTGCTGGTGCGCCTAAAATGGTAGAAGTGGGTTTAGAGACATACTGATGAGATACAGCTCCACCCCCGGAGATATGTGAAGATGTAGCAACTTTGGCTACAACTGGTGCCAAAGCAGGGGCAGCATATCCTGTTAGCTGTACCGCTGGTTTTGAGACATATTGATGCAATGCTGCTCCCGATCCACCAGAAGAAACAATTTTTGTTACAGATGGTTCAACATAAGTGGACACTTTCGCTAAAGCAGGAGCCGCACCGTAAGCCACCTTGGCTACTACAGGAGTAGCATAGCCTGTTATTGTGGATGATGGTTTGGAAACAAATTGATGTGAAACAGCTCCTCCAGATGTCGTGTATTTAAGAGAATTTCCACCGCTGTATGTGGTACCTACTTTAGCGACTGCAGGAGCTGAAACATATTGGGTAAGGGCAGGTGTAGTTAAGGTAGCTATTTTGGCAATAGCAGGAGCGGCATATCCAGTAATGTGTGCAGCAGGTTTGGAAATATATTGATGAGAAATAGCTCCACCTCCACTTGAAAAATGAGCAGAACTTTCACCTCCAGAATATGTGGTTACTTTAACAGCTACGGGTGCTGTTAGTGGTACAACTGGAGCAGCAAGAGGTACAACTTTAGCTACAGTAGGAGCAGCATAAGCAATAGATTGTGGTGCGGGTTTAGAGACATATTGATGAGAAATTGCGCCTCCCGATCCAGATGAAAAGTGTGTTGAACTTGCAGAGCCTCCAGCTAAATATGAACCAACTTTTACTATAGCTGGAGTTTGATAAGTGGCAACTTTAGCTACTGCTGGGGCTGCTATGATTGCAGCTTGAGCTGGTTTAGAGACATACTGATGTGAAACTGCACCTCCTGAACCGCCACTTGAGCTATAATGAGCTGAACTGCTTCCAGAATAACCGGACACTTTAACAACAGCTGGTGCCTCATAGGTGGCAACTTTAGCAATGGCAGGAGTTGCCACAACTGGTGTAGAATAAGTAGCAACCCTAGCTACAGCTGGAGCGGCATATCCTGTTATATGAGCGGTGGGTTTTGAAACATATTGATGCGATATAGCTCCACCGCCACCACCACTTGAACTGAAGTGAGAAGAACTGCCTTCTGAATAGCTGGATACCTTAACTACTGCAGGAGCGGCGTATGAGCTTACTTTTGCAATAGCTGGGGCTGAAACAACTGGAGCAGCTACAGCAGCAAGTTTAGCAACAGCTGGTGCAGAATAGCCAGTAATATGAGTGGTGGGTTTTGAAACAAATTGATGGGAAATAGCTCCACTGCTACCTCCGCTGCTACTAAAATGTTCAGAGCTTTCTCCCGAATAACTGGAAACCTTTACTACAGCTGGAGCAGCATATGACGCAACTTTAGTCACAGCAGGAGCAGTAATTACGGGAGGAGTCAATACTTTGGATACTGTCGGAGTTGCATAACCGGTAAAATGTGTTGTGGGCTTCGAAATATATTGATGGGATATAGCGCCTCCGCCACCACCGCTAGAACTAAAATGTGAAGAACTTCCTCCAGAATAACTGGATACCTTAACAACAGCGGGCGCTGCATATGAAGAAACTTTAGCCAGAGCAGGAGCAGCAAATACGGGAGCAGTAACCACTTTAGATATGGCTGGTGCTGCATATCCTGTAATATGAGCGGTAGGTTTTGAAACATATTGATGGGATATGGCGCCTCCGCCACCACCACTAGTTCCATAATGTACTGAACCTGAATAGCTTGCAACTTTAACGACCGCTGGAGCTGGGGCGGCAACCACTGGTGCTGAATAAGAGGCAACTTTTGCCACAGCTGGAGCAGCATAAGAAGATATTTGAGGATTTGGTTTGGAAACATATTGATGCGAAATGGCTCCGCTTGAGCCTCCAGATGAATAATGTGTAGAACTACCTCCGCTAGTGGTTAAAGTAGCTACTTTTGTGGCTACTACAGGAGCTGAATAGGTGGCTAATTTGGCTACAGCGGGAGCTGCGTAGGCAGTTATTTGTGGAGCGGGCTTAGAGACAAACTGATGGGATATAGCACCTCCTCCACCTGAGGAGTGTGCCGAAAATACTGCTGGGGCAGAATAGGTAGCTACCTTAGCCACTGCAGGAGCCACATAGGCTGTTTGAACTTTAGCCACAGCTGGAGCCACATATGCAGTCTGAACTTTAGCTACAGATGGTGCTGCATAACCGGTGATATGAGTCGAAGGTTTTGAAACATATTGATGGGACACACCACCTTGTGCAAAATGACTAGCACCCGCAGAATATGTGGCAACTTTAACTGGTGTTGAAATGTAATGGGAAGCAATTGGAGCTGCATAAGTGGCCACTTTAGCAGGCGATGATACAAATTGGGTCGTAAGCACTGCAGATGGCTTTGAAACATATTGATGTGAGATACCTCCCGCTAACGATTTACTATAACCAGTGGTCTCTATACTTGGTAAGTAAGCCTTTGATACACTGGGGGCATATACGGCTGCTGTTGGTGCTAAAGCTTTTGGAAATAATGGTCCAGCTGCAAATGAGGCCAGATTACTGTGTGTTGAAAGAGTGGCCAATTTGGCTACGGTTGGGGCTCCATAAGTGACTTTGGGAGCATAACTTATTGCACTTGCAAATGGATTAGAAGCTCCGCTTGAAAAAATCGATTCCAAGCTTCCAGCTTTAGAATAACCACCCGATGTATAGGTTTCAATTTTGGAGAAACCGGGAGTTTGTTTGGAAAACGTATAGCCAGGCGAAGTGAATGATTCAATTTTTGTCGTCACCACTGGGGCACTTAAACCCAATTTCGCAAAATCAGCACCTAACTTTTCAAAAGCTGCACCTTCTCCCGAAGAAGTATAAGTGGCGCTTTTGGAAACTCCAGGAGTTGAGTGACTATATGTGTAACCAGGACTTTGATAAGTTTCAATTTTTGAAGCCACCGGCGCTAAATAAGCATTTGACACTTTTTTGTTGCTAATGGCGGGGGTGACTAAATTTTTAAACTCTATACCAGAAGGTACTACCGCAGCAAATTTCGAGGCTGGTGATTTGTCCGCATATGTTATGGAACCACCCTTGGCATAAGTAACAGCTGGTTCATAACTACTGGTTTTAACGGGAGCCACATATTTTGTTACTTCCACTGGTCCACCACCATGCGAATAACCCGATATACCAGCTGTTGATTCATACGATGAGGATGAAGAACCCACGGCAGCATATTGTAATTTACCATTTTCCGTTAACGTGGAAACAGAAGGTGAACTTTTGAGTGCAGTCTCGCCAGGTGTTATCGAAAATTTAACTTGTGGTGGTGTATAATCGTAAGCAGCATTTATAGCGTGTATACAATCTGGTATCGATTTTGGTGTTAATTCTGCCAACACTGTACCGCTAAGGCACAGAAATGCCAAAAATAACTGTAAACAAATTGACAGGATAAAACATGATCAAAACTTCAAGGTCATATAAAGAATTACAAATGTGAAAAGAGAGGTTATGTGTATATGGAACGTTTTTAAACGATGTACAAACATTAAAAACCATAAATAAAGTACAACCGATTTAGAATATTTGGTTACATTATTTATAGAAATGGAAAGAATATTCGAATCGGTTTAAGAAATCTTAATTCTTTAATACGAATAAAATATGAAAAATTGTGAATGAAGAGAATTTTCCACAGATTTATTATCGAAGAGAATGAGGGAATTTAGTCTTCTATGGAAATGTCCATTGATGTTTTTTTATTTAATTTCTTCAAATGCTAGTCGGACCAAGAAAGAAACATATTAAAATTGGTGATGATGAAAATTTATTATTTGATTGAAATTATTATTAAAATCACTAGTGAAGAAAATTTGAACTTTTTTCGGAAACTCTTCCGTTAAGGTTTTTATAATACTTTCTGGAACTTTTCTGGAACAGTAAGTTCATCTCCGTTTAAAATCGAGAATACTTTTCGACACCCCTTTTTGTGCAGATCAATTCTTTTTTAACAAGAGCTGAATATCTCTCCACCGGCCTTAGCTCCGAGCAGTTTGGAGGATTTTCCTCTCTTGGTACAAATACCACATTATTTTTCTTATACTACTCAAATGCTTGTTTACCATAGTGACGGGACGCCAAGTCACTCCAAAATTAATGGCCCATTTGAAGTCTTATGAAAGAAACCTTTTTTGTAAACATTCCTTGATGTAAATTTCGGTATTTACAGAGACCGTTGTAACAAATTTGACTGCTTTAAGGTTCTACATTTTCTTCGACATTCTCTCAAGCATCACCAACAAACAATTATTGACTAGGAAGTTGCGCAAAATCTGCCAAAATATACGTTTCGTCATCCATGACGTAGCAAAAACTTTTTTTAGAAAATCAACTTCAATTTCCCTGCTCTAATTTTGATTTCTAAATTTCTAGCAGCGTTACTGTCAGGAACGTTTTTGGGCCTTGTATATTTTTAATCATTTATAAGATTTAACTTTTCGTGTCAATTAGTCTGGGCACTGAGCTAACCGGTCTCTTTTCCTACCGTATGTGTTGAGAGCTCTTTTAAAAATGCTTTGTATTTTTTTAGCTTTAAAAACATCATGTGGACCATTTATTTTACCTGTACCAGGCTTTCTATCAACAGAATAGGGCTCCCAGTACTGCTTCATAACATCGGAAATAGTTTGATGTTAGACCTTTAAATACTTGGCCAACTTTTTGCCAGTACACTTGTTTCTGAACACTCATTATAAACATTTGTGACCGTGTCTCCCTTACTGACCAACTTAGATTTCTTAAAATTTATCGAGGTTCGGTTTACTTCCCGATATAAAGTTCATATATACCATTTCCTTAAACGCTGAAAGAGAGGGTATATTATGTTTGAAGTTCCGTGGATGAGACTACGAAGTTATGATCTAAGACGGCATAAGGTGTATACACTGATGCATATTTCTATAAATGCGAAACAACTTAAAGGTACTTTTTTATAAAGTAAACAACATTTTTTTTAAGTCTTGTTGTTTGTTTTATGCGATTAAATATTCTTCGTGCTATTTTATGTAGAATATTCCTATAAGCGCAGACGCTTATAATTATCGAAAATAAAATATTATAAATTTCAGTTTCTTTTAATAATAAATCTATAAATTCGAATTACTCTCACAGTGAAAGCATAATGACTTTACAAATGAATCAAGTTTGTGATAATAAACTTAAGTGCGTTTATAGAAGAATGCCCTTTAAAAATGGATGTTAAACTATAAAATAAAGTTATTATTTTAAAATCTTTTCATATTTAGATGATGTATGGACCAAAAATCGGGGACTTTTGTATGGGGTCTATATGAAAAAATGACCAATCATAACCAATTTCAATAACCATCGTCCTCGGTCGAAATCATATTATGCACCAAATATCATTAAATGCGATATGTACTTTATAAACAAGATTTATATGACGTACGGACGGACATGGTTAAATCGAATCAGGAAGTGATTCGATTTCTAACCTGTATAAGATCACCCTGCGCTCCTGATCAGATAGGGGTCTTTACTTCTCGAAATAAACTGAAAAATATCTTAGGTCTAAACATATGAAATTTCATTAACACATCTCTAACGGTTCCATAGATACAGAATTATTTTCCAAAATATCGATTTGGATACACTCGTAGGTTAAAAATGTCTTTCATCTTTGTTTTCAAATAAAAATAGTTTTTCAACATAAATTATTTCTAAACAAGATTTAAAAATATTCCGTTTTTTGTTCCACTATTTTTAATAATCATTATAAATATTACAATGTGTCTAAACATAATTTTTGGTAAACATTGTTTCTAAACATTAAATAGCTTCTAATGAAAATTTTGCTTTCAATATTAAAAATTAGTAAATGATTATTTTTGGAATTAAAAACGTGTTTAGTTAATTCACATTGATTACTTATTTTAACATATAATATAATCAATGATTCTCAACATGTTGCAAAGGATTTTAAACAACTTGTTGCTAAACATTAACAATAACTAAAAATAGAAAATGTTTATTATTAATAATAAGCAACGTTTTTTTCTTGTTTCGCTTTAATGTGTCCCAACATGTTGTTAGGGATTTATGACAACTTGTTGCTAAACATTAACAAAAACTAAAAGTAGAAAATAATTATTTTTTTTCACTTTATTATTTTAAATATATTTATTTCATTATTTTCAATATATTGAAAATGTATCACAACATGTTGCAAAGGATTCATGGCAATTTGTTGCTAAAGATTTTAATAATTTAATTATTAATTTTTTTTTTCAAAAATGTTGTTTGTTTTTAAGGTCCTTGTGAATATTAAACATTTTCATTTGAATTTTTAAAATTCTTTAATTAATTTTTTTATTTTCAATTCATAATTAAAAGTGTCCTTTTTGTTTATTGTTTTGCTTTATAAGAAGGACTCACCTTCATTTTTAAAATGTTATGTTTTTTTTCTAATTGCACAAATTTTCTAAAGTTTTAGTTTTTTATTTTTTATTTTTTTTTTTAATTTTAAAATGTTTAGTTTTTTTGTTAAACACACTAACACTAAGAAAACCAAACACCAACACAATGATAATATTTAGAATGTCCTTTAATTAAATTAATTTAATAATCCATAAAGTGTAACAGCTTTTAATATGAATATCGGCTATATCCTTGATTCGTGCAACATGAAAACCGTTTCGTTTTGCTTCGTTAGCAAATAAATTATATTCTAGATTGAATTTATATATTTTTTCTATAAAATTTTATCTTATTCAAGAGCTCCGGTGAGGTAGAGCACCGCGAGATACTGATGGCCAGCAAGGCCCTATAAACGTTTATATACGGTCAAACGGACTCGTAACGAATTCGCTACATGTAATCTGTGTTCACATTTGACAAAACTGATCTAAAAGTTTTCTATGCGAACACGCATTAAACAATTTGCAGCTCAAAAACACTACAACAACAACAACTACAAAAATAATAAAGCGTAGATTTTTTTGTTTTAATTCCAGCATTTAATTGAATATTTTAAGCAGCAACAGCTGCTGCAAAAATAATGCAGCAGCATCTATATGCGGCTGCTGCAGCTTCAATATTTTGTTTCTAATACCAACTCAATAAAGTTTAAAATTCAAAATAAATATGAATGTACGAATATTTGAAAATATTAGAAATGTTGACAATAATATTTTTTATTTTTTTCAAAATCTCCTCTTAATATTCTCTCCTCTTAAAAAATTTTAAAATAAAAAAAAAACAAAACTAGAGCATGTTTTAGTAAAAATATTAAAAATAAAATCACAAAAAAAATATAAAATAGAGATTAAAATTGAATAAAAAGAAAAAAAATAAAATAAAACGAGTTGAAAAATCATATAGAGTTATATTGCCTTTCATTGTGTATATAAGTAAAATTGTTTTTAGGCCTAAAAAAGGTGTCTCTAATATGAACAATAACAACTGCAATATCAACATGTTTGCTAATATAACTTACACACTAACACTTGCAATATAGCACAATGGGTAAGAGTTATTTAAAAAAAGGAAACTTACAGAAAAGTCTCCTGAACAAAAGTAAAATTAAATTAAATCGAATCTGAAGAAGAATCTGATCTAAAAACTGAATTACAATCTGAACTGAACTTGAACTGAGCTAGAACTCAAGTAGAACTAAATTTAAAACTGTACTATAACAGCACTAGAACTGAATCTAGAATTGATCTAGAACTGAATCTATAATTGAATTAGAACTGAACTAGAAATGAACTAGAACAGAAAAAGAACTGAACTTTAAAACTGAATCTAAAACTGAATCTAAAACTGAACTAGAACAACATTAGAATTGAACTAGAACAGCACAAGAACTTTATCTAGAACTGAACTAGAACTGAACTAGTATTGAACTAGAATTGATCTAGAACTAAATCTAGAACTGAATCTAGAACTAAATTTAGAACTGAATCTAGAACTAAATTTAGAACTGAATCTAAAACTTAACTAGAAAAACACTAGAATTGAACTAGAATAGCACAAGAACTTAATTTAGAACTGAACTAGTATTTCACTAGAATTGAATCTAGAACCAAATTTAGAACTGAATCTAGAATTGATTCAGAACTTAACTAGAACTGAATCTAGAATTTAATCTAGAACTGATTCTGAAATTGAATATAGACTGAATCAAGAACTGAATCTAGAACTGAATTTAGAACTGAATCTAGAACTTAACTAGAACTGAATCTAGAACTGAATCTAGAACTGAATCTAGAACTGAATCTAGAACTTAATCTAGAACTGATTCTGAAATTGAATATAGACTGAATCAAGAACTGAATCAAGAACTGAATCAAGAACTGAACTAGAACTGAATCTAAAACTGAATCTAGAACTGAATCTAAAACTGAATCTAGAACTAAATCTAGAACTGAATCAAGAACTGAATCTAAAACTGAATTTAGAACTAAATCTAGAACTGAATTGAAATCCATACTAATATCAGAATTGGAGTCTGAATAGGGATCGAAACTAGAATCTGAATCGGATTGAATTGGGATCTTAACTATAATCTAAACTTGTATTTCAACTAAAATCAGAACTAAAATCTGAATTAAGATCTAAACTAAATTCTGAACTTGTGTATCAACTACAAAATGAACTTAAATCTGAACTAGAATCTGTATTAAAAATGCAATTAGAATCTGAACTAAAATCTGAAGCAGAATGTAGGCGATAATGTAAACTTAAATCTGTACTAGATTGTAAGTTGGGATCTGTACTAATACTGTGAAGTAAAACTGAGTTTGAGTCTGAGCAATAATCGGAATTATAATCTGAATTTAGCGAGAATAGAGTTTGTACTAGAATCTAAACTGGAATCTGAATTAAACTTTAAAGTAGGATTATCATTCCTAAAAAAAAATTTAAGGATAACAGGATTTTTCATTGCACCCATGGTTCATGGAGCAGCAGCATCCATAATAACTTAAAGACAACGTGAGCTACAAGATCGTGTGTTGTCTGTGATCATAGGCAATCACGAATACTAATGCGTAACAGTTAAATGTGACGAACAAAAAAAATAATAACAATTTAGTTTTAGTTTGTTATATCGTTCGTAATGTTTCTATGTTTTGTTGTTGTTGTTGGTATTTTTGGGAGCATTAAAACAGTTTTGGCTTAAAGTGCCCCACCTTCGTTCCGTTGCCGTCATCTGTCACCAAAAGCAAAAACAACATCACACTGTTAATGCAGTTTATATGCAATTTTTGGGTTGTTTTTTTCTTCGAAGTTGATTTAGTTATGTGCGTTTCTGAAAGAAAGAAAGAAAAAAGATCAGACGTAACAGCAAAGATCACTTTTGCTTTTTTATTGTTATACCCTCCACCACCACAAGTGGTGAGGGTATATTAAGTTTGTCATTCTGTATGTAACGCCAAGAAGGAATCATCTCAGACCCAACAATGTATATATATTATTGCATCAAATCAAAAACTGAGTCGATTTAGCTATGTCCGTCTGTCCGTCTGTCCGTCTGTCTGTCTGTTGGAAACATTCTCACGCCTAGAATAATTGACCGAATTCAATAAAACTTGGCCACATTATTTGTTATTGTCCTAAGCAGTTTGCTATTTAAAACCAGCTATATCGGTTTATAAGCAAGGAAGTTATAGACCGATATCTGAAACAACCTCAAAATTTCAAAAATGAACTCTTATAATTTCTTCTAAAAATGTAATTGGACTAAAACAAAAAATTAATTTTAGCATACAATTACACGTGCTTCATCATCGTGCCAAAAATTATCAAAATCTGATTAACCGGAAAAAAGTTATAGGCTATAATATGCAAAATTTTGATACACCCCAAACTCTTTGTGTCATATGGACCGCAATTTTTAAGATAATTTACTGAAATTTGTCACAACTAATTTTTAAACCATTCTTAATATATGTTATAAATTTTATTAACATTGGTCCATATTTTGATATAGCTCCCATATAACGCCATTTCCCGGAATATGATTTATAGCTCATAAAACTCTTAAATTGGAACCAATTCTATTGAAATTTGGCACAAATAATTGTTTAACTATTTTAAATATATACTATTAATTTTATTTACATGGGTCCGTATTTTGATATAGCTCCCATATAAGGTCCCTTCCCGGAATGTGATTTATAGCTCATAAAACTCTTAAATTTGAACCAATTCTATTGAAATTTGGCACAACTTATTTCCTAGCCATTTTAAATATATGTTATAAATTATATTAAGATGGGTCCATATTTTGATATAGCTCCCATATAAGGACTTTCCCGGAATATGATTTATAGCTTATAAAACTTTTAAATTTGAACTAATTCTTTTGAAATTTGGCACAATTATTGTTTCAACTATTTTAAATATATATTGTGAATTTTATTAATATGGACCCATATTTTGATATAGCTCCCATATAAGGCCCCTTCCCGGAATTTGATTTATAGCTCATAAAACTCTTAAATTGGAACCAATTCTATTGAAATTTGGCACAAATAATTGTTTAACTATTTTAAATATATACTATAAATTTTATTCACATGGGTCCGTGTTTTGATATAGCTCCCATATAAGGCCCCTTCCCGGAATGTGATTTATAGCTCATAAAACTCTTAAATTTGAACCAATTCTTTTGAAATTTGGCACAACTGATTTTCTAGCTATTTTAAATATATGCTATAAATTATATTAACATGGGTCCATATTTTGATATAGCTCCCATATAAGGCCCCTTCCCGGAATGTGATTTATAGCTCATAAAACTCTTAAATTTGAACCAATTCTTTTGAAATTTGGCACAATTAATCTCTTAATTATTTTAAATATATACTATAAATTTTATTTACATGGGTCCATATTTTGATATAGCTCCCATATAAGGCCTCTTCCCGGAATATGATTTATAGCTTATAAAACTCTTAAATTTGAACCAATTCTATTGAAATTTGGCACAACTAATTTTCTAGCTATTTTAAATATATGTTATAAAATTTATTAACATGGGTCCATATTTTGATATAGCTCCCATATAAGGCCCCTTCCCGGAATATGATTTACAGCTTATAACACTTTTAAATTTGAACCAATTCTTTTGAAATTTAGCACAATTGATTTTCTAGCTATTTTAAATATATGTATTAAGTTTTATTTACATGGGTCCATATTTTGATATAGCTCCCATATAAGGCCCCTTCCCGGAATATGATTTATAGCTTATAACACTTTTAGATTTGAACCAATTCTATTGAAATTTGGCACAACTAATTTTCTAGCTATTTTAAATATATGTTGTAAACTTTATTAAAATGGGTCTATATTATGATATAGCTCCATTATAACGCCCCTTCTCGAGTAAATAAAGACCAATTCTACTGAAAGTCGACACAATTATTTTGCTAACTGTTCTGAAGATATTATATTAATTTGCCCTGTATCGGTCCAAATTTTCCTATAGCTCCCTTATAACGGGATTTTCCGGAAAACGGATTAGAGTTTATAAAACATTTAAATAAAGATCAATTCCATTAAAATTTAGCACAATGATTTTTCTAACTATAATCAAAGTATATTATAAATATGAACAATCTTGGTCCAAACTTCGGGAAGGGGTCTTATATGGGAGCTACATATAAGACCCCTTCCCGGAAAATAGTTTTGAGCTTATAACAAGCATATTTTTTGTTTTTATACGCTCCACAGTACAAGTGGTAGAGAGAGAATATTAACTTTGTCATTCTGTGTGTAACGCTAAGAATGAATTATTTCAGACCCCATAATGTATATATTCTTGCATCAAGTCAAAATCTCAATCGATTTTCGTCAATCTCTTTGTCTGCTCACATCCGCAAAAATTAACAGAGCTCAATGAAAATTGGTAGAAAAAAGGCAGTTAATAGAAAAATTTTATAGCTTAAATTGTAACTAATTTTATGACTAATTAAGTATTTCTGTGTTATATACATTTGTGAGTATATGTGTGTCTATGGAACCTAACGTATTAACTTTACACGAATTTGTGGTGGAGGGTATTTAAGATTCGGCATAGCCGAATATAGCATTCTTACTTGTTTTTATTTAATTTTTTCAATAAAATTTAATTTTTTTTTCACAAATATTTCTTGTCTTTGAATTGTTTAGTTGGCGGTATGTAAATTTTTTTGCTTTGTAAACATGTAAGAAAAAAAAAAACACTGAAAGAAATTTAAGGCCTGTAGCGTTAAGGTGGATGAGATTATAGAATAATGATCTCAATAGTCTAGAAGTCATTTAGAAATTTTTAGATCTCTAGTTGTAAATATGGTGTCGCGAAATTGTGATTATATATTCTGAAATAAAGCCGAGTGATTTTTATGCTTGTGGGATCTTCAGTATTTTCTTTCGGTGTACTTGAGGTAAAGCAAAATGTTTAACTGTAGGCTGTATTTTTGAGTTTAAATTCTAAACTTCAGTTACTTCAACTATGCGTGCAAGTTGTTACCAAAATGTTTTTTTTTTTGTCTCTATCAAATATTTTTTTAAAAAATACTCTGATATTCCATTTGAGCCGATTTTGTTTTCTTCTAATTTTCATATTTGTGAATATTGTCTGTAAATGTATGTGTTAGTAAGGTGCTAATATATTGTATGTTATAATAAAAAATATACAACTATAAACACTCGAAAAATTGTTTAGTAAAAATGATCTGTAATTACCAGCACACAGTGATCAGAAAAACTTTTTTGAGGAAAAAATCCATAACTTTAGAACTTCTTAATAAATAAATACGTCATCACTATCATGCTCTACCACAAGGTGGTCTGGAAAAATTCCATTTAAAACTTACATTTCTCGAAGACCAATTGTGGCAAATGTCTTATGAATCGTGGTGTCCTATGTCGAGTGGTAGCAGATTATAAGATGCCTGACATCAATGTTGGACGAGCTGATCGCAATGAATAATTCTATTAGTGCTGTAGTGCGTTTTGCATAGAATTTCTAGAGAAATTTGCCGAGAAATTGTTCACATACGAACTAGTTTGGCTTGAAGATGGAAAATGGAGTAAATTGAATGGTTTAATTGCCAAATTTGTAAATCGTAAAACCGACACAGTTGTGACATCTACAATGATCAGTACTAAACGAGAAGCTGTGGTGGAACCTTTCGTGGAAACGGTTATAGCCATTATTGTAGCAAAATATAACGAAATCATATAGCCCACAGCATTTTTAGAACCATTTGATGCAGGTTCCTGGATGTTAGTTGGAATTGTTGCAATCTATGCTGCCACCTTTATGATCTTTCTCACCAAGTGGATACGATATGAAACTCTACCTCCAGAATACGAACGTAACACCCTACCAATTCTCTAATGCGGACTTTTTCAAGCAACTGCAAAACATTGATTTACTAAGAGGTTTCATCTCACACTTTGCGATCAATATATGGACTCTGGCCATATAGACTTAACAATTAAGGAAAGTAATTAAGTTAATTTTTCAAGTGTATAAACTTATAACAATATTGTAGTTTTAGACAACAACAATTTAAAATCTTTTTCAAATACACACACACATATAAACAGCTAAAAAATGTTTATAATTATTTCAATATTTTTATACCCTTCACCAGCACAAGTGGTGAAGAGGGTATATCATCTTTGTCATTTCACGTGTAACGATAAGAAGAAATCATCTCAGATTCCATAATGTCGATATATCTTGCATTAAATCTGAGTCTATTTTTCTATGACTGTCTGTACTCAAGCTCAATAAAATTTGTCTTCAGTATTTGTATTAGTCCTGAGAAGTTTGTTCTTGAAAATCAATAAAATCGCTTTAGTATATCAAAAGATATAGACCGATATCTGAGGCAACCTATAATGTCCAGCAAAAATATATACTTCATTATAATTCCAAAAATTATTAAAACCGGTTCAATAGAAAAAGGAATTATAGTTAGAGACCGGTAGTTTATTGAAGAAAATCGGTTATATATTATATATGTTTGTGAGTGTGTTTGAACGAACATAAACTATTTACTTCACACGCATTTGTGGTGGAGGGTATTGAAGATTCGGCATAGCCGAATATAACATTCTTACTTGATTTTTTTTTGTTATTTTTTAATTTTTGCCTTAAATAAGTAAAAACAAACAACGAATATTTATAAATTTTTTTTTAATTCGCATAATTTTTGTTGTTAAAAACTGAAAAAAATAAAATTTTGATTTGTTTAAATTTTTAGTTTAATATTTTTCATTTCTCAAAAAAAATCCAAACACAATAATAACAATTTGATTTAGATTTATATCACCGGGGTATAAAAAGTAACCAACAAAAACAACAACAATAACTAACAAAAAAGTGCATTTAGTTGCGTGTAATTTTAGTTAAAAAATTTTTTTAAGAAAAAAATATTCAATTTGAATTGAATTTTATTATTACAATTTGAAAGAGAAAAAAATTATAACAAAAAAATATACAAAAACATGTTGGGGTCTTATTCAAAATACAAGTTATTGATAGTAGTAGGTCTACTTATTCCAATTTTTTTTCCTTTTGCTACAGATATGAATACAGCATTTCGTTGTATGCACTCACTCACTTTGACTGCTATTTTATTCGAATGTTTTTTTTTTCTCTTCTGTTGATTTTACAATCGAATATTGATGGAAAAAAATAAAATAAAAATTCGTAAAAAACACTCTATTGCATGATTTGATAAAAGTACAAAAACAAAAATTGCATTTTAAAGAAAAATATTGCAACGATTTTTCAATTTACTTATATCATTTTTGATATTTTATTTTATTTTATTTTATTTTATTTTTTTATTTCGTTGGCTGAATTTTTAGTTAAGTTCCACTCCATTAGAAGCCTTGACAAAATTTCATATCACAAACAATAGCCTATTTTTTTCTATAATGAAAAGTCGGCGTTAATGCGTTGTTGCATGTGTCGGCAATTCTTTTTTAATGACCATTTAAATAATAAAACCTTATTTGCAACAAAAACTATAATAACAATAATAAAAATATTTTATATATTTAACACCTTTAAATGTTTTTGTTAACGTGTCCATAATAACTTAATAAATGTTTAACATTTTGTTAGCCATTGTTTCCTCAAAAAAAAAAAAAAAAAAAATTGGAATACAATAGAAAATATGAGTATTTGGAAAAAAAGTAACAGGTATCATATATTTGAATGGACTATTGCTAAAGTCAATAGTTTCTCCGCATCACAGGAAAAAGTAAAAATCGCTCTTAAAGGAAGTAATCAACAGGTCTTTTTTTAAAGCAGTTTTTTGATTCAGCTCATGTTTTAGGTCTTGATTCAGATCTTGACTCATTTGTTGAATCTCAGGATTTAGATCTATATTCAGTTCTAATTCAATTCTAGTTCTAACGTTAATTCGGTTCTACTTTAGTTCAACCTCATTTCTAGTTCAGGTTTTACTTCAGACTCTAGTTTAAATTCTAATTTAGATTTTAGTTTAGATTCTAATTTATATTCCAGATTAGATTCTATTTCAGACTCTAGTTTAAATTCTTATTTAGATTTTAATTCAGATTCTAATTTATATTCAGAATCTGGCTTAAATTTTAATTAAAATTCTAACCCCAATTTTATTATTTTAGATTCTAATCTGTATTGCAGTTTGGACTCAGTTCAATTCCACTACAGATTTAATAAATAAATTTAAGTTGAGACTCTTGTTCGGCTACTAGCTGAGGTCTAAGTTTAGATTCTAGTTGAAAATGTAAATCAGATTCTAGTTCAGACTGAAGTTTACATTTTAATTCGAATTCTAGTTTGGATTCTAGATCAGATTCTGAATGAAATTCTATTTTCAAGATTATGTTTTACATTCTGCTTCTAATTCAGATTCTAATTTATATTCTCGTTCAGATTCGGTTTATAGATCAGATTCTAGTTCAGAATCAAAGTTAGATTATATTATAGTTCACATTATTATAGTTCACGTTAATATAGTTCACATTAATATAGTTCACATTAATATAGTTCACATTAATATAGTTCACCTTATAATTCAGTTCTTGTTTATATTCTAACCTTGATTTTAGCAAAGGTCCTAGCTCAGATCATTGTCCGAATTCTAGCTAATGTTTCAGTTCAGATTATATTTTAGATTCTAGCTGAAATAGTAATATGTTTTTTAACTGAGGTTCTAGTTGAGATTCTAGTCCAGTTTAAAATTCTAATTCTTTTTCAGATAGCAGTTCATTATAGACCTGATTCTAGTTCAGATTCTTCTTCAAAATCTAGATCAAATTCATTTCAGAATCGCGCTGAGATTCTAGTTAAACACCAGCTTAAATAAACGTTCAGATTCCAGCTTAAATTTTAATTCAGATCCAAATTCAGATTCAAATTTAAATTGTAGTTCAGACTTAGTTAAATTCCATTTCATATTCGATTGTAGATTTTAGTTGAGAATTTTGTCCGGATTCAAAGTTCAAGTTTTTGTTTAGATTATAATTGGAATTTCTGTTCGATTCTATATTATATTATCATTTAAATGCAGACTGATATTCTAAGTTCATAATCTAGTTATAATTTTAGTTTATATTCTAGTCCAAATTGGAGGTGATAGATCAGATTCTAGTCCAGGATAAGATTCGGATTCTAGTTTAAATTCTACTACAGATTACAGTTCAGATTATAATTCGAATTGTAGCTCAGATGGAGTTTTATTTCAGTTCATATTCTATTCTATTGCAGATTTTAGTTGACACTCTAGTCTGTTTTTTAGCTGTTCGAATTTTGACTGAAATTCCAAATTCAAATTCTGATTTAGAATTAAGTTCAGACGATAACTTGGTTACTAACAGAGGTTTAAGTTCAAATTCTAGATCAGATATAATTCAAATCCAAGTTTTATTCCAAATAGTAATGCTAAATCTTTATTTTAGTAAATGTCCTAGTTTAGATTCTTGTCCAGATTCCAGCTAAGGTTTAATTCAGATTCTACTTCAGATAATAGTTGCAATTTTAGTTGAAACTTTAATCAGGATTCCAGCTGATTTTAAATTCAGTTTTTGATTCAGTTCTTAATTCAGTTCTAGTTCAGTTCAAGTTCAAATAAGATCAGCTCAAGTTCAGTTTTAGTTGAGTTCAAGTTTAGTTCTAGATCAGTTTTAGTTCAGTTCTTGTTTAGTAGAAGTTCAGTTCTAGATCAGTTATAGTCAATTATAGTTCAGTTCTACTTTAGTTCCAGGTCAGTTCTTGTTAAATTTTAGTTCATTTCTAGTTCATTTCTACTTCAGTTCTAGTTCAGTTCTGATTCAGTTCTAGTTAAGTTCTAGTTCAGTTCTATTTCTTTCCTAGTTCAGTTCTAGTTCAATTTTAGTTCAGTTCAAGTTCAGTTTTAGTTCAGTTCAAGTTCAGTTCTAGTTTAGTTCTAGTTCAGTTCAAGTTCAATTTTAGTTCAGTTCAATTTCAGTTCTAGTTTAGTTCTAGTTCATTTCTAGTTCACTTTTATTTAAGTTCTAGTTCAGTTTTAGTTCAGTTCTAGTTCAGTTCAAGTTCAGTTCTAGTTTAGTTCTAGTTCAGTTCTAGTTCACTTTTATTTAAGTTCTAGTTCAGTTTTAGTTCAGTTCTAGTTCAGTTCAAGTTCAGTTCTAGTTTAGTTCTAGTTCAGTTCTAGTTCACTTTTATTTAAGTTCTAGTTCAGTTCAAGTTCAGTTCTAGTTTAGTTCTAGTTCAGTTCTAGTTCACTTTTATTTAAGTTCTAGTTCAGTTTTAGTTCAATTCTGGTTCAGATAAGTTCAACTGAAGTTCAGTTCTAGTTCAGCTCAAGTTCAGTTCTAGATCAGTTCTAGTTCAGTTCTAGTTGAGTTATATAGCAGTTCTGGAGCAGTTTTTGTTCCGATTTTCTTCAGGTTCACTTCTGTTACTATTTTCTTTTAACTTCATTCAATTTATGTCCGTCAAACACTTCCAATTTGAAATAATTTCTGGAATTTCAAAGAAAACAACTTCACTCTTGGGGTCCTTGTATTTTATTTCATTTTTTCTCTTTGACTTATGTAATAAAACTTCAAAATGTATAATTTTCTCAAATTAAGCAATTAAACCAAATATTTTTTCCAATATTTTATTAAATGTTTTTAAACTTTATATATTTTTGCTGTTTTTTCGCCATCAGAAAAATATTACATCAAAATTTTAACAACTTGATTGAAATAATCACACGATTACGAGTTTGTTATTAAAATAAAAACTGAAGGAAAACTGAATATTTTTGAAGGAAAACTTTAAATTGAAGGAAAACTAAAATCTGTTAAATATAAGAAAATTCAAAAGAAATTAAATAATTTTATATTTGAAACATAAGTAGAAACCCTGGAGTTGAAATAAACCAATCAAGTTTAAGAGAAAAATTAAATGATTAACAATTTGTGAAATTATTTATTATAAAGTGTATTTTGTTGGGGAAGTACGATAAGTTTGATTGATGGATTGGTAACGGTATGAGAGAATGGAAATGATGAAGTGAGTAAAATAATTAAAATGGCGAAAAATAAAGGAAGAGAATAATGATTAATTGCAAGAGAGAGGACAAAGTATAGTTAAAGAGAAACCTGTGAAAGAGAAGAGTTGAAAAGGATTCAAAGCAGAATTGTTTAAATGTGAAAGGGAGCAACTAATTGACAGTTTTTTGATTATGGAGATGATGGACAAAATTGCCTTAAATGAGGAGAAAATAGGAGGAGAATAGTGACTAAAGAGACAAGAGTATGAAAGAATATTAACGACAATAAATGGAAGAGAAGAGAACCGAGGGAATAATTATAGAAAGCAAAGTGAGTGTAGTGTTTAAATGAGAGAGAAGTTAGAATGGTAAGAGAGATAATTATCAACAATAAAACTATTGAGAGGAGTTGGTGGAGCTCTAGAAAGTATTAATTTGAAATAGGAAATCAAGAGAAGAGTTAAATAAATACAAAATTTAAAAGAGAATAGTGATAACGATTAGGTAAGGACTTGTATTCTTCCAAATGAACTTGAAAACTCCTCAGCTCTAATCATGGGAAATTTCATTAAGATATTTTTAATGGTTCAGAAGTTATAGTAAAGTTGTTTGAATGTTAAAATAGAGAGAAAAGAGAAAGAGTGTTGTACTTTTCTCTCTAACATTTTATATTGGCTTCAGTTCGGGACTATGTAGAAACGATATTCGGGAATACAGACGAATAGCCATATGAAAAGTAGTGATAAGAAAAGGTGTTCCCCAGAAAATAATACAAATCAACAGGGTTATATACGATGATGCTTGAACTCTTTACAACGACAGAGGAATGAACAAACGGCAAAGTCTCTTCTCACGCTAACTAGAGGATTTGGACTATGTGAATGATATCAGTTTTCTCCCACACAATGCAAGCAAAATTTGAACCCCCAAAGAAACGGGCGTGAAATGTTGGGCTTGAAGTAAATATCAAGTAGACCGAAGCAATGAGAATCAATAACGCAAGCATGAAAAACATCATTCTACTAGGCCAACGAGTCGAATACTTAGATAGCTTCCACTATCTGGGTAGTGTAATGGCAACAAATCGTGGTGCAGATGCAGAGTAGAATGAATGGCTCAATAAGACGAGAGCGTCATTTAGGCGGTTACAATCAATATAGAGATGCTCACAAATATCCAGGCAAACAAAGCTTAAAATATTTAACGTATATGCAAAATCAACATGGTTATATGGAAGTGAAACCGTGTCAAATACCATTACGCAAAAAACTACAGGTTTTCATGAACAAGTGCAGAATATTCTGGCTCGATAACATGAACAACATAGATCTCTGGAGCATTGCAAACGAGGAACGCAAAGCAACACAAATAAAATGAAGAAATTGGAGATGGAACGGCCATACTATCAGAAAACATCCGGAAAGTATAATCAGAATGGCGCTTAAGTAGAATCGTAAAGATTCAATAAACCATGTCCGCCCAAGAAATTTCTGCAGACGCGGAACTACAGAGTGACTATAACGGGACTTTAGGAAGTCTATAATAAAGGAACTATAGGCGAGTCTATAGAGTACTTTAACAGAATAAAAATTTGTAGATAAAATAGAGAGCGTAATAAAGATTAAGAATTGAGAGAGTTTTTTTCGTTCAAGGAGTAGTGTATTCAAAATTCTATCACGCCTTGAAGTATCCAGCATTTGTATTAGCTTAAGTTCGTTACTATTAGTAGATATCGCACGGTCAATAGAATATGGTGTAATCGTTAATATATTAGTCCTGCCAACCAAATGTTTCACATTTTCGCAATTTTTATTACAGTTTTATTTAATTTTTTTCCCCTGTCACACGCACACACATTTTGCTTGAAAATAAAACTGAAAAAAATTGTATTTAAATTTGAAAATATTTGAAAAAAAAAATAAATTTAAATTTGAAAATAAAAACTAAACTGAATTTAAGTAAATTGAAATTGATATTTTTGTCCAAACCTAAAACTAATTTTAACCCACTTCTCTTGAGACAAGTTTCAAGTTATAAACTCATTTAGGTACAAGTATTTATATCTAAAACTATTCATTTCAAAGCAACAGCTAAAGCTAGAGCAGCAGCAATAGTCTTATTTTTTATATATGATTTAATCCAGCAGCATTTGCAAATCGCAGAAATCGTAGTCAAAGTGATTTTGCGTATTTTGCAAATGTTATGAATTTGTTTTAGTTTTTGAGATCCAGTTGTTGTCACATGAGTGCATGCGTGTGCAAAAATATTATTCAAAATATTGTTTTTTTTTTGCTTTTTTTCAACTTTTTTCGAAAAACTAACGAAAATATTGTGGTATTAATAAAACAACCCAAAATAAGACACACCAACAAGAAAACTACATCTTTTATTACGTAAGATTGTAATACATATATAAATATAATTTGGAATATTTTTAAAACTCATATTGGTTGATTGAGATTATAATGGTCAAAA
This sequence comes from Cochliomyia hominivorax, assembly GCA_004302925.2. Lineage (NCBI taxonomy): Eukaryota > Metazoa > Arthropoda > Insecta > Diptera > Calliphoridae > Cochliomyia > Cochliomyia hominivorax. The sequence continues at coordinate 85,737,902 of PYHX02000413.1, read as the reverse complement.
TTGGTATTTGTATTTGACCAGTGGTTCAAACAGATGGACGGACAGACAGACAGACAAACAGACTTACACTTAGACTTATTACCAGTTCAAGCCTCTTGCTAGCCATCTAGGCTAGTTCTCCTTTAAGCCTCAAATGTGTGGCATGCAACATATTAATATCTTACATATATGTATATAATTCTTCTATATACACACATATGAACATATATTTGTATGTATGTGAAAAATGATGCATAACCATAAACAACACATTCATGTCGTTTAAATAAAATTATTTTTAAAATTACAACTTTAATTTTTGAATTTTTATCAAAAAAATATTTTTTTCTTCTAAATTATGTTTGTCTATATGTGCGTATTTAAATATTTGTTGAAATTATTTTTTCAAAAATTATACTTTATTATTATTTACGATATTTTATGATCTTAAGTCTATTTTATTATATAATAATAATTATTTTGAAAATTAAATTAAAAAAAAACAGTAGCGGATTAACTTAGTTAAAGGCAAATAGAATAGTCAAAAACTAGACTACAAAGAAGTAGTCTTAAGCAATAAATACTTAGTTAGAATTAGGAATATCATGTTGGCTATAATGTCGTAACTCTGGAGTAATTATAGTCAAGTCTATAGAACAACTATAGTTGAGACTATAGAGTAAAGATAATCGGGACTATAGAGTAACAATAGTCAGTTCTATTGAGTAACTATAGTTAAGAATTTATAGTATATATACTTGGGACTATAGAGTTACCATAGTTGCAACTATGAAGTCGGGAATATAGATAAACTATAATCGAGAATATAGATTAACTATTGGCGAGACTATAGAGTAATAATGTAATCGCGACTAAAGAGTTACCATAGTCTAGACTAAAGAGTAACAATAGTCAGGAATATAGTTGAGACTATAGAGTAATAATGTTCGGCGTTATAAAATTACTATATTCTAGACTATAGAGTAACTATAAATAATATTATAAAGTAACTATAGCAAGGACTGAAAGCAACTATAGTCAAGACTATAGAGCAACTTTCTTCGGAACTTAAAGGCAACTGTAATCGCGACTAAATAGTTACCATAGTCTAGACTTAAGAGTAACAATAGTCAGGAATATAGAGTTTTCATAGTCGAGAATATAGAGTAACTATTGGCGAGACTATAGAGTCATAATGTTCGGCGCTATAAAATTACTATATTCTGGACTATAGAGTAACTATAAATAATGTTATAAAGTAACTAAAGCAAGGATTGAAAGCAACTATAGTCAGGACTATAGAGCAACTTCTTTCGAAACTTAAGGGCAACTATAATCGCGACTAAAGATTTGCCATAATCTAGACTATAGAGTAACTATAGTAAGGAATATAGAGTATTTATAGTCGAGAATATAGAGTAACTAATGTAGAGACTATAAAATTACTATATTCTGGACTATAGAGTAACTATAAATAATGTTATAAAGTAACTATAGCAAAGACTAAATAGCAAGTACAGTCCGGACTATAGAATAATAGCATTCGGTACTATAGAATTACTATATGCGGGACTGTAAAGTAACTATAAACAAGATTATAAAGCAACTATAGTAAAGACTAAAGAGCAACTATAGTCAAGACAATAGATAAGTTGGGACTATAGAGCAACTATCTTCGAAAATTAAAGGCAACTATAGTCGGAACTATAGACTAATAAGAGTCGAAACAATAGAGTTACTATAGTCGGGACATTAGGGTAACAACAGTTGGGAATATAGAGAAACTACAGACAGGAATATAGAGTAACAATAGAATTGCTAAAGTCGGAACTAAAGAATAACTATAATCGGGACTATAGAGTAACAATAGTCTGGACAATAAAGTAACTACAGCCGAAACTAAAGAATATCTTTAGTCGATACTATGAAGTTATTATTGTTGGAACTAAAGAATAATTATAAAATAACTATAGTCGGGAACATAGAGTTACTATAAATAAATACTGGGGCAACAAAGTTACTATAGTCGTGACTTTAAAGTAACTATAGGATGGACTATATAAAGCGTATAGGGTAACCTTTCTTACAATTAAAGTCTAGATTATATTCGGCAATATATAGTATAATACCGTCAAGATTATAGATTTGCTTATTAGCGGGAATTTATGAAAAATTTTACTCGAGTTTATAGAAATAAAATCATTGTCTATAGACAATATTATATTCGATATTGTAGACTAGATTATAGTTGAGATTATAATCTAGACTAGGGACTATATAATATATATAATAATCTGTAAAATACAATAGGTTATTGGAACAAATAGGAATAAATTGGAGTCAAGAATAACAACTAGATTATACTCAAGACTATAGAATAGATTACAGTCGGAACTTTAAACAAGTTCATGGACTCGTGTACAGTCGTGCTATATGGAATAACTTAAAGTCGCTATTACAGACTAGTATTCTAGTGGAGGATATTTACTAGTTTATAGCGTAAACTACATCATTTATTTAATCCAGTTTATAGTTGAGACTTTGAGTTAGTTTATACCGAATGCTTCAGATTGGGTTATAGCGGGGACAATTGTTTAGTTTATAGTTGGGATTATGGACTTGATACAAGTCGGTACTATCTAAAAGTTTCTAGCCGGGACCTAATACTAGGTTATTGACGGAACTATAAACTAGTATATAGTCTGAAATATAGACTTGTTTAAAAAAGGAACTTTAGACAAGTTTTGTCTGTAGGCAAGTTTATAGGGGGTAGTAGAGATTAGATTATTGTTCGGATTAAAGACTTGATTGTATGCAGATTTATAGACAGGTTTAATAAGGTCCTGATTTTGAAACACCTTATTTTTTTGGCATTTTCTTAAAGCTTTTTATTTAGAGTCTTGATAACTCTCATTGAAAAACTACAATTCATTTATAGGAAATATTTAAACTTTCTACACACACACACACACCAACTGACCTTAGCAACTATAAAGGAATGCAATTCAATAAAAAATTAATAAAAAAGACTATATTATCAAATCAAATAAATCATAGCAACAATAACAAAAAAAAAGTAAACTATTGCAAAATGTTTTCTTTATTAAAACAACATCAATAACATTAATAATTTAACATGCAAAAATCATGTTTTTACTACATTTTTTTATACCCTACACCATTACAAGTGGTGAGGAGGGTTATTGCCTTTGTCATTCCGTGTGTAAAGCTAAGAGGGAATCATCTCAGATCCCGTAATATATTTTTACATGAAATTAAAATTTCGGTTGATTTAGCTATGTCAGTCTGTCTATATGTCTGTCTGTTTGTTTGTTGTTGGCGCACATTAAAAAAGCACATAATCTGCCAAAATCATTCGTAAAATTATCAATAATAAATCGACACATTAGAATGAAATTTAGCCATAATATTAAGCTTTATGTACTTCATTATCTATCCACAAATTATTAAAATCGGTTCAGTCGAAAAGAAGTTATAGCCACAAATATAAGTAATTTATTTAAGAAAATCCTTTATATATTGCAAACGATTGTAGGTGTGTATGTACGTGAGTGTATGGACAAAACATAACCTAATTATTTCACACGAATTTATAGTGGAGGGTATTGAAGATTCGGCATAGCCAAACATAACATTTTTACTTGCTTTTATTTATTTTTCATAATTCGAACAACACTACAATAAATATGTAAAATATCTGTATAAAATATTGAATTAGATGAACATTTATTTAGTTAAAAAAATTAACTTAAAAATTGCAATAATTTCAACAACTTAATGTAACACATTTGGGGAAAAAAAGTACTAAAGTAAAATATACTGAAAACTCAGACGGACAGACAGAGGGACAGACTGACGGACGGACGGACGGAGTACTAGACATACAATTGCTACATTCTAATTTTTTATTAAATCAAACAAAAAATTACTAAATTTTGTAAAAAAATGAAAACTGCCTAAAGTTGTTTATAAACAAAATATTTGTTTTTTTTTTTAGTGCATCAACATGTTGCGTGTCTGCTAAACATTAAAAACAAATAAATAAATTTTTTCCACTAAAATATGAAATTATGTATTTAAGTTTCATATTTATATTTCGATTATTTCTTTTTCTAATTTGTCTGTTATCATTGAGACTTATTAAAAATTATATTTTATTAAATCAATCGCCAAAACATTAGTCCAAATGTCTACAAATACATTGTAATTTGAGTTAAAAGTATTTTTTTTTCTTTTTTCCATCTCATATTTAAGTCTTTATCATTGAAATGTTAATGAATATAAACGACCATAATTAATGTTTCAAGTTACCACTAAAAAAAAATCAAAAACTTCTGTGAATTTCATAAAATGTCCTCTTTTTTAAAAAACCAGCTGCCTGCTGCAAATGTTGGTTGGAAAAATCTTAACGGAAAATCGTCATGAAAAAATTTCCGATAGTGATAAAAATGCTAATTTATTAGTGACAAAATAGGAAATATTGAAAGCAAAAACTAAAGTAAGAAACTAAGTGATGCATATTCTTAGCAGTCACTCTACAGTATTTTGGACTATAGAGGCTCTATGAAATACCAACGATACCTTTTTCTATAGTCCTGGCAAAATTCTAGTCTAGAATCCAGACTACAATCTTAATAATAATCTTACTTATAGTCCCGATTGTAAAATAGTTTATATTTCACAACCAACCGTAATCTAGTCTATAGACCCAACTATAAACTAGTCTATAGAGATCCAACTATAAACTAGTCTATAGAGATCCAACTATAAACTAGTCTATAGAGATCCAATTATAAACTAGTCTATAGAGATCCAACTATAAACTAGTCTATAGAGATCCAACTATAAACTAGTCTATAGAGATCCAACTATAAACTAGTCTATAGAGATCCAACTATAAACTAGTCTATAGAGATCCAACTATAAACTAGTCTATAGAGATCCAACTATAAACTAGTCTATAGAGATCCAACTATAAACTAGTCTATAGAGATCCAACTATAAACTAGTCTATAGAGATCCAACTATAAACTAGTCTATAGAGATCCAACTATAAACTAGTCTATAGACTCAACTATAAACTAGTCTATAGAGATCCAACTATAAACTAGTCTATAGAGATCCAACTATAAACTAGTCTATAGAGATCCAACTATAAACTAGTCTATAGACTCAACTATAAACTAGTCTATAGATCCAACTATAAACCATTATTATTTTGTAGTCCAGTGCATATACATTTTTATAAACTAATCTAAAGTCCTTGAATATAAAATAGGCTAGAGTCACTGACTTGAAACTAGTCTCCAGGTGTTTCTTGGCCGGTTGGAAACTCCCTTTTTGAAGCTTTAGAAATTCACTCAAGTGCCGTTCTGGCTATATTTTCCGGGTGTTTTTTGATAATATGACCGTTCCATCTCCATTGTCTTAGTTTTATTTATGTTATGATGTGTTCTGTCGTACATACGCCGTTCTTTATTGAGCCTGTTATTCACGTCTGCATTTGTACCACCATTTGCAGTTATTATACTACCCAGATAGCGGAAGCTATCTAGGTATTCAGCTAGGTAGTCTTGCAGCATAATGTTGTCCGTGCTCGTGTTGTTGATTTCCATTGCTTTGGTCTTCTTCATATTTATCTCTAGTCCAACATTTGCGCCAGTTTTTCTTAGTGTTCTAATTTTGTATGCAAGTTGGATATCTTGTGCGCATAATCCAAATTCTAAGAGACTCCATGTGATTCTTCTTTTTTCTAAAGAGACTTCTGTCATTATATCATCCAGAACGATAGTGAATAGCTAAGGTGATGTTGGATGTAGCCTCTCTTCTTCCCATACAGAAGAGATGTGTGGCCGTAAAAGTTCATTGTTTCCTCTGCAACGTTTTCTTTGTTTCGTTATTCTGGAGCTGTTGCAAGATGAGTTTTTTCCGTCTTGTGTACTCAATTCTTTTTTGGAATTTCAGTTTGATTTTGATTTCGCCTATGATTAGCTCATGGTCTCTTCAATTTCTGACATCTGTTAGTGAGCTTCTTCACCTTTCTTCAGCATCCTCTGCGTTTGCCCTTGGGGTATAATACTGTTCTATGGTTATATGTCTTACTCTAATCTTGAATTGAACCATTATTACTCCATCTGATAGGGGCTTTCATGTTTGAAGTGAGTTTTTGAATCATTTTGATATCAGAATTAAATTCTGCCTCCATTTTCTTTACCACTGTAGAGTGCAAATCATTCTATCCCGTTTCACTGATACTTTGACTTTAGAACTTCTATGATGTCCTATGATGCTTCATGAAGTGTTCGTACATGCCATTCCTATACGTGTCCCTTTTTGTTGCTATAAAAACCGGTTTATTTCTTTGCTTTACTATTGAAGCTGCTTGTATAATGATGGGAATGTCAGCTTTCGTTGCCTAAAATCTGTATTCCCCGACCATAAACAAGTTATAAACTGGTCTATAGTCTATGTAGTTTATAGTCTACAATTATTCAGTATCTTAGTTATCTGAAGTTATGGCTGTAATTGTGTGATTATAATTATTTCTATTTTTGTTTTGGAAATTATATATTAAAATCCACTTAAATCGTTCCATTATTTAATTATCCTCACTTTATCATTAAAATTTTTCACTTTAAATTGATTTGTTAACGAATTAAACGCTCATTGATAAAATTCATTTTATCTCTATTTTAGTCTTTTTTTCAAAATCGCATGCCTGCCAATCACACTTGACTCGAGTTAAACATTTATTTAACATTTTGCACTGAAACAATTTTTACAAAGAAACAACAATGTAAGAATTTTAGAAAAAAATAAAAATTTTGGAATAAAAAAGTGAAAAACGTTACGTAATTTTTTAAAAAATAAACAAATAAAAATGTTGGCACATTTTTTATAAAAAATAAATTGTTGTTATTTTTTTTTTGTTTAGGGGAAACGCCTCTCAATTAAGTTGGTTGACATGTTAGATTTTCAGAAAAAACACTTGATCTTTTGAGTTCCATATTCTTTTGTGATTTTGACTTTTTTTAAAATTCATAATTTATGGTGAAAAAATATAAATTTAAAAGACTTAAAATAAGGCGTGCATGACAAAAGGCTACAAGGTTTCATTTTTATACCCTCCACTACCACAAGTAATGAAGAGGGTATATTAACTTTGTTGTATCGTGTGTAACGCTAAAAAGGAATCATCTCAGAACACATAATGTATATATATATATTCTTGCATCAAATCAAAATTTGTCCCTCTGTTGTTGGCACGTTCGCATCCATAATATTTGACAGAGCTTAATGGAATTTGGCTTGAGTATTTTTAATAGTCCTACGAAGCTTCCTAATTAAAAGCAGAAAAATTGGTTAGCTATGTTAAAAGTTATAGACCGATATCTGAAACAACCCTAAGTTCAAGCAAAGAAGCTTCGTAAAATTGTCTATAATCAAAATGTCAAATCAAAATGTGAATTTTTAGTGAATAAGTGAATTTTTAATAAAAATGTGATTTAAATGTGCATTTTTAGTGAAAATTGCATTTTTAGTGAAAATGTGCATTTTAGTGAAAATTTGCATTTTTAGTGAAAATGTGCATTTTAGTGAAAATTTGCATTTTTAGTGAAAATGTGCATTTTAGTGAAAATTTGCATTTTTAGTGAAAATTTGCATTTTTAGTGAAAATGTGCATTTTAGTGAAAATTTGCATTTCAGTGAAAATGTGCATTTTAGTGAAAATTTGCATTTTTAGTGAAAATTTGCATTTTTAGTGAAAATTTGCATTTTTAGTGAAAATGTGCATTTTTAGTGAAAATGTGCATTTTTAGTGAAAATGTGCATTTTTTGTGAAAATGTGCATTTTTTGTGAAAATGTGCATTTTTTGTGAAAATGTGCATTTTTAGTGAAAATGTGCATTTTTAGTGAAAATGTGCATTTTTAGTGAAAATGTGCATTTTTAGTGAAAATGTGCATTTTTTAGTGAAAATGTGCATTTTTAGTGAAAATGTGCATTTTTTAGTGAAAATGTGCATTTTTTAGTGAAAATGTGAATTTTTTAGTGAAAATGTGCATTTTTTAGTGAAAATGTGCATTTTTTAGTGAAAATGTGCATTTTTTAGTGGAAATGTGCATTTTTTAGTGGAAATGTGCATTTTTTAGTGAAAATGTGCATTTTTTAGTGAAAATGTGCATTTTTTAGTGAAAATGTGCATTTTTTAGTGAAAATGTGCATTTTTTAGTGAAAATGTGCATTTTTTAGTGAAAATGTGCATTTTTTAGTGAAAATGTGCATTTTTTAGTGAAAATGTGCATTTTTTAGTGAAAATGTGCATTTTTTAGTGAAAATGTACATTTTTTAGTGAAAATGTGCATTTTTTAGTGAAAATGTACATTTTTTAGTGAAAATGTGCATTTTTTAGTGAAAATGTGCATTTTTTAGTGAAAATGTGCATTTTTAGTGAAAATGTGCATTTTTAGTGAAAATGTGCATTTTTAGTGAAAATGTGCATTTTTTAGTGAAAATTTGCATCCACCCCACATTTTGTTTTTTGCAAAGGTTATTGGGACCAAATTGTAAAATTCTTGATGAAGTGGTTCTTTAGATGTTCTTTTCGCCCTGATCCTTTCCGTCCTACATTTTGTCCGGTAAAAGAGTTTCTTAAAGAACTGATTCTTGACGTTATATTTCTTTGGTTATTCGATAGTCAATATTTGGTTTGTATGGGGAATACATCTCCCGCTGGTCTTATCGAAAGTTTTTATAGCCTGTATTACTTTTGGGTATATGGGAATCATTTTGTGAATATTTCAGCAAAATCGTTCCAATAGTTTAGCTGACCATTTTTATATATAAAAACAGACATATAGATATATAGATATATAGAAATGCGTTTATGTATTATATACGTTTGTGAGTGCCTGTGTGCGTGTGTATGTATGGTGGAGGATATTTAAGATTCGGCATAGCCGAATATTGCACTCTTACTTGTTTTCCATTGTTGTTCTTGTTGTTTGTATGTTGTGAAAAAAAAAATTGTAACTGAAAATAAAATTTGAAATGATTAAGTGTTTGGAAATTCTTTTCAAGTAAAAATTGTACGTGGGTTTTTAATTACAAACGGATGGATGAGAATTGAGTGAAAAAGAGGTAAATAATATTAATTTATATTATTTTCTAAAAATATCAAAATTTCAAAAATAACAACCGAATTTTAGCGATTTTTTTTGTCACAAAATAATCAATTCAAATTTAAGACTTTTTGGGGTTAAATGTAATTAGAAACATGAATTGTATTAAAAGAAAAAAAAAAGACTTAAATTAAAAAAATATATATATTTTGATATAAATATAACAAATCTTTTTTATGATTCTGATTTTATTTCAGATTTCTAATTTAGAGTGGTGGCTGTTTAAAACATATTTGTCATACGCTTGAATAACGTTCAGCAATTTGAAGGAGAACGACATGCGTGTGGAGTATTTTATTTTCTAAGGAGTGAGTTGGAAAAATTGTTAACATACATACGAGATAATAAAAATGAGAAAGTTTCCAACAAACAGATGGAGTCTGAGATGATTTCTTTTTAGAGTTACACACGGAATGACAAAGTTATTGCACCCTCATCAAAACTTGTAATGGTGAAGGGTATAAAAAGAATCAAATAATAGTTGGATTAAAAGTTGTAATCAAAAACGTGTGTAAAGAATTTTTCAATCTCACTCCTTAATACGACTTTAATTCTATATGATTTCAAGTCACCTCTAGTCCGCTATTTGTGACACTTTTTTTTTGTTTGTCCAACTTCTCTACGTTCCTTGTATTTAAGTTACACAAGTATTTAATATTTTAGATAATAAGTACGACTATGACCACTTTTAAATCTAGATAAATTATGTATGAACTAAACAATAATACCGCCATATCTTATATTGTATTTGTAACCAATAATTCATTGTCTCTTGGTCTCTTGAAAACCGTAACAAATACAAGAAAAATAATCCACTGAATTCACCAAAAAAAAAAGTTTAATAAATTCAACTTTGTTTTAAGTAAAAAATAAGTCAAATTGGTGGTCTTAAATGTTATAATTTTTATAATTTGTGCCAGGCGTCCAATATAACAGTGGGTTGTTTGGCTCTTGCTGTCAGGCATAATCAATCAAAATTAACACTTTTTGAGGTGAGTTAATCTTACAATTATGAATAAAGAATTAACTTTAATTTAATAAAAAAAATCATTAAAAAGATTGACTAAATTAAAACTAAATAATTTTATTTTTTTTAATTACTGTTTTATTTTTGTTAAAAAATAGAGTTAAAAATTTGTGTTTATGCTGAAAATTTAATTTTAAATTGAAATTTTCACTAGTGGTGAATATATAAATTAATGGTTGAAACTTCAATTAGTAGTGAAAATTTATATCAAAAATTAAAATTTGAGTTAGTGATGCAAAATGAAATTTGTGGTGAAAATATAAAATATAAAATAAATGTAAAAATATGAAAAAGTGGTAAAATTTCAAAATAGAGGTGAAAAATTATATTAGAGGTGAATATTTGAGTAAGTGGTTATATTTGAAAATAGAGGTGAAAAATAAGTGCCGATAATTTAAATTAGAGGTGAAAAATTATGTTGGTGGTGAAAAATTTGAAAAAGTGTTAAAAACTTGAAGTAAAGGTAAAAATTTCAGTTGATGGTGAAAATTTAAATTATGGGTGAACTTATAGTAAAAATGTAATCGAAATGTAAAAATTTAGTGCAAATGTGAAATTTTAGTGCAAATGTGAAATTTTAGTGAAAATGTGAATTTTGAGTGAAAATGTGAATTTTTAGTGAAAATGTGAATTTTTAGTGAAAATGTGCATTTTTAGTGAAAATGTGCATTTTTAGTGAAAATGTGCATTTTTAGTGAAAATGTGCATTTTTAGTGAAAATGTGCATTTTTAGTGAAAATGTGCATTTTTTGTGAAAATGTGCATTTTTTGTGAAAATGTGCATTTTTTGTGAAAATGTGCATTTTTAGTGAAAATGTGCATTTTTTGTGAAAATGTGCATTTTTAGTGAAAATGTGTATTTGTTGTGAAAATGTGCATTTTTAGTGAAAATGTGCATTTTTAGTGAAAATGTGCATTTTTTGTGAAAATGTGCATTTTTTGTGAAAATGTGCATTTTTTTTGAAAATGTACATTTTTAGTGAAAATGTGCATTTTTAGTGAAAATGTGCATTTTTAGTGAAAATGTGCATTTTTAGTGAAAATGTGCATTTTTAGTGAAAATGTGCATTTTTAGTGAAAATGTGCATTTTTAGTGAAAATGTGCATTTTTAGTGAAAATGTACATTTTTAGTGAAAATGTGCATTTTTAGTGAAAATGTACATTTTTAGTGAAAATATGTATTTTTAGTGAAAATGTGCATTTTTAGTGAAAATGTGCATTTTTAGTGAAAATGTGCATTTTTAGTGAAAATGTGCATTTTTAGTGAAAATGTGCATTTTTAGTGAAAATGTGCATTTTTTGTGAAATGTGCATTTTTAGTGAAAATGTGCATTTTTAGTGAAAATGTGCATTTTTAGTGAAAATGTGCATTTTTAGTGAAAATGTGCATTTTTAGTGAAAATGTGCATTTTTAGTGAAAATGTGAATTTTGAGTGAAGATGTGAATTATAGTGCAAATGTGAGTTTTAATAAAAATTGTGAATTAAAAAAAATCATATTTTTACGTTTGTGATTTAAAGCTAAAACATTTAGTTCTTTTGTTTTAGGTTCAGTGATCTCTAGAAGTCACAAAAATTAAGTCCTTATCATATCTGAATTATAGTTTCACTGTGTTTCATTAATTATTATGTCCAATTAATACTTGTGCGTGCCGCTAATCCAAAATCTAAGAAATAAAAATTTTGAAAAGACTTATAATAATTCGCTTTACTATTTTAAGTAAAATTATATGCATTTTATGCCGCATGTAACGTTAAGTCTATAAAATAGTTTATAAAATCAGTATAGACTATAAAATAAGACTATAGTCTAGACTATAAAATAAGTCTATAGTCTAGACTATAAAATAAGACTATAGTCCAGACTATAAAATAGACTATAAAATAGACCATAGTCTTATTTTATAGTCTAGACTATAGTCTAGACTATAAAATAAGACTATAGTCTAGACCATAAAATAAGACCATAGTCTAGACTATAAAATAAGACTATGGTCTAGACTATAAAATCTGACTATAATCTAGACTACAAATTAATACTATAGTCTAGACTATAAAATCAGACTATAGTCTAGACTATAAAATAGACTATAGTCTAGACTATAAAATCAGACTATAGTCTAGACTATAAAATCAGACTATAGTCTAGACTATAAAATCAGACTATAGTCTAGACTATAAAATCAGACTATAGTCTAGACTATAAAATCAGACTATAGTCTAGACTATAAAATCAGACTATAGTCTAGACTATAAAATCAGACTATAGTCTAGATTATAAAATCAGACATTAGTCTAGACTATAAAATCAGACCATTGTCTAGACTATAAAATAAGACTATTGTTTAGACTATAAAATAAGACTATTGTCTAGACTATAAAATAAGACTATAGTCTAGACTATAAAATCTGACTATAGTCTAGACTTTAATATCTGACTATAGTATAGACTATAAAATAAGACTATAGTCTATAGTGTAGATTAGCAAATATTGTGCTACTGGTAAAGACTGTTTTACAGTCGCTATAACCCAAACAATGAAGGACTTTTTTTAATTGTCTGACGTTGGGGCTCATATGTTGCATTCAGTCCCATAATCAAATTGTTGCAATTAAACGCAATTTTCGTAGTCATTTTGTTTTATTTTATTTTTTGCTATTTGCAATTTCATGCTATATTTCAGACATTTGTTGCTTATTTCACTTTTTTTTTTTGGTGTGATTGTTGTCATTTGCGTACAATTCAATGGTTTTATCTGAAATTGTCGTGTTTTTTGGGTGTGTTTTCTTTTTTCTTGTTGTTGTAGTTGTTTGTTTGTTTTTTTGTGCCCCTTTTAAAAGGTTCATTCAATTTGTTTATTCTAATTGGTTCGCGGTGTTTATGTTGTACAGCTGACGGTTTATTTAGTCTCTTTTTTTGTTCTTGTTAAGATTATTTATTTAATAAATTTTATGTCTGCAATAATTATCACCTAAAATAAGCATTTTTTTGTGAAGAAAAAGTGAAAAAAAAATTAATTTTAAATCTAACCGGACCTAAACATAAAAAAACTGTTACTGATTTAAATATTCACACTCATTTACAATTTAATATAAATTTATTTAATGTTTTTCCCAATTTTTTGTTTTTGTATTTTTTTCTATTTAAAGTTTAATGGAAAATTCGAATTTGTAATTGTTGTTTTTTATTTTTATTTTTATTTTATTTTTATTTTTATTTGTAGATTAATTTCATATTTATTTTTAATGTTTCAATGAAAATCAGACAAACGATAAAAACTGCAATAGCAGCAAAAATTTTCAAACATTAGCAGTAGCTAAATGAACAGCGTCAATTATAAGTTCACTGCAATTGCAATTTGTTGGTTTGTGTCAATGACTGTGAGACGAGTGTGAGAATGTGCGTTGATCTATACTTCCAGTTTATTTAAGCTAATTGAATAATTATGATTAAAAATATGACGACCCTATAGGAAATTTTACTAAAGACTATTCAGTTCTAGTTGAATTCTCGTTTAGTTCTGTTTCAGTTCTAGTTCAGTTCTAGTTCAGTTTTAGTTCAGTTCCAGTTCCGTTCTAGTTCAATTCCAGTTCAATTCTTGTTCAGTTCTAATTCAGTTCTAGTCAGTTCTAGTTCAGTTCTAGTTCAGTTCCAGTTCAATTCCAGTACATTTCTACTTCAGTTCTGATTCAGTTCTAGTTCAGTTTCAGTTCAATTCTAAAAAATTATTTAGATTCTTGTTTTGATTTTAGTTCTGATTCAAGTTCAGATTCTAATTCAAATTCTTGTAAAGATTTTTTTTAGATTTTTGTTCAAATTATAATTCAGATTGTGAATTATATTCTAGTACAGTTCTAATTAGGATCCTTGTTAAGTATCTAGTTCAAAATATAGTTTAGATTATAGTTCAGTGTTCAGAATGTATTTCTGATTCAAGTTCTAGTTCAGTTGTTTGATTTGAAATTTACTTCAGAATCCAGTCCAGTTCTAGTACAAGGTATAGCTCATATTATAATTCTGGTTCTAGTTTAGATTCAATTTTAGATTCCAGTTCAATTTTTATTTCTGATTGTAGATCAGATTCATGTTCAGTTAGTTGTTGAAATCTTATATCTAAGAGTCTTATTCAGATTCAGATCAAATTCATTTCAGATGTTTGTCCAACATTTGGTTTAGATTTTAGTTCAATTCTAGCGTAGAGCAGAATATTTTATAAAGTAGTCTATATTCAAGACTATAGAGTTTGGACTCTTAATACTCTAGACTGCTAAAGGGGTTTTATGCTTAAATGTCTAAATTTTAAACTGTTTAGATCCGATTTTTATATAAATTAGTCTTTACACTGGTCTATAAAACAGACTTTATTGTAGACTTATTCTAAATTATATAATAATTTAGAATAATTAATAATCTTCTACTATAAGATAATATTCACTTTACACTCTAAAATAGTTCTTCCTTTAAGCTATGAAATAATTTATATTAAATAGTCTTTATTAAAAATTATAAGTCCATTCTTTTGGCTATGAAAGAGTCTATACTCTGACTATGAAACAGTCTAATTTGTTGACTTTGAAACATTCTGTATTGTAGACTATGAATTATTCTATATTGCAGACTATGAAATAGTCTACATTGCAGATTATGAAATAGTCTACACTGTTAAACATAAAATAGTGTATACTGTAGTTTTTAATGTAGACTATGAAATAGTCTATACTGTAGACCATACAGTTTTTATTGTAGACTATGGAGTAGTCTATATAATGACTATGAAATGTTATGTATTGTAGACTATGAAATAGTCTATACTGTAGACCATACAGTTTTTAATGTAGACTATGAAATAGTCTATACTATGACTATTAAATATTATATATTGTAGACTATGAGACAGTCTACATTGTAGACTATAAAATAGTCCATATTGTAGACTATAAAATAGTCTATATTGTAGATTATGAAATAATCTATAGACTATGAAATTGTCTTTATTGTAAACTATGAAATTTTTCTATGCTGCAGACTATAAAATAGTCCATACTGTAGACCATACAGTTTTTATTGTAAACTATGGAATAGTCTATACTATGACTATGAAATGTTATGTATTGTAGACTATGAAATTGTCAAATTAAATTGTTTTACATTGCAGACTATAAATAGTCTACACTGTCGAAAATAGTGTATACTGTAGACCATACAGTCTTTACTATGAAATAGTCTATACTATGACTATATTGTAAACTATAAAATTATCTATATCGAGGACTGTTAAATTTTTCTATATTACAGAATATAATTAGTCGATCATAAAGTAGTCTATATTATTCATCATAAAATAGTCTCAACTGTAAACTATAAAATTGTCTCCAGTTCCTTTAGGGTCTTCTTTTCATTCTCATAGTTCATTTAGTCAATAAAAAAATCCCTCTTTGTCATAAAAATTTTTTAATATAAAACATGAATTATATAGTTCAACATTGTCAAACTGTTATACGACAATCAGTATTAAAGCAATAATATTTTGTTGTTGTTGCTTTTGCTATTTATTTGTACAAACTGATTTTTATTACAACAAAAACAACTTTAATCCATATTCTGAATTGTTCATATGAAATATTGAGTTTATTTTGTGATTTTCTTGTTGGCTTTTAGCGTTGGAGTTGATTATATTGTGACGTGTGGGAGACATAACAACAACAAAAAAGAACTTCAATTACAAACAGACATAAAAAAAATCTCTAAATAGATTGAATCACCAATAAAACTTTTTTTCTCTTAATAATCGTAATAAATTAATGTTAAACTATCGTAAATGTATTTATTTGGGTATGTGTGTTTGTGTGTGTATGTATGTATATAATTGAAATTTATGTTAGAATGTTAAATGTTGCACGCAACAAAATTTATAGAAAAGTTGCTTAATAAAAAAAAAAAACAAAAAAAAAAAAGGAATGAAAACGAAAACAAAATAAAATTGACAATAAATAAGTGAAAAATTAAGGTGACAATTTGCCAGAATTAAGCAAAAATATATAGAAAAATTACTGATTCTAAGAAAAAAATATTAACGCCTCTAAAAAAAAGTAATTGATGTTGGGGGCTTGAGATTTGTTTGTTTAAACTATAATTTTTTAAATTTATTTGTCATGAAAATTTAATATCATTTATTAAGTTAAATTTATATTTATATACCCTCCACCACCACAAGTGGCATTATCATACCATGTTTAATGCCAAGAAGGAAACACCTCAGATGCCATTAAGTATATATATTCTTACAGCACATCAAAATCTGAGTCGATTTAGCTATGCCCGTCTTTCAGTTTAATAACATTCTCACGCCTAGAATAATCTTCCGAATTCATGAAAATTTGGCCTGAATATGTTTCATTGTTCTAAGCAGTGTTCTGTTTTAAACCAGCTGTATCGGTTCATTGGCAAACAAGTTATAGACCAATATCTGAGAGGACCTTAAAATTCCGAAAAAGATTTTTTTTAAATTTTCAAGAAAAGATATCTAAATTTAAACAAAAATTTAACCATAACAGTTCCACCATCGTGCACAAAAATCACTAAAATAATATTCGTCCACAGTTTGCAAAAGTCCCATATAACGCTCCTTTCCAGAAAACGGCTTTGAGTTTATAAAACTATTAAATAAAGACAAATTCTAATGAAATTCTGTACAATTAACTTTCTAGCTTCCCTGAATATCCGTTATTAGTTTGAAGAATTTCAGTCCATATTTTGACATAACTCCCATAAAACGCTTTTTACCGAAAAACGGATTTAAGCTTCAAAAACATTTAACTAACACCACTTCCATTAAAATTTGGCGCAATGATTTTTCTAATTTTTCTCTTCAATGTATATAATTAATATGACTAGTAGCCCTGAAGGAATCCTTATCAGGTCCCTTCCGGGAAAATAGTTTTGAGCTTATGAAACTATTAAATAAAGATCAATTCTATTGAAATTCGGCACAACTATTTGTCTCACTGTCTTGAATATATATTATTAATTAGTACAATATCGGTACATATTTTGCTATAGCTCCCTTATAATGCTCCCTCCCGGAAAACGAGTTTGAGCTTATAAAACACTTAAATAAAGAACGACCAGTTCCATTGAAATTTGGTACTATGATTTTTCTTAATATCTTTAATGTTTATTATTAATGTGAACAATCTTGGTCCATATTTTATTGTAGCTCCCATATAAGACCCCTTTCCGGATAACGGGTTTGAACTAATAAATCTCTCATATGCTTATGAACCAATTTAATGTAAAATTGTCTCGATTATTATTAATTGCCTTCAATATGTGGTACTTTCGGTCCACAGTTTGCTATAGTTGCCATTTAAGTCTGTTTCCCGAAAAAAAACCTTAAAGCTATAAGACTTTTAAACTTTAAATAAATTTATATTTAGGCCTCTTTCCAGCAAACTATCTTTAGTAGATGAATCTAGTTTGGCTATTACTAGGACATATTTGGTTATGACACCTTTATAATCCCACTTCCCGGAATAGTGTTTCAGTCTTAAGGGGCCCTTAAACATTAACTAATTGCATTGAAATTCAGACAACAAGATAATTGTCTTCAATATCGAATTTCTTAAATATTGCCTCTTTTGTGGGAAAATTTTTTATTAAGATCGGTCATTAAGGTACCATTTTACATTGGTAATTTCAAGAACAGGTTGCTATATATCACTATAGTTTTTATGGGGTAATTTTTCTGTAATCGGCTTTCAAGCTGATGAACGAATAATAAGTTTTTTCGGTGGAATATCTTCAACTGATGCCAAGTTTTGCATTGTGTTCTTGGTGGAGGGTATTGAAGATTCGGCACAGCCAAATATATCATTTCTACTTGTTTTTATGTTCATATTATCTCTACAACTAAAAAAACAAACAAGTCAATGTCATTTTTAAAATTGAAATCCTATAAACAGATTTAAAAAAATTGTAACAAATAAATAATTAATAAATATTGAATTAAAATAGTTACCCTACTATCGATTATTTGTAACACTAGTAGACATAACTTGAATCCCATATAGAAGCTCTCTCGCTATGAAAATATAAAATTTTCAATTCATATTTCTTATTTGAAATTTAGTTTTTATTTTGCCTTTCAAATTCTCACAAAATTCAGTTCTGTTTATTTTCTTGTTAATCAATTTAAAAACAAATTGTCATTCACTAATTGGTTTTTGAGTCCACAGCTGCCGAAATCTAATATCCATAAATCACTGATGAGAAAAAATGTAGGGTATATAAAATACTATAATAAATATCAACTATTTGTATGCAAATTATCTTTAATTAGTCAATATTAGAATTGAATCAGCAACTGTATCAGAATGCTAATATGCTTTTATACACACACATACGCACACACACATGTGCGTATGGTTATGTTAATGTATCCAACAGTGTTACCAATAATTTAAGAAATGTTTAAAAACTAAACTCGAATTCATACGATATTCAATTACACTCCATTCTGGTATATAAACTAGAGAACAGCGAGAGATAAAAAACTCTGTACAAGAATCTAAACTATAAGCTGAACTAGAAACTGAACAATCCAAATTATAATCTGAACTTGAATCTGAATAAGAATCTAGACAAGAATCTGAATTAGAATCTAAACAAGAATCTCAACCAGAATCAGAACATCAGACTCAATAGAATTTGAACAAGAATATAATTTAGAATCTGATTTAGAATCTAAATAGAATTTGAACCAGAATTTGTTATAGAATCTAAAGAAGAATTTGAAGTTAAATCTGAATTAAAACTGAGAAAGTATTTGAACAAAAATTCCAACAACAATATGGATTAAAATCTAAAGACGAATTAGAATCTAAATTAAAATTCGAAAAAGAATTTGAATAAGAACCTAAACAAGAATCTGAACTGAACAAGAATATGGACTAGAATCTGAATAAGAACCAAAACCAGAATCTGAAATAGAATCCGGACTAGAATTAGATTTATAATCTAAACTATAAATAGAATAGGAACCCAAACAAGAATCTTAACAATAATTTGAAACAGAATCTGAACAAGAGTTCAACTAGAATCTGATTTACGACCATCTAAACAATTGTCTGAATTAGAATCTTAACCAGTATGTGAACCAGAACTATAATGTGAGCTAGAATCACAAGTAGAAATTGAACAATAAAGCGAATTAGAACCCAAACTGTAATCCGAATTAGAATCTAAAAAAAATCTGAATAAGAATTTAAACAAGAATCTGAATAGACTCTGAACTAGAATCTTAACTAGAATCAATTGGAATTTGAAGAATTAGAACAAGATTCTGAACTTAAACTGAACTTAATACGAACTAGAAACTGAACTACAATATAAATTAGAAACTGGAATCATAATTAGTATCTGAACTTAAACTCAAATTTAATCTGAACTAGAATCTGAACCAGAATCTAGAGCCTTAACTTAATTTTGAATTAGAATCTGAACTAGAACTGAAACAGAATTGGACTAGAACTGAACTAGAATTGAACTAGAATTGAACTAGAATTGAACTTGAACTGAAGTAGAACTGAAGTAGAACTGAACTAGAACTGAACTAGAATTGAACTAGAACTGAATTAGAATTGAACTAGAACTGAACTAAAACTGAACTAGAACTGAAGTAGAATTGAACTAGAACTGAAGTAGAATTGAACTAGAACTGAAGTAGAACTGAACTAGAACTGAAGTAGAATTGAACTAGAACTGAAGTAGAATTGAACTAGAACTGAACTAGAACTGAACTAAAACTGAGCTAGAATTGAACTAGAACTGAAGTAGAACTGAACTAGAACTGAACTAGAACTGAACTAGAACTGAACTAGAATTGAACTAGAACTGAAGTAGAACTGAACTAGAACTGAACTAGAACTGAACTAGAACTGAAGTAGAATTGAACTAGAACTGAAGTAGAATTGAACTAGAACTGAACTAGAACTGAACTAAAACTGAGCTAGAATTGAACTAGAACTGAAGTAGAACTGAACTAGAACTGAACTAGAACTGAACTAGAACTGAAGTAGAATTGAACTAGAATTGAACTAGAATTGAACTAGAACTGAAGTAGAACTGAAGTAGAACTGAACTAGAACTGAACTAGAATTGAACTAGAACTGAATTAGAATTGAACTAGAACTGAACTAGAACTGAACTAAAACTGAGCTAGAATTGAACTAGAACTGAAGTAGAACTGAACTAGAACTGAACTAGAACTGAACTAGAACTGAAGTAGAATTGAACTAGAACTGAAGTAGAACTGAAGTAGAACTGAACTAGAACTGAACTAGAATTGAACTAGAACTGAATTAGAATTGAACTAGAACTGAACTAGAACTGAACTAAAACTGAGCTAGAATTGAACTAGAACTGAAGTAGAACTGAACTAGATCTGAATTAGAATTGAACTAGAACTGAAGTAGAACTGAACTAGAATTAAAGTAGAACTAAACTAGAACTGAACTAGAACTGAACTAGAACTGAACTAGATCTGAATTAGAATTGAACTAGAACTAAACTAGAACTGAACTAGAACTGAAGTAGAACTGAACTAGAACTGTACTAGAATTGAACTAGAACTGAACTAGAACTGAACTAGATCTGAATTAGAATTGAACTAGAACTGAAACAGAACTGAACTAGATCTTAATTAGAATTGAACTAGAACTGAAGTAGAACTGAACTAGAATTGAACTAGAACTGAAGTAGAACTGAACTAGAACTGAACTAGAATTGAACTAGAACTGAAACAGAACTGAACAAGAACTGAACTAGAACTGAACTAGAACTGAACTAGAACTGAACAAGAACTGAACTAGAACTGAATTAGAATTGAACTAGAACTGAAGTACAACTGAACTAGAACTGAACTAGAACTGAATTAGAATTGAACTAGAACTGAAGTAGAACTGAACTAGAACTGAACTAGAACTGAACTAGAACTGAACTAGAACTGAACTAGATCTGAATTAGAATTGAACTTGAACTGAAGTAGAACTGAACTAGAACTGTACTAGAATTGAACTAGAACTGAAACAGAACTGAACTAGATCTGAACTAGAACTGAACTAGAACTGAATTAGAATTGAACTAGAACTGAAGTACAACTGAACTAGAACTGAACTAGAACTGAATTAGAATTGAACTAGAACTGAAGTAGAATTGAACTAGAACTGAACTAGAACTGAACTAGAACTGAACTAGAACTGAACAAGAACTGAACTAGAACTGAATTAGAATTGAACTAGAACTGAAGTACAACTGAACTAGAACTGAACTAGAACTGAATTAGAATTGAACTAGAACTGAAGTAGAACTGAACTAGAACTGAACTAGAACTGAACTAGAACTGAACTAGATCTGAATTAGAATTGAACTTGAACTGAAGTAGAACTGAAGTAGAACTTAACTAGAACTGAACTAGAATTGAACTAGAACTGAAACAGAACTGAACAAGAACTGAATTAGAACTGAACTAGAACTGAACAAGAACTGAACAAGAACTGAACTAGAACTGAATTAGAATTGAACTAGAACTGAAGTACAACTGAACTAGAACTGAACTAGAACTGAATTAGAATTGAACTAGAACTGAAGTAGAACTGAACTAGAACTGAACTAGAACTGAACTAGATCTGAATTAGAATTGAACTTGAACTGAAGTAGAACTGAAGTAGAACTGAACTAGAACTGTACTAGAATTGAACTAGAACTGAAACAGAACTGAACTAGATCTGAACTAGAACTGAACTAGATCTGAATTAGAATTGAACTAGACTTGAACTAGAATTGAACTAGAACAGAAACAGAACTGAACTAGATCTGAATTAGAATTGAACTAGAACTGAAGTAGAACTTAACTAGAACTTAACTAGACTTGAACTAGAACTGAACTAGATCTGAACTAGAACTGAACTAGAACTGAATTAGAATTGAACTAGAACTAAAGTAGAACTGAACTAGAACTGAACTAGAACTAAACTAGAACTGAACTAGAATTGAACTAGAACTAAAGTAGAACTGAACTAGAACTGAACTAGAACTGAACTAGAACTGAATTAGAATTGAACTAGAACTAAAGTAGAACTGAACTAGAACTGAACTAGAACTAAACTAGAACTGAACTAGAATTGAACTAGAACTAAAGTAGAACTGAACTAGAACTGAACTAGAACTAAACTAGAACTGAACTAGAACTAAACTAGAACTGAACTAGAATTGAACTAGAACTGAACTAGAACTGAACTAGAACTGAACTAAAATATAGTTGTCGCTGAAGTGTGGCAACACTTTCAGAACAAAAAAGTTGATCTTGTTTTGATAAACTTAACAATTTTTTTTTTTTTGCATTTAGTCAGAGGTGTTGTTGTGTGACTAGTGTATGTTTTGTTTTTTTGTCTTCACTTTAAAACATATTTTAGCGATAAAGTAATTAGATTAAAATTTAGAATTTTTTTAAAAATAAATCTTTAGTTATTAATATTCCATAATCTAAAGGTAACCAAGTTTTTTTTTTCTTGTTTTAGTAAAAACTTAAATTCGTGTTTTAACTAAATTGAGAGCAAAATTGAAATCTAAATTTTTTGTATTTTTATTTTCAAAATTCTTCAATTTGAAAAAATCGTTTTTTATTTACATTTGAAATTTGTTCCAGTTTGAAATGAACATTCATTCATTGATTGAATTAAAATTTAATTAAAGAATTCACATTCATTGGCAAAATATTTATGTGGGGTGTTCTTTTCCATGTAATACAATTAAATAATTAATTAATTATTCATATAACTTTTTTTCTTCATTTTTGTTGTTGTTGTAGTTGTTGTTTTCCATAAATAAAAGTTTAATGGATTCTTTGTGAATTTTTAAATATTTTTCACATTATTTTTTGTCAGTTTAGTTGTCGTTTATGTCATATTTTCCCAGAGTTTATGATTATGTGGTGTGGCACTATCTGAAGGCTTTGACATTGTAGGCTTTTCCATTTTTTTCGCATATTTTCTAAGGCACTTTTGGTTGTGCACAAGGCTAACTTAGGCATGAAGTCAGTCACCAGCATCTTTGCTGTTTTGTTTTCACTATTTTGTAAATTGTTTGGCCTTTGCAGACCTTGTGATCGAAGTTTGAATGGCAACCATGGCTTTGATATGCCGCAATAAATTTTTAAATTTTATTTTAATTTTAAATTTAATTTTTATAGAAGAAAAAGTTTCCATTAAATTAAACCTTGATCATGCAAACGGATTTTGTGTGACATCGCTAATTGAATTTAAATAAAACTAAAGTCACGTTTATAGGACAGATTTCTGGTCAGGCTATAGTCCCTAATAGTAGTTTTTACTGGGGTCTTAGGTTCAGAATCTAGCAAGATTTCAATTTAGGTTCTACTTCAGTCTCTAGTTCAGTTTTTAATTCGAATTTTAGCCCATAGTTTTTATGGACCAGACTTTAAACGTTTATAGAATAGATATTCTAAAAAAAGCTCTCGTTTAGATGTTATTTCGTATTAAAGTTAACATTCTATTTCCGATTCTAGATTTCAATTTCAATTTCAGGTTCAAATCCAGATCAGTTTCTGTTTCAGATTCCAGTTCATATTTTAGTTTAGATTCAGATACAGATTATAATTCTTATTATTTTTCAGATTCTGGTTTAGAATCGCATTTAGATTGCAGTTTTTATTCGAGTTCTGATTCAGAAGGTAGAAGGTTCGGATCCTATTTTTGATACTTCAGATGATTCCTAAGAAACCAGCTCAGATTTCAGTTCAGATCTCAGTTCTAATTTTAATTAAGGATTAATGATTCTAGACGGATTTAGGATTTTACTTCAGATTCTAGAATTCATTAAAGAATTTGGTTTAATTTCGATATCAGATTTTGGTTCAGATCGTAATTTTGATTCTAGTACAGGTTCTAGATTGCCTCTAGTTAAAATCGTAGTTTCAGTTTTAAGTTCTGAATTTAGTTCAGAATGTAGTTTAGATTCCAGTTCTAGTTATAATTTTAGTTCATATTTTAGTTTAAATTATATTTCAGATTGTAGTCCAAAATCTAATTCTAATTCCACTCAGATTTTAGATAAAATTTTGGTTCATATTATGGTTCACACTCTATTTCTGATACTAGTACAGAAACTTAATTCTAGTTCTGACTCTTGTTCAGATGCTGTTTTAATTTCAGATTCCACTTCTAGTTCAGTTCTAGTTGAGTTTTAGTTGAGTTTTAGTTCAGTTCTAGTTCAGTTCCAGTTCAGTTCTAGTTCAGTTCTAGTTAAGTTTTACTTCAGTTCTAGTTCAGTTTTAGTTCAGTTCTAGTTCATTTTTGGTTCAATCTTTGTTCAGTTCTAGTTCAGACCTTGTTCAGTTCTAGTTCAGTTCTAGATCACTTCTAGTTCAGTTCTAGATCACTTCTAGTTCAGTTCTAGTTAAGTTTTATTTCAGTTCTATTTCATTTTGGTTCAGTCTTTGTTCAGTTCTAGTTCAGTTCTAGTTCAGTTCTAGTTCAGTCCTTGTTCAGTTCTAGTTCAGTTCCAGTTCAGTTTTAGTTCAGTCCTTGTTCAGTTCTAGTTCAGTTCCAGTTCAGTTCTAGTTAAGTTTACTTCAGTTCTAGTTCAGTTCTAGTTGAGTTTTAGTTCAATTCTAGTTCAGTCTAGTTCAGTTTTAGTTCAGTTCTAGTTCATTTTTGGTTCAATCTTTGTTCAGTTCTAGTTCAGTTATAGTTCAGACCTTGTTCAGTTCTAGTTCAGTTCTAGATCACTTCTAGTTCAGTTCTAGATCACTTCTAGTTCAGTTCTAGTTAAGTTTTATTTCAGTTCTATTTCATTTTTGGTTCAGTCTTTGTTCAGTTCTAGTTCAGTTCTAGTTCAGTTCTAGTTCAGTCCTTGTTCAGTTCTAGTTCAGTTCCAGTTCAGTTTTAGTTCAGTCCTTGTTCAGTTCTAGTTAAGTCCTTGTTCAGTTCTAGTTTAGTTCCAGTTCAGTTCTAGTTCAGTTCTAGTACAGTTTTAGTTCTGTTCTAGTTTTGATTCCCGTTCAAATTCTATTTCAGTTCTACACATGTTTTAGTTCAATCCTAATTCAATTCTATTTCAATTCAGGTTCACATTCGATGATCTGCTGGAAAAAAATCTTTGATTCATTTACTTTTAATTTTAATAAAAATTTATTTTAAATTTTAATGTAAATTGAAAGAAATTCTAAAATTAACTTAATTCGAACAAAAATAAATTATTAAAATACGGAAAAAGAAGAAGAACTATTCTCTATTTCGATTTCATCCTCTTCAAAGTCTTCGATATGAACGATAAAGATCCCTTGAGTTAAAGTTGCCACCATAGTGTCGGGCATACATGGGTGACATATGTTTCTTATCACGCTTTACCATCGATTGTATTAAACTGGCCGAAGCTTCCGATTGTTCTTCATCTTCTTCATATTTTGCTGATTCATATTTACGGGGTTTCTTCGATTTGTTACGTTGAAAATACGACGAATAATCATGTCTGGGTTTATGGTTCAGATATTTATTCGGTAAAGAAGCATAATGTTTCAATCCTGGAGTGGTGGGTAATATGGTTTTCTTATTATGAAATGGTATAGAATTACTGCTGAGGTCTGGATGCACTGATCCAGGTGCAGTATGACGATGTGAATTTATGGGTTTGGAAGCTATAAACTCGTTATGATGATTATTGTTGTTTATTTTGTGACTTTGTTTGTGGTAATTTTTATTATCGTGAGCATACGCCGAGGGGGCTTGATATTCCTCCGCTTGGGAATAATAACCCGGACTAAGGCCATAACTCTGATGTGAGCTATAATCATTACTATTATCATTAACTACCATGGCTTTCCATTCGTTTTCTTCGTTTTCCGCTGGAGCAAATATTGTTTCTGAAGGTTGAAAATCAATATGTTCCCGCTCTTTAGAGTCAACATATTTTTGATAGTACTCCTCAC
Organism: Cochliomyia hominivorax; assembly: GCA_004302925.2. NCBI lineage: Eukaryota > Metazoa > Arthropoda > Insecta > Diptera > Calliphoridae > Cochliomyia > Cochliomyia hominivorax. The sequence continues at coordinate 85,711,690 of PYHX02000413.1, read as the reverse complement.
GCGCTATCTTCAAACGTTCTCTCATACCTGGTTCTAGTTCCATGGGTACTTGTCTTATACGAGCATGTGGCTTGAATTCTATTAAACTGGGTATTTTCGGATGAGAATGTGTTAAATCTTCGATGGGTCTCTTGATAGGTTTAATATCGGAACTCAGAACAATATGTTCCTGATTTTTACTATAATGATTGATTTTTGATTGTGATGTATCATCACTTTTACTCTCCGTACCATGTGGTGACTCGGTTATGGGATGTGAATTTGCTCCCACCGTCTTTACAATCGCATTAAAACCTGATTTAGCATCTGCTGTGTAGGTAACAGTACGAATTGAACCATCTGGTTCTAAAACACTATAATGACCCTTAACACCATCACCTTCACGGGATTCCCATTGTGATTTCACATCACCGGTATGTAGATCTTTGACACCATAACTGAATGCATATTCTGGGTGTTCCTAAAATAGAAAAATTATACATTTCGATCAGAAACGTGAAAACGAAACAATGGAAATACATAAATTATAAAACTTGTATAAATCAGTCATTTGCTCTTATGTTGTTATTGTTGTTGTTTTTGCTTTTGGTGTTGATGTTTGTTGTTATATGTCTTGTGTTAATCATTACAATCTGTTCACACTATTTAGTGTTTTTTTCCAAACCACTGAACAGTTTAATGTTTTAGTTTTTTTTTTTAAACATAAAATTTTGTCAAATTTAATAATTTGCACTTCAATTAAACTAATGAGATTAAAATAATGAAAGAGAAGGAGGTGTTTACACTAGAGGAAATTTAGACAAGTTGATCGTCTACATTTCGTTTACAAACACGCGATTGTTATAGTTTAAAATATGGTTCAAACTATAGTTTTAATCATAATTCAGAATATAGTTTGCACTGTGGACTATAGTCCACTCTCTTCTAGTTCAGTTCTAGTTCAATTCTAGTTCTGTTCCAGTTTAGTTCCATTTCAGTTCTAGTTTAGTTCTAGTTCAGTTCTAGTTCAATTCTAGTTCTGTTCCAGTTAAGTTCCATTTCAGTTCTAGTTCAATTCTAGTTCTGTTCCAGTTAAGTTCCATTTCAGTTCTAGTTTAATTCTAGTTCAGTTCTAGTTTACTTCTAGTTCAGTTCTTGTTCAGTTCTAGTTAAGTTCTAATTCAGTTTTAGTTCAGTTCTTCTTCAGTTCTTGTTCAGTTCTTGTTCAATTCTAGTTCAGTTCTACTTCAGTTTTAGTTCAATTCTAGTTCAGTTTAGTTCTTGTTCAGTTCTTGTTCAATTCTAGTTCAGTGTTCAGTTCTAGTTCAATTCTAGTTCAGTGTTCAGTTCTACTTCAGTTCTAGTTCAGTTCTATTTCAGTTCAGTTCAGGTCTTGTTCAGTTCTTGTTCAGTTCTTGTTCAGTTCTTGTTCAATTCTAGTTCAGTGTTCAGTTCTAGTTCATTTCGAATTCAGTTCTAGTTTAGTTCAGTTCTTGTTCAGTTCTTGTTCAGTTCTAGTTCAGTTCTAGTTTAGTTCAGTTCTACTTCAGTTTTAGTTCAGTTCTAGTTCAGTTCTTGTTCAATTCTAGTTCAGTTCTAGTTCAGTTCTAGCTCATTTCGAATTCAATTCTAGTCCAGTTCTAGTTTAGTTCAGTTCTAGTTTAGTTCAGTTCTTGTTCAGTTCTTGTTCAGTTCTAGTTCAGTTCTAGTTTAGTTCAGTTCTACTTCAGTTTTAGTTCAGTTCTTGTTCAATTCTAGTTCAGTTTTAGCTCATTTTGAATTCAATTCTAGTCCAGTTCTAGTTCAGTTCTAGTTTAGTTCAGTTCAGGTCTTGTTCAGTTCTTGTTCAGTTCTTGTTCAGTTCTAGTTCAGTTCAGTTCAGTTCAGTTCAGTTCAGTTCAGTTCTTGTTTAGTTCTAGTTCAGTTCTAGTTCAGTTCTTGTTCAGTTCTAGTTCAGTTCTAGTTTAGTTCAGTTCTTGTTCAGTTCTTTAGTTCAGTTCAGTTCTTGTTTAGTTCTAGTTCAGTTCTAGTTCAGTTCTTGTTCAGTTCTAGTTCAGTTCTAGTTTAGTTCAGTTCTTGTTCACTTCTTGTTCAATTCTAGTTCAGTGTTCAGTTCTACTTCAGTTCTGGTTAAGTTCTATTTCAGTTCAGTTCAGGTCTTGTTCAGTTCTTGTTCAGTTCTACTTCAGTTTTAGTTCAGTTCTAGTTCAGTTCTTGTTCAATTCTAGTTCAGTTCTAGTTCAGTTCTACTTCAGTTCTAGCTCATTTCGAATTCAGTTCTAGTCCATTTCTAGTTCAGTTCTAGTTCAGTTCTTGTTCAGTTTTTGTTCAGTTCTAGTTCAGTTCAGTTCTTGTTTAGTTCTAGTTCAGTTCTAGTTCAGTTCTTGTTCTAGTTCAGTTCTAGTTCAATTCTAGTTCAATTCTAGTTCAGTTATAGTTTAGTTCAGTTCTTGCTCAGTTCTTGTTCAGTTCTAGTTCAGTTCGTGTTCAGTTATAGTTCAGTTATAGTTCAATTCTAGTTCAGTTCTTGTTCAGTTCTAGTTCAGTTCTTGTTCAGTTCTAGTTCAGTTCTAGTTCAGTTTTGGTTCAGTTCTTGTTCAGTTCTTGTTCAGTTCTTGTTCAATTCTAGTTTAGTTCTTGTTCGGTTCTAGTTCAGTTCTAGTTCAGTTCTTGTTCAGTTATAGTTCAGTTATAATTCAAGTTCAGTTCTAGTTCAATCCAGTTCAGTTCTAATTCAGTTCTGGTCCACATTTTACACTAGACCAAATTACAGTTTGAACTATAGTCCAGGTTATCAATCTATAACTCTCACAATATTTAAAACCACAGCTCAAATTATAGTCAAAACTATTGGCCATGTTCTACTTCATGATGTACTTCGGGCTCAACTATTGTCAAGTCTATGGTTTGGTGTGTTATAGTTAAGGTTTTCGATGTTTAGATTATTGACTTATTAACTGTCTAGACTATAGTATTTTTATTGGTCTGGAATATTGCTGAGATTATAGTCTAGTTCATTGTCTATTTTATAGCAAAGTCTAGGGTCCAGATTATAGTCTATTCAGTTATCTAAATTATAGTATTATTTGTTGATTCGACCGTAGTGTAAATTGTTATTTGCACTACAAATAAGTCTATTCCTTAGGAAATGGACTAGTTTGTTGTCTGAATTACATTTTAGTTGGCTGGTTAAATTATAGTCCAGTTTGTTAACTATGGTATAGTCTTGTGACTTTTACTATAGTTTGTTGTTGAGATTATAGTCTAGCTTGTTTTTTTTTTTGGATGTAGACTATTTTCTTTCTGTATCTGGATTCTGTAGTTTAAAGTAGTTTTTTTTTGCATAGATTATAGTCTAAACTGTTGTTAAAGTCTGTAAACTAGAATATGGACTAGTCTGTTGTCTGAATTATATTTTAGTTGGCTGGTTAGATTATAGTTCAGTTTATTAACTATGGTATAGTCTTTTGTGTATAAGTTTGATGTCTAAACTATTTTCTTTTATAGATTTATTGTCTCGATTTTATTGTTTATTTTATAGTCTACTTTAGTTTGTTGTTTAGATTATAGTCTAGCTTGATATCAAGACTATCGTGTAGTCTGTTGCGTACAAGTTTTTTTTTGTGTAGACTATTTTCTTTCTGTATCTGGATTCTGTCGTTTAAAGTAGTTTGTTTTTGCATAGATTATAGTTTAAACTGTTGTTCAAGTCTGTTGTTTTAACTATGGTTTAGTTTATAGTCTAGATCTAGTTAATTTATTAGCTAGTGTAAACCATTGTATTACGCAATAGTCTGGTTTTATTTAATCCCCACAACTTACAAGCGAACTAAAATAAGAACATACAAAACAATTCTTACATTTTGAAGTTTATCTTGTGAACGAACATTAACGCACTTTGCTCTCTCGCAGCTTGAAGCTTGTACCACACCTAGTTGCAAATACAATTGTTGTTGTTGATGTATGTATTTTAATACCAATAGAAAAGAATTTTTATAGTTTAAAGTTTTTTTTTTTGGAGAGTTATATGTTGAGTTATTGAGAATCGCGAGTAGAAAAAATTAGGCCAAGGCAATCTTCCAAAATGGACATTTTAATTAAATCAATGGGAAAATATTTATTTAGTAGAATTTTTATCGGTTTAATATTTTAACTATAAATAAATATATATATATGTATATGTATATTTGATGTATGTTTGTATTGTTTTCCATTCAACACATGTCAGAAAATCATGTTATTGGATAAATTTCTATTGACGGAAAATTAGGAGAGGTTGGAGATTTATAAAATGATTTATATAATGATTGATAAAAACCTAAAATCAGTGACAGAATAACAAAAATTTATAATTTTAGAATTTTATTTAAATTTTTTTTATTCCATAATAAGATTAAACTATTTCTAGAGGATTATTTAGGTGTCATATTTGAATTATAGCAATAAATGCAAAACGTCAGATTATTTTGTGAAAATAATGCCAATAGGCAAATTTTAATTTTTATACCCTCCACACTACCACAAGTGGTGAAGAGGTTATATTAACTTGGTCATACTGTTTGTAGCGCTAACAAGGAATCATCTCAGACCCCATAATGAATGTATATTCTTGCATTAAATTTGCGATTTTTGTGTGTACTCAAATCCACAATAAATGACAGAGCTTAATGAAATTTGACCTTAGTATTTATTATAGTCCTGAGAAGTCTCCTATTCAAAACCAGCAAAATCGGTTTAGTATATTAAAAGATATAGAAGGATAACTGAGGCTTCCTCTAAGTTCAAGGGAACGAAATTTTGTATACGATTGTATATTGTATGTGTGAGTGTGTATATACAAAGCATAATGCAAAGTATTGAAGATTCGGCAGCAGCCGAATATAGCATTTTCACTTGCTTTTTATTTCTCACATTTTAATCTTTTTTTTTTTAGAAAAAAGTAATTAATCATACATTCTTTTGGCTACTTCATGCAAATTAATTTGCTTTATCTTTCTATTCAAATCGATAATTAATCTAGTCAGATTTTTTTCTCCCTCACTCTCTCTCTCTCATGCACCTGCTTTTTTCCAGTTTCAGAACAAAATACATTAAACTTAAAAATAATTAATCTCTTTTTCAAATGTCTAATTTTTGCAATTCAAACATTTATTAAATTTATTTTAATGAACTGCCAACTGATTCGAACAGCCCCCACAAATTTTGAATAGAATTCGAATGAGACCAAAAACAACAAGTTAAACAAATAAAAAAATATTGTCATATTAAAGTGTGAAATTATTGCAAAAAAAAAAAACAAAAAAAATGAATGAGATCTGCGAAAAAAAAAAACAAGATAATAACAAATAGGTCTCTTGATACCATTTAAATTATACGTGATATGCGAGATGGTTGGAGTATAAAAAATATAGTAAGTGTCAATTAACAATCACTAAATATGTGTTTAATTTAAATACTTGAAAAATTACAAAAAAAAAAAAAAAAAAAAAAATGTGATAATAAAAGTAAAAATACGAGGGTTAATAAAAAAGTTTTAAATTCCAAACAAACTAAATTAAACGCATTACAAATATGAATAAGCGATCAGTTATGAACCTACTGTAGCCTAGATAACATAATGGAACAGAATATAGTTTAAATTCTGAATTGAATTTTAGTCCTTCAGTAGCTTTTGTCATACCACATACAAGTGACTTGTTCCTAATTTAAACAACATACAGGATTAAACTTCAGACCACATTATAGTACAAAAAATATATATCTTTATAATATTCTATATATTAGTCCACACTAAAGTTTAGATTATACTCTTCACTAACTGTAATCTAAAATAAAATTTTCAATATTATAGTCTAAACTTATGTCTTGACAATAGTTCAATATGTGCTTCAGTTTGATGTATTTACAATGGTGCTTAGTCTGTATTATAGCCCAGTAACCTGTCTGGATTATAGGAAAGTCTGTCACTTATATTATAGTCTGCTTTGGTGTTTTATGTCTGCTATGCTATTGATTTTATTCTATAATTTGTTGTATGTTTTATAGTCTAGATTATACTGGAGTCTATAGATCTTAATTTATTCTGTTATGTTCAGATTAAAATGTAGTTACTTGATAGCTGAACTATTTTCTAATCTATGCAATTAAACTAGACTATTATCATGAATAAAAAATAATTTATGATCTCTAAAACAGTCAATAAACAAGGCTTAACTCTAGCAAGGGGCTAGACAATAGGAAAGTTTTTGGAGTGGGAAAAATAAAGGTATTAGTAGTTGTAACAGCTGTAAAAAATTAAGTTAATTATTGTGATTCTGGTGCTGGCTTAACTCCAGACCAAGAAATTGTGCTTGGCCGTTTAACAAATATTGTCATAAGCAGGACAAATATTGGGGAAGGCGTGGTCAATACGAGACCAGTAGACATTGAGCCTGTTAGCCCATCCCGAACGTAGTTGTGCCAGAACTACTCTTATAGACCTCGGGGTTAACTTCAATTGTGTTATATTGAGGATAGGATGATGTCTCGGATGACATCCAAGAAGAAACTGTTTACTAAGCATTTCATTGTATTCCTCAACTAGTACGATCTTTGTATCCTCTTCTAGATGTTGTATTGAGAACATTCGGGGGCTAACAGTCGGAGTTTTGATTACATCGACTACGATGAATAAAACTTGTATTTACTTCTTTAGACCAGGTGGTGAAGAGTATTGCTCTCGACTTCGCTGGTGAAGAACGTGCAGTGAAGAAGTTGTGGGTTTCGGTGAGATAACTATTTACCAAACCGTAAAAATCATCAACTTAATGGCTTATCGCAGTTATTGTACAGTTGTCAGCATATTTCATCACGTCAACTCCTGGTGGAGATGCTGAGAGTTTCGAAAGGTAGAAATTAAACAAAAGTGTGGATATGACGCCACCTTGTGGAACACCTTTTCACGATCCATCTCTTCATATTATTCGGCAAAGAGGACTGCAGGATGTCCTGTTGATAGGTGGGAAATCGACCTGTACGATTGCAAAATAAGTTCGGTCAGTATGTTGGATACGAGAGCCAGTCGTACCCAAAAAATGTTTTAAATGATTGGAATATGGACACGTCGCAAGTTTTATGTGGACGGGAAGACGTAACTTTAATATATCCGGTATTTAGGAAAGCATTAGGATGGCGCGGAAAGGATTTTGTAAAAGTTATGGCAAGAGGAATCTACTTCAGCAGTTGCAATATATAACAAACATCTCGCTGGAGGAGTTTAAAATTTTCGTGGACAAACTGATTAAGGAAGCGTTTGAACAAGAGTCAACTTAGTAGGCGGCGATTACAAACATTCTCAAAAGAACTCCCAACACATCCAGTAAGAAGGCAGTCCGGTTAGCTCAGTGCTTGGACAATTTGTTGCGAAAAGTTAAAGCCAAAATATACAAGGTTCCTGACAGGAACGCTGTCAAACGCCAAAACCAGAGTTGTATAATGAATGACGAAACATTTATTCAGGCAGATTTTTTACTATTTCCTGGTCAGCAATTTTATGTTGCCGATACTCGAAGAAATATTGAAGAGAAATTTAGGACCTAAAACTGGTCAAAATTTTCTAAAAAAATTCTTGGTATGACAAGCTATATGCAGTTGCAGCCAAAGAAGACAATCATTTGCTGTATGTATCCTCTTCACCACTTGTAGTGGTGGCGGGTATAAATAGGTTTCCAAAAAATGTACTATAAAAACATTAATGGAAGGGTCATATAGTCGTAGACTATAAAACCTCTTTAAAATATCTCTTGACATTTATATATCTTACTTTTACTTTTGATACACCCCTCTCTTTCATTTCGCTTCATCCATAACCATTTGTTTCGTGGAGAATGTTATGAATTAAATGAAAAAAAAATTGCTCCAAAAAAAAAAAAAAAAAAAAAAAAAAACTACCAAATCATTTCTATTATTTCTGATTTTTTTAGATATAAATTTTATATCTCTACTTAATTGGTGGGGCTGCAAGAAAATGGGTGTGTTATAGTCATAGACGCAAAAAAAAAAAAAATGTTAATTGCCAACATTAATTTCAAACCTCTGAACAGATCTATAAACTAAAATTTGTTTGTAGCAACAAACATTTAAACTACTGACTCTGAACAGATCTATAAACTAAAATTTGTTTGTAGCAACAAACATTAAAACTACTGACTGCATGAACTAAAATAGTAAAATGAAATAAATAAAAATGAAATAAAAATTAATTTATCCGAAACGAAAATAAACATAATGTAATTAATTTTAATTAGTATGTTATTAAACATAATGTGGTTACATTAATAATAGTATTGATATTATTATTTATATTATTTGTTTTCGAAATAGAGTGAAACATCTTAAAGGAAACAAAAGACGACACGAAATGAAATAATAAAATATTAAAAAGATTTATAGAGTTTATTCATTCACATTAATGCTGTAGCAGCAGTTTAATATATTTTATCTTTCTCTGTAATTTGCTTTTATTAGCAATAAATTCTGGTTTCAAATTAGTTTTTTGCCCCAAAATTAACATTCAATTCAATACGATAATAATAATTATTATTATTGTGTCTGCAAACTATAATAATAAAGAATTTAGTCGGAATTTATTGATTATAAGAAATACGGATTTGCAATAAATTAAGTTTATAGTTAAGAAAGAAAAAAAAAAAGCTATTTTAAGGAGAAAACTTAATATTATGATTGAATTCGGAGATTTGAGATATTCAATAATGAATGAAACATGTATTTAAACTTTAGACTAAACATATAGTTTAGACTATAGACTGGACTATAGCTTAGGCTATAGACTGGACTATAGCTTAGGCTATAGACTGGACTATAGCTTAGGCTATAGACTGGACTAAAGCTTAGGCTATAGACTGGACTATAGCTTACGCTATAGACTGGGCTATAGCTTACGCTATAGACTGGACTATAGCTTACGCTATAGACTGGACTATAGCTTACGCTATAGACTGGACTATAGCTTACGCTATAGACTGGACTATAGCTTACGCTATAGACTGGACTATAGCTTACGCTATAGACTGGACTATAGCTTACGCTATAGACTGGACTATAGCTTACGCTATAGACTGGACTATAGCTTACGCTATAGACTGGACTATAGCTTACGCTATAGACTGGACTATAGCTTACGCTATAGACTGGACTATAGCTTACGCTATAGACTGGACTATAGCTTACGCTATAGACTGGACTATAGCTTACGCTATAGACTGGACTATAGCTTACGCTATAGACTGGACTATAGCTTACGCTATAGACTGGACTATAGTTTAGACTATAGATTCGACTATAGTTTAGGCTATAGACTCGACTATAGTTTAGACTATAGACTCGACTATAGTTTAGACTATAGACTCGACTATAGTTTAGACTATAGACTCGACTATAGTTTAGACTATAGACTCGACTATAGTTTAGACTGTAGACTCGACTATAGTTTAGACTATAGACTCGACTATAGTTTAGACTATAGATTGGACTATGGTGTAGACTATAGACTGGACTATAGTTTAGACTATAGACTCGACTATAGTTTAGACTATAGACTCGACTATAGTTTAGACTATAGACTCGACTATAGTTTAGACTTTAGACTCGACTATAGTTTAGACTATAGACTCGACTATAGTTTAGACTATAGACTCGACTATAGTTTAGACTATAGATTGGACTATGGTGTAGACTATAGACTCGACTATAGTTTAGACTATAGACTCGACTATAGTTTAGACTATAGACTCGACTATAGTTTAGACTATAGACTCGACTATAGTTTAGACTATAGACTCGACTATAGTTTAGACTATAGACTCGACTATAGTTTAGACTATAGACTCGACTATAGTTTAGACTATAGACTCGACTATAGTTTAGACTATAGACTCGACTATAGTTTAGACTATAGACTCGACTATAGTTTAGACTATAGACTCGACTATAGTTTAGACTATAGACTCGACTATAGTTTAGACTATAGACTCGACAATAGTTTAGACTATAGACTCGACTATAGTTTAGACTATAGATTGGACTATGGTGTAGACTATAGACTCGACTATAGTTTAGACTATAGACTCGACTATAGTTTAGACTATAGATTGGACTATGGTGTAGGCTATAGACTCGACTATAGTTTAGACTATAGACTCGACTATAGTTTAGACTATAGACTCGACTATAGTTTAGACTATAGACTCGACTATAGTTTAGACTATAGATTGGACTATGGTGTAGACTATAGACTCGACTATAGTTTAGACTATAGGAAAGAAGTGTGTACTATACGCTAGGCTAAAGTGTGGAATATTGTCTGGGCTATTAGGTGGACTATTAGACTTAAAAAATGCTCTGTCCTCGTTTGGGGTAGTTAAGGTCCTAGTTCAAATTAATCTTCCGATTCCAGTTCAGAATGTTGTTCATTTCTTGCTTAAGTTTAAGTTCTGCTAAAGTTCTAGTTAAGTTCTTGGTTCCGATACTTATTCAGTTTCTATTTTAGTTCTAGTTCATATTCTAGTACAGATTCTTGTTTGGATCCTTGTTCAGATTCATTTTCAGATTCTACTTTCAGATTCTTTTTTCAGATTTTTAAAATTCTAGTTTAGATTCTAGACGAGATTAAAGATCAGGTTCTTTTTCAGATTTCAAATAAGAAGTTTATAGTTTAGATTCTTGTTTAAATTCTAGTTCAGATTATAGTTCAGATTCTTATTCAGACTCTAGTTCAGATTCCGGTTTAGATTCTTATTCAGACTCTACTTCAGATTCCAGTTTAGATTCTAATTCTAGTTCAGATTCCAGTTCAAATTTTAGTTCAAATTCTAATTCAGATTCCAGTTCAAGTTCAGATTTTATTTAAGATTATATTTCAGATTCTAGTTCAGATCTTAGTTTAGATTTTATGTCCGATAGTAGTTCAGATTCTAGTTAAAACTCTTAATCAGATACTAGTTAAGATCTCGTTCAGATTTCAGTTAGGATTCTAGATCAGATTCTAATTCAGATCATAGTTATGTTTCTAGTTCCGATTATCATCCAGATTATGTTTGAGATTCTTGTTAAGATTTTAATTCACATGCTCATTCAGATTGAAGACAGATTCTAGTTCAGATTCTGATTCAGATCCTATTCCAGATTCTAGTTTAAAATCTAGTTCTGGTTCTCATAAAGTTTCTTGTTATGATTCTAGTTCAGTTCGAGGTTTAGTGTTACTTTACTGTTAATTCAGTCTAGATGTCGTCAAGGTTAGAGTTTAGACTTACGTCTAAGCTTCCTAATAAACTTAAAATACCAAAAAATCTACGAATTCTATTTTTGGTTCAAAACCAAATTAACACTTTTTTAATTTAGATGAAAAGAAAATATACTTCCTAAAACCTTTTAAGTTTGTCTTTAGTTGTTCACCATTTTTGTAGTTATCGCTTCAAAATCCTTGATCTTATAACCAAAAACTTTTGCAGAAAATCTGATATAAAGTTGTTTTGTTTGTGGTAGAAAAAAAATTCAATTGACATAAAACATGGACAACAGATAATTAAATCGAGCAAATTAAATTTTCATTATCTGAGACCAAATAAAGTGTAATTTTCCATTCCATAAATCAGTTGTTGTAAACCGATACAAAAAAAAAACATATAAATTGTTAAATAAGTCATTTCTTGTATTTTACACACAAAAGGTAGCAAATGGTTCGTGCAATTGTTTAAATTATTTTAAATTACAGTTTTAGACAGGTTTAACTAAAAAACAAGTAAGAATGCTATATTCGGCTATGCCGAATCTTCAATACCCTCCAAAATTAGTTATAATTTTGGTTATAACTTTTTTTCTACTGAACTGGCTTTTTTCTACTAAATCAGATTTCATTGAGCTCTGTAAATTTTTATGGATGTGAGCAGACAGAGAGAGATTGACGAAAATCGACTGAGATTTTGATTTGATGCAAGAATATATACATTATGGGGTCTGAAATAATTCATTCTTAGAGTTACACACAGAATGACAAAGTTAATATTCTCACTTTACCACTTGTATTGTGGAGCAAACAAAAAATATGCTTGTTATAAGTTCAAAACTATTTTCCGGGAAGGGGACTTATATGGGAGCTACAGCAAAATTTGGACCGAGATTATTCATATTAATGATATATTTTGATTATAGTTAGAAAAATCATTGTGCTAAATTTTAATGGAATTGATCTTTATTTAGATGTTTTATAAACTTAAACCCGATTTCCGGTAAATCCCATTATAAGGGAGCAATAGGAAAATTTGGACCGATATAGGGCAAATTAATATAATATCTTCAGAACAGTTAGCAAAATAATTGTGTGGAATTTCAATAGAATTGGTCTTTATTTACTCGTTTTATAAGCTGAAAACTGTGAGGGGCCTGATATGGGAGCTACATCAAAATATGGACCGAGATTGTTCTAATTAAAAAAAATATACATTAAAAATATTTAAAAAGTTCATTGTACCGAGTTGCAATTGAATTAGTCTTTATTTGATTGTTTTATAAGCTGAAACCGGTTTTTCGGGAAGGAGCGTTATATCGGCGCTATATCAAAATATGGATCCATGTTAATACAATTTATAATATATATTTAAAATATTTAAACAATTGATTGTGCCAAATTTCAAAAGAATTGGTTCAAATTTCAAAGTTTTATAAGCTATAAATCATATTCCGGGAAGGGTCCTTATATGGGAGCTGGGTCAATTAATGATCTCAGAACAATATGTCTTCTTTGGATTAATTTTTGTATCAAAATAAATATATGTGAAAAATTTCAGTAAATTATCTTAAAAATTTCGGCCCATATGACACAAAGAGTTTGGGGTGTATCAAAATTTTGCATATTATAGCCTATAACTTTTTTCCTGTTAATCAGATTTTAATAATTTTTTGCACGATGATGAAGCATATGAAATTGTATGTTTAAGTCCAATTACATTTTTAGAAGAAATTATAACAGTTCATTTTCGAAATTTTGAGGTTGTTGCAGATATCGGTCTATAACTTCCTTGCTTATAAACCGATTTTTAAAACCAGCTATGGTTTTAAAAAACAAAGTGCTTAGGACAATAGCAAACGATGTGGCCAAGTTTCATTAAATTCGGACAATTATTCTAGGCGTGAGAATGTTTCCAACAGACGGACATAGCTAAATCGACTCAGTTTTTGATTTGATGCAATAATATATATACATTGTAGGGTCAGAGGTGATTCCTTCTTGGCGTTACACATGAAATAACAAACTTAATATACCCTCACCACTTGTGGTGGTGGAGGGTATAAAAATAGAAAAAGAGTTAAAAAATAATTTGAAAACAATTTTCTAAATTTAATGGTTAAATAAATTGAGGTGTAACACGCCTCAATTTCAATAAGAGCTTTTAATGGGATTTTAATAATACGAAAGGGAGGTCCAATTAAAGGAATTATTAAATATTTTAGTCCAAACATTATATTTAATAATTATTCTAGATATTAAAGACTTATTCGCGAGCTATTTTTATACCCTTCAGAGCCCATAATGTATATTCTTTTAACAAATCAAAATCTAAGTCCATTTGAAACCAGCAAAATCGGTTTAGTATATTAAAAGATATAGAACGACATCTGAGGCAAACTCTTAGTTCAAGAGAAGAACTTTCGTAATTAATTAGAATAAAATTTTGCCATAACATTAAGTTGTATGTACTTCATTACCATTCCAAAACCTATAAAAATCGATTCAGTAAAAAATCAGTAATAGAAAAAAATATAACTGATTTTGGGACACACTAGCTAAGACTCATTGCGCTGGCCATCCTTATTAAGTGGGTGGTCCTATCCGTCCTACATTTTGGTCAATAAAAAATATTCATGAAAAAGTAATAAGAACCGACTTAAATACTCCCGGTTTTACAGTTCTTTAGATATTCGACAATTAATATCTATTTTGTATGGTAATACCTCTCCCCTTGATCCTACTCGTTCTGTATTTTGATCAGTAAAAGAAATTATTGAGAAATTTATTAGGGTCGAATTTGAGATGGGAATAGAGGCTAACTCTCCACATAATTTTATCCATCGTTCTATGATAAAGTGGTTGGGATTAAATTTGAAATCTCGCTGTCATAGTTATTTATATATTCGACGATCGAAATCTGCCTAGTATGGGGGCAACATCTTCCCCTGATCCTATCCGTCTCACATTATGCCTTGTAAAAATTCCTTGAAAAAAATATAAGAGTACTAAATTTTAAAATTCTTGCTGTTATAGTTCTCTAAATTTACGACGATCAATATTTGGCTTGTATGAGGGCTGCCTCTTTCCCTGATCCTATCCGTCTTACAAAAGTACCTTGAAAAAAATATTGGAACCAAATTTGAAAATTCTCGCTGTTACACTTCTTTAAATATTCGACGAACAATATTTGCCTTGTATGAGGGCTGCCTCTTCCCCTGATCCTATCCGTCTCACAAAAGTACTTTGAAAAAATTATTGGAACCAAATTTGATTTTTTTTAAATTCACCAAAAAATCAATTTATGAATTGAGGAAAAATAAATTTTGTATGCAGATAGAAGTAATAACTTCTGTTAAAAAGTTATATCAGAATTTGGTACTTTAAAAAATTTATATTTTTTGGGAATTTTCACAAAAAGGTGGCAACATTTATTCACCAACCAGCTTTTATTCTCTGCTTTATAATTTGGGTTTATTGTTTTATAAAGACATGAGTCTTTAGTGAGTGTAAACTAAGTCCCAATGTCATTGGGGCAGAGAAATACTCACAAGCCACTTGGTCACTTTTGAAAAAAAAATTTTACTTTTTTTCTTAAGTTCACAAATCGCAAAGTTGGAATCATATTTTTATTTTTCCAGAATTATTTCCAACCAAGTAAGAATGCTATATTCGGTTATGTCGAATCTTCAATACCCTCCACCAGAAATTCGTGAGAAATTAACACAATAGGTTCCATAGATTACAGATAAGGGATACCGTGAATATCGTCGTTCCCAATGACAGTGATTTTTGAAGTATTAAAATCAAAATTTTAAAAGAAAACAATTTTTTATTTATTTAAAAGGGTTCAGGAAAAAATGACAGAGGACATAGTTTTCTTTGAATATGGGAGTTTGTAATAGAGTTTACACTGTGCATCGTAGCAAGTGGATAATTTTCATTTAGATGAATCGCGAATTTATGTCCAGCATCACCTTTTTGTAATTTTGCTGGTTCAAAATAAATTTTTTAAATTTAACACAGAAATACTTAATGAGTCATCAAATTAGTTATATTTTTTCTACTGAACCGATTTTTATAACTGGATTAGTAATGAAGATCACTTAACTTAATATTATAACAAGATTTAATTCAAATTTAACGACTTTTAATAGACAATATGACGAAAGTCCATTGCTTGAGCTAAGAGGTTGCATCAGATATTGGTCTATATCTTTTAATATTTTGAAAGGTTTTAACTAGAAAACTTCTCAGGTCTATAAAGAATAATAAGGTGAAATTTTATTGAGCTCTGTCAATTTTTGTAGATGTGAGCAGGCGAAAAATAGGCAGGCGGACAGACAGAAAGACAGACGGACAGACCGATAGACGGACATGGCTAAATTTTGATTGAAGAATATATATACATCATGGGGTCTGAGACATGATGTATAACACTTGTGATGGTGCAGGGTATAAAAATAACGATTTGGAATCACACTATATCGCTAGTCTCTACTTATTCGATTCTAAAATATGACTGAAATTTAATAAAAAATCTTCCACTTCTATTTTTATTTGATCAAATATGTCCCTGAAATAAAAACCAACTAAAAAAAATTCTCTATATATATTTGGTAAATATGACCACTTTTATCTCTTAACAACCATTTTGTCCATTTTAGCCAATATTTTTTTTCATTAGTTTTTAATCATTATTTTTTGTTTTCATTACTCTACCAACATGAAAAATTTCTAATTTATGTAACAAAAAATGTTATATAAATAAAAAAATGTTTTAAAAACCAGTAAATTTTATTTTTAAGTGTTTTTTAGTTGATTACTAAATATAGTCAAGTTAAGGTTAATAATCATTTATTTATGATTGATTTTTTTCGCTTAAAAATTTAGTCTAGTTTTTTTTTTCTAGAGCCATAGAGCAGCTGATTGAAGTTGGCTAATAATGCTAATGGTGTGTTGGCCATCAGTCAAATATTATAGGAATTATAACATAAATTAATTCTGAAAAATAAAAAGATTATAACGGATTTTATATAGAAGAATAATTTGCAGAATAACAAAATGTAACCAAATTCAAATGTAAAGAATTTCTATATTCAATTCTAAATTCACTTCCAAATCAAGTTCTAATTCAGATTTTAGTTAAAGTGTTAGATCTAATTAAAATTTCGTCACAAGTTCATGTTTTACATAAGACTTTAGTATCAGATTCCAGTTTGGACTTTAGATGAGATTTTTTTTCAATATTCTTCTTCATCAGATTGAGGATTGATTCTAGATAAAGTTTTCATTCAGATTTAGATTCTAGTTTATATTCTACTTCTTATTCAGATTTTAGTTCAAATTCAGCTTGCAGTTCAGATATTAGTTCAAAATCTGGTACAGATACTACATCAGATTCTAGTTAAAGTTAAAGTTCATATATTAGTTGAGACAGTATTTTAGATTCTAATTAGTCAGTTCTAGTTTAATTATGCATCAGTAGTAGTTTATGAACGATTCTGTTTCATTTCAGTTCTAGCTCAGTTAAGATTCCAGTTCAAATCTAGTTCAGTTCAACTTCAGATTCTAAATCATAATATAATTCAATAATAATTCACTTCTCATTTCACTTTTTAGTTCAGATTGTAGTTCATATTCAGACTCATAGTTCATAACTTTAGATTCTAATTCAGATCAAAGGTTAGATTTTAGTGCAGATTTTGAAACAGATCTGTTTTAACTTCAATCTCTAGTTTAGATTATAATTTATATTCTTGAATATATTTTAGTTCTGATTCTACACCGAATCTGGTTTAGAATTTAGTTTAGACTCTAGATCAGATCCTAGTTCATTTTCTAGTCTTGATCCTATTCCATATCCTTGTTCCAATTTTGATTCGAGTTAAGATTCTAGTTTAAAATTTTGTTTTGATTCTAGTCCAGATAATAGATCAAATTCTAATTTTTTCTAGATCAGTTCTAGTTCAATTTTAGTTCAGTTCTAGTTCAGTCTTAGTTCAGTTTAGTTCTACTTCTGTTCTAGTTCGGTTCTTCTTCAGTTTTAGATTCTAGTTCAGAATTTTGTTCTGATTCTAGTCCAGATACTAGATCAAATTCTAATTCAGTTCTAGATTAGATCCTGTTCAGTTCTAGTTCAATTCTAGTTCAGTTCTGGTTCAGTTATAGTTCAGTTCTTGTTCAGTTCTAGTTCATTTCTAGTTCAGTCCAATTTCAGTTCTAATTCACTTTTAGTTCAGTTCAAGTTCAGTTCTAGTTCAGTTCAAGTTCAGTTCTAGTTCAGTTCTGTTTTAGCACAGTTCTAGTTCAGTTCTAATTCACTTTTAGTTCAGTTCTAGTTCAGTTCAAGTTCAGTTCTAGTTCAGTTCTGGTTCACTTTTAGTTCAATTCTAGTTCAGTTTCAGTTCAGTTCCAGCACTGTTCTAGTTCAGTTCCAGCACAGTTCTAGTTCAGTTCTAGTTCAGTTTTGGTTCAGTTCTAGTTCACTTTTAGTTCAGTTCAAGTTCAGTTCAAGTTCAGTTCTAGTTTAGTTTTGGTTCAGTTCTAGTTCACTTCTAGTTCATTTCTAGTTCAGTTCAGTTCAGTTCTAGTCCAGTTCAAGTTCAGTTCTAGTTCAGTTCTGGTTCACTTTTAGTTCAATTCTAGTTCAGTTTCAGTTCAGTTCCAGCACTGTTCTAGTTCAGTTCAAGTTCAGTTCTAGTTCAGTTCTGGTTCACTTTTAGTTTAATTCTAGTTCAGTTTCAGTTCAGTTCCAGCACTGTTCTAGTTCAGTTCCAGCACAGTTCTAGTTCAGTTCTAGTTCAGTTCTAGTTCAGTTCTAGTTCAGTTCTAGTTCAGTTTTGGTTCAGTTCTAGTTCACTTTTAGTTCAGTTCAAGTTCAGTTCAAGTTCAGTTCTAGTTTAGTTTTGGTTCAGTTCTAGTTCACTTCTAGTTCATTTCTAGTTCAGTTCAGTTCAGTTCTAGTCCAGTTCTAGTTAAGGTTTAGGTCAGTTCTAGTTCTAGTTTGGTTCTTGTTCAGTTATAGTTCAGTTCTTTTTCAGTACTAGTTCACTTCTAGTTCCGTAGTAGTTCAGTTTTAATTCCCAGTCCAGATCTAGACTCAGTTTTCGATGAAGTTCTCGATTAAGTTTTATTTCAGTTTAAATTAAGATTCTGCTTGATATCATGGTTCGGATTTTGGTTCGAATTTTAATTTAGATTCTAGTTCAGATTTTACTTCGGATTCTGGTTTAGATTCTAGTTCAGATTCCAGCCTAGATTTCAGTTCAAATTTCAATTCAAGTTCAGACGGTAGTTTAGTTCAAATACATGTTCTCGTTAAGTTCCAGTTCAGGTTGTAGTTTAATTATTGTTCAGTTCTAGTTCGGTTCTACTTCAGTTTAAATTCAGTTATATTTTACTTTTAGTTCAGTTATAGTTCAGCTTTAATTCTCGATAAAGCTCTACATTAACTTTTCGATGAAGTTTATCGATTGAGTTTTAATTCACTTCAAATAAAGATTCTGCTTGATATTATAGTTCGGATTCTGGTTCGGATTTTGTTCAGATTCCAGCCCTTATATATTTAGTTCAAATTTCACTTCAAATTCTTATTCATAAATAGATTGTAGTTCAGTTCAAGTACAGTTGGTCACATTAATTTTAATTCAATTTATTTTTTTTTGTTTTTATTATTTAAGTAAATATTTTAAATATCCATTTAATGAATGAATTAAATTGTCTTTATGATAAGAGTAAATATATTGCAACACATCGATTGCGAATTTATAGAATTTATTTACAAATTTTATTTTTTAATTATTTAATAAATTTAAAATAAAATTAAACAAGAATTTTTCATTAATTTTCGAATTAAAAATATTGAATATTTTGTTTTTGCCTTCATTAAACGTCTAAATATTTATAATTCCTTAATTATATTTTTATGGTAAAATAAAAATTTCAATAAATATTTTCCGTAATGACAGTAATTTGATCAAAATTAAAATAAAATAAATAAATTCTGACAAGATTATGAAATTGTGAAAATATTGAATTGGAAATATTTAAAATTGAAATAAAATTTAATTAAATTTAAAATTCAAAATTCTTGAGGTTATTGGATCCAATTTAATATTTTTTTTTATTTTATAACTTTGTCAACAAGTTGTTGGATTTTTTATTTTTGTGAAATTGATTGAAATTTACTTGTCACTTTTTGCAAAATATTTCAATTTAAGATTTGTGGCAATTTATTTTCGATATTTTTTTTTTTTTTTGCCATTTTCACTTATTTGAAAGGTGTTAACGAACTTATTTTATATTGTGTTAACACAATCATTTACATTTTCGGATTTTTTAAAGTACATTTAAAGGCGGATGAATTTAGTTTGTCATACTGTTTGTATGAATCCAGTTAAAAAAACTGAATTAGATCATAAACTAGAATTTGAGCAAGATTTTGAACTAAAAGCTGAATTCGAATCTAAATCAAAACTTGATCTAAAATCTGAACTAAAATCTAATTAAAACTGAACTTGAACTGCACTTAAACTGAACTTGAACTGAACTAGAATTGAACTAGAACTGAATTAGAATTGATTTAGAATTGAACAGGAACTAGAAATGAGCTAGAACTGAACTAGAACTATAAATGAACTAGAAATGAATTAAAACTGAACTAGAACTGCACTAGAACTGTACTGAAATTGAACCAAAACTTAACTAGAACTGAATTATAATTGCACTAAAATTTGAACTTGAATCTGAACTAGAATCCGATCTAAAGCCTGAATTACAATCTCAACTACAATCTGAACAAGAATTTGAATTAGAATCTGAATTAAAATCTGAAGTAGAACTGAACCAGAACTGCACTTGAACTGAACTAGAACTGAACAAGAACAAAACAAGGACTGAACTAGAACTGAAGTAAAACTGAACCAGAACTGCACTAGAACTGAACTAGAATGAATCTAAATCTAAATTAGAATTGTGAGGCATTTAAAATTCGTTATTATCCATTATATATTTTAAAATTGCGTGAATTTTTAATAAAAAACTGAAAAATATTTGTCTTTTATGTTTAAAATAAATTAAATACTAAAAACACAGTGCAAAACTATAAATAAATGTGTCTTTACTTTGTGTCAAAAACATGTTAACAGACATAATAGGATCAAGACATTGACATAATGTGGGATTGAAATATCTTACACATACATACATACATACATACATACATACATACATACATACATACATACATACACACATACATACATACATACATACACACATACATACATACATACAAACATACACACATATAGTCATAATTTAGTAAATGGTATTTAGATTGTCTGTCCATTCGTATGTCTGTATGTCATCAGTCTTTATGTATAATCGAGACCTTTTTGAACAATTAAATGTAAATTTTAGAATACACGAAGTCTCGTTATGAACATAAGTGAATGAACGTATTTTGTGTTCATTAGAATTCATTTGTTTTGTAAATGATATGACGTTTAAGTAACGGTTATAATGTTAACATAACGGTAAATTCTATACGATACTTATGAATGTAAAGTTTTGTTTGTTATTAAAATGTTCTTAGTTTGAAGTAAAAGGAAAAGAGCTAAACAATCTTAGGCACGTGGATTTTGGAATTGTTTAGAATTGAGTCTCTATAGACTTGTCTAAAGTTGAAACTTTAGACCTGTATAGACTTGTCTACAGTTGAGACTATAGACTTGTCTATAGTTGAAACTATA
The DNA here is from genome assembly GCA_004302925.2 of Cochliomyia hominivorax. Classification (NCBI taxonomy): domain Eukaryota; kingdom Metazoa; phylum Arthropoda; class Insecta; order Diptera; family Calliphoridae; genus Cochliomyia; species Cochliomyia hominivorax. The sequence goes on along the minus strand of PYHX02000413.1, from coordinate 85,690,675 downwards.
GACTTGTCTATAGTTGAGACTATAGACTTGTCTATAGTTGAGACTATAGACTTGTCTATAGTTGAGACTATAGACTTGTCTATAGTTGAGACTATAGACTTGTCTATAGTTGAGACTATAGACTTGTCTATAGTTGAGACTATAGACTTGTCTATAGTTGAGACTATAGACTTGTCTATAGTTGAGACTATAGACTTGTCTATAGTTGAGACTATAGACTTGTCTATAGTTGAGACTATAGACTTGTCTATAGTTGAGACTATAGACTTGTCTATAGTTGAGACTATAGACTTGTCTATAGTTGAGACTATAGACTTGTCTATAGTTGAGACTATAGACTTGTCTATAGTTGAGACTATAGACTTGTCTATAGTTGAGACTATAGACTTGTCTATAGTTGAGACTATAGACTTGTCTATAGTTGAGACTATAGACTTGTCTATAGTTGAGACTATAGACTTGTCTATAGTTGAGACTATAGACTTGTCTATAGTTGAGACTATAGACTTGTCTATAGTTGAGACTATAGACTTGTCTATAGTTGAGACTATAGACTTGTCTATAGTTGAGACTATAGACTTGTCTATAGTTGAGACTATAGACTTGTCTATAGTTGAGACTATAGACTTGTCTATAGTTGAGACTATAGACTTGTCTATAGTTGAGACTATAGACTTGTCTATAGTTGAGACTATAGACTTGTCTATAGTTGAGACTATAGACTTGTCTATAGTTGAGACTATAGACTTGTCTATAGTTGAGACTATAGACTTGTCTATAGTTGAGACTATAGACTTGTCTATAGTTGAGACTATAGACTTGTCTATAGTTGAGACTATAGACTTGTCTATAGTTGAGACTATAGACTTGTCTATAGTTGAGACTATAGACTTGTCTATAGTTGAGACTATAGACTTGTCTATAGTTGAGACTATAGACTTGTCTATAGTTGAGACTATAGACTTGTCTATAGTTCAGACTATAGACTTGTCTATAGTTGAGACTATAGACTTGTCTATAGTTCAGACTAGAGACTTGTCTATAGTTGAGACTATAGACTTGTCTATAGTTGAGACTATAGACTTGTCTATAGTTGAGACTATAGACTTGTCTATAGTTCAGACTAGAGACTTGTCTATAGTTCAGACTAGAGACTTGTCTATAGTTCAGACTAGAGACTTGTCTATAGTTGAGACTATAGACTTGTCTATAGTTGAGACTATAGACTTGTCTATAGTTGAGACTATAGACTTGTCTATAGTTGAGACTATAGACTTGTCTATAGTTGAGACTATAGACTTGTCTATAGTTGAGACTATAGACTTGTCTATAGTTGAGACTATAGACTTGTCTATAGTTCAGACTATAGACTTGTCTATAGTTGAGAATATAGACTTGTCTATAGTTCAGACTATAGACTTGTCTATCGTTGAGACTATAGACTTGCCTATAGTTCAGACTATAGACTTGTCTATCGTTGAGACTATAGACTTGCCTATAGTTCAGATTATAGACTTAACTATAGTTCAGATTATAGACTTGTCTATAGTTGAGAATATAGACTTGTCTATAGCTGAGACTATAGACTTGTCTATAGTTGAGAATATAGACCAGTCTGTTTTTGACCGAGTCTATAGTTGAGACTAAAGACAAATCTATAGTTGAGATTGGTTAAAGTCGATACTAAAACCAATATATAGTCCAAACCAAATACTGTAGACCAGTTTTCAGTTATTCATTTATTATATGCAAAAATTAAAATTTTAAATTTAAAATACTCACAAATTGTGGTGCATATTCCATCATTTCAATTTCCTCTTCGCCACCTTCATCTTCTGATACTTTTATGGGTTGTAAATTAACCGTTTTAATGCAAATCGCAAATATTAGTGAAATTATTAGCAGTCGTCTATTAAACCATTTGTGTGGTATCTGTTGGGAATAAATTCAGATTATATGAATTTCACTTTTAAATGATTTTTTCTATATGTAAAACTTTGAATAAGAGAACTGCATATTGCAGTTGCCAGGGAAAATAGCAATTTTACATTTAACTAATATTAGCAGCTATTGAGTGCTGGAAAACATAACAAATTATACTTGTTTCAATATATGAGTTTATCTAAGTTTTCAACTGTGTGGCATTTGAGGATTTCATAAATATTTCGTTATCGTTTTTGGCTGGTGAAAAGGTAAAGATTTATAAAATACCATAAATTTGTGAATACATGAATGTAATGACTTAACGATTAATGAGGGAAAGGGTGCTCTATAGTGGGTATAAATTTACTGTATAGGTTTTGACTAGACAATTAAAATATATATTTAAATACTTAATGAAAAATAAGGATTCTACATAGTACAGGAAGACGTAGAGAAGGACTTTCCTAGTTTTATTTTCGATTTGATATTGCCCCAAAGTACAAAAATTACAGACCTAAATGATCATTCAGAGACCAAAGATTAAAGATTCTTTATTTATAATTTACTTAATTCTTCTAATAGTTCAATTTGTAGTCGTCCTTTTGTGATATTTAGCTAAAATACCTTTAAATATTTGTTACATATTTTCCAGTTGTCTTAGTTAAAATAAGTTAATAAATTAATGTTCGATTTGGCCATATTTAAATTTACGACAACTTTAATACTTCCATAAAAAGTTAACAAATATCTATATTGTAGTTCGAGAAACTAAGCAAACTTACTAAAAGTATTGGGTTCTAAAAAACGTAATTCGGTAGTAAATAAACTTACATTCTGAACTGCAGAGACAGGACTTTAGAAAATTACAAATATAGTACAGCGTCTGGACTATAGAATAGTACAGCGTCTGGACTATAGAATAGTACAGCGTCTGGACTATAGAATAGTACAGCGTCTGGACTATAGAATAGTACAGCGTCTGGACTATAGAATAGTACAGCGTCTGGACATAATATAGCGTTTGGACTATAGAGTAGTACAGCGTCTGGACTATATAATAGTACAGCGTCTGGACTATAGAATAGTACAGCGTCTGGACTATAGAATAATACAGCGTCTGGACTATTGAATAGTACAGCGTCTGAACTATAGAATAGTACAGCATCTGAACTATAGAATAGTACAGCATCTGAACTATAGAATAGTACAGCGTCTGGACTATAAAATAGTACAGCGTCTGGACTATAAAATAGTACAGCGTCTGGACTATAAAATAGTACAGCGTTTGGACTATAAAATAGTACAGCGTCTGGACTATAAAATAGTACAGCCTCTGGACTAGAATACAGTCTACTCTATAGAATAGTCGAGAGTCTTGAATATTGCTCATCTACTGGAATATAGAATAATTCATATTTAAGACCTGAACTACAGATTATTTCACAGTCCGAAAGATGAGCTTGTAGTATGTTGACTCTTTTAAGGGGATTTCTTTTTATATAACCCAATATATTGAAATACTTTTTAATAAATATTTCAACGCATTGATTGTATGTGTAAATGTTAGTAAGTACTAGTGTTAGTTAGTTATGTTGTATTAACGTTGTAGTGCGTTTCATTGCGTCGTTGTTATGTTAAAATTGTAACGCAATTAATTTGTTTTCAGATGTTTTCTTGGATAACAAATTTCAAGTTTTGAAACCTCAAGAAAAAAAATTAGACAGAAAAACTAAAAACTAAGAAAAATGACTAATAATTTCTAAATAAAAATGGTTAAAGGTAATAAATTGCTTAAGGATCATAAGAGTTTATTCACACAAAATTTTTGTGAATAAATAAAAAAATATACTTCAAGTTTTAAAAACGTTTAAAAAAGCAGTTAAGTTTTAAGCTTTAAATGCTATATTTTTTAGGAAATTATAATTGTAAGTATTTATGTCAATTAAATTCAGTAGTTTAATTTGCAAACGTTAATACTTTGAAATGGAGGTTTTCTTAAACCTCAATAGAGGAAAACAGAGATCAATGGGGGATTTTTTCAATGAAATCAATCAGTAATTTTCAATATTGCAGGAAATTTAACTTGATACCAAGTTTGTTAGGGCATGAGTTACTAAGAGATGACAGTCGTAATCTATACTATTAAACGTCTTCAGTACTGACTATAGAAAATATTATAAATCAGATCATGAAATTATATATCTATGAATTATTCCATAGTCCAGACTCTGTACTAATCTATAGTCCAGACTCTGTACTAATCTATAGTCCAGACTCTGTACTAATCTATAGTCCAGACTCTGTACTAATCTATAGTCCAGACTCTGTACTAATCTATAGTCCAGACTCTGTACTAATCTATAGTCCAGACTCTGTACTAATCTATAGTCCAGACTCTGTACTAATCTATAGTCCAGACTCTGTACTAATCTATAGTCCAGACTCTGTACTAATCTATAGTCCAGACTCTGTACTAATCTATAGTCCAGACTCTGTACTAATCTATAGTCCAGACTCTGTACTAATCTATAGTCCAGACTATGTACAATTCTATACTTCAGTCTATTATCATGTTTGTGTTCCATATCAGGGTATTTAAATTTCTCTTTGATTTACTTATTTTGGCTTTTATTTTAAATCCTAAAATATCCTGCTTTTTCAGTTTTTTTTTTTACTTTTTTTGGAATAAATTCAATTTAACACATGTTGAACAAGTTTCTGAATTATCGTGTTTCAAATTCACAATTTTTCCCACCAAATTTCTTGGGTGTGAAAATGAATGGGACCAAAAAGGAGAAAATATATATATTTTGTCTCCATATTTTAACGAATAATTATGAGTTTTTCGTGTGTGTGAGTGTGTGTATCTGTTTTCCACCAATTTTATCGAACATTTTCCATAAGAGTTTATTTCGAATATTTAAAATAAGTTTCCAATTATGATTTTTAAAAACCACTTTAATCGTGTTTTATAAATGTTGTTACATTTTTTTTCTTAATTGAAAATCGTTTTTAGTATGACAATTAGTCTCTTTAATATATAATTTAAATTATTTAAATAATAATTTTTATGATGTGAAGGAAAAATTGAAAAAAATTTGGAAAAAATAACTGTCATAAGTTAAGGAGGTTTCTATGCATTTTATTGGGGTGAATATAAGAAATTGTAATAAGTTTTTGAATTTATGGCAAAAAATATTTATATGAGATAATTTTACAAGATAAAAAGAAAATTTATATGATTTAAGTGAATTTAACTAAATTTACATAAGTTAATTAGTGAAAATGATTTATAAATTAGTGAACTAATTTGTAATGACAGTTTTGACTCAGTTTTTGTGGATGATGATTTGGGGGAAAATACTTGTTGAAATTTCCAATTAAAGAAACGTTAATTTGTGAAATTTGGAATGTAGGAATTTGTAAAAATTTTCTGTGAAACACTGATACAGTGCGGTCTAAAAGTGTTTTAATTTTAAATAATGAATGTTTTTTTAGGAAATTTCATGTGAATATTCTTGAGGTGTTTTTAAATTGATGGGGAGGAAAACATGTTCCTGGATGTGGGAACTGGACTTCTAAACTTGGTTATCTCGCTTGATTTAGATTCTTGTAGTTTAATAAATATATTGACTAAAGTAAAATTATGACCCATTTTTGGATGTGTTTTATAAGTTTTATAAGCTCAGAACGACTTTTCAGGAGCCTTATATGAGAGCTATAGCAAAATATGGATCGATTTGAGGCAATTCTACTAAGAAGATTTCTTTTTGGCGTTGTACAATGACATGGTTTCATTTATTTAAAATTTATGCTTTTTAAAATAATTTTTTTTCTAGAGGGTCATATCGGAGCTACAAGAATTTATGGACTAACCTTCGTATAATATTTTACAAGGAATTTTGCTTACATATTTTTTCAATTGGACCTGTTATTATTAAAATACAAATGTAGATGTGAAATCTAAGACCTTAAAAGTGATATTTGATATTTGTATGGAACTTAGCAATAGATCGACTTCGCATTATTTGGTATATCGATTTGAAATATCATAAGACTTATTTTGCGAAATTTCTTTTAAATCGCTTTATATTTACGAATTTTATGAGCTTAAAACCTCATTCCGGTACGAGATTTGTGTGGGAGGTGCGTGAAATATTGAACCGAATATGACTAATAGCAAAAAGAGTCCAAGTAACAATATGTACTTATTTTATGAAGATATTTCCAAAAATTACTCACAATGCTTACATGAATAGATCGCCTGCCAAACATTATGAAATCGACTCAGATAGTGATTCTGAGTAAATCGGTATACTTAAAGGTGGTAATGCAGGTAATGCAGGATATAATAAATAAAACAAAAATACAAAATTAAAATATCTTCAAATTTTACTTTAGTCTAATTATGTCTTCAACTTTAAGGGATACCGTAAAAGCGTATTTTGGGGGGGGTGTTTAGGAATCAAAGAATGCATGTTTTTTCAATCTAAACGTAAGTAAAATTTTGGCAATTTTTATATCCTCCACAAGGAACTTTGTCATTCCGTGTGTAATGTTAAGAAGGAATCTTTTCGGACTTTATAATGTATATATTCTTACATCAAATCAAAATCTGAGTCGATTTAAATATGTCTGTCTGTCTGTGTGTCTGTCCGCCTGTATTTCTGTTATTGTCACTCTCACATTAACAAATATTCACAGAGATAAATAAAATTTGGCCTTAGTATTCACTATTGTCTTGAATTGTTTCCTTTTTTAAAATCAGCAAAATCGGTTTAGTATATTAAAAGATATGGACCAATATCTGATGCAACCTCTAAGTTCAAGCGATGACCCATCGTAAATATTGTCTATTATAAGTCACTATATTGAAATGATATTTCGCCATAATATTAAGTTATTTGAATTTCATTATTATTCCAAAAATGATCAAAATCGGTTCAGTAGAAAAAAAGTTATCGAAAAAAATATAACAAATTTTATGACTCATTAAGTGTTTTTGTGTGTAAATTTGAGAAATGTGTTTATTATGAGTGTATGTGTGTGTATATGCTTATCTATGGAACCTAACGTATTTACTTCAGATGAATTTGTGGTGGAGGGTATTGAAGATTTGGCATAGACGAATGAAGTATTTTTACTTGTTTTTTCCTTTTTTAATTCTTTTAGCCACAGCGACTTATTTAGGAGGTCCAGCAGATGAAAAGTGGACTCTTATGATGATTATGATTTTCCAAATCAATTGGTAAACATTTGGAGAATATTTTTGAAAACTTTTATTAAAAAATATTTTGTAGTTCCAAAGTTACGGAATTTTCTCTAAAAGAGGGCGTTTTAGCTTCAAAATGTTTTGAAATCAGTCATTTATAAACTATTTTTTTAGAGTTATAATCATTTTTCATAAATTATTGGTATCAAACCTTTTACCAAATATTATTAACACAAAAACCTTTTAACACTTGAATGAAATAAATTCTTAGATGTTGACTCCATTAACTGCAAAAAAATATTAATTGAAAGTTTAATTTTACTATTAATTATTCCATTTTTGTCTTTTCTCTTTTATTGCATTCTTTTTTCGTAACAATTCCAAAAAATGTTTTATTTAATTTAATAATGAAATTAAAAACCATTAAATAATAATTAAAACCATTTTTCGGAGTATAAATAGAGCAATTAATTAGCAAAAAGCTATAATTGTTCTTTAAATTTCATCAAATTAACAACTTTAACACGCGAACGTTTTTTTGCTATTTTTATTCTATTGTTTGTTGCTACTTTTGTACCTTTTTTGAATTAAAATGAAAATTTTTGCAGTTTTAGTTCTTTTGGGTGTCAGTGGATGGACGGTTGCTGGTAGTTTACCTTATCATCACCATGATATTGGTCATGCCACCAGTTATGCTGTAGTAACCAAACATGTTGAAAAACCTCATCATGTACAGGGTTGGATAGGTAATCATTATGTCGATCACCATGATCATAATTATGATTTTCATAAATATCCTAAATATGAATTTGATTATGGTGTTAAGGATTTAAAAACGGGCGATATTAAAAATCAATGGGAACATAGAGATGGTGATCATGTTAAGGGTGAGTTCCAAAATAGATCACTTATAAAAAAATATATTAAAATTTTTCTTGTATCCTTTTTTAGGTAGTTATTCCTTAAAAGAAGCTGATGGCACCACACGTATTGTGGAATATTCTGCTGACGATCATAATGGTTTTAATGCTGTGGTCAAGAAAATTGGTCATGCTAGACATCCAGAGGTATATGCCAAACCTGCTCATTATGTTGGTGATTATGGACATCATGTTGCTCATGATGTTGGTTATGATCATGGTCATGCTTCCAGTTATGTTAAAGTTAATCAATATTAAATTGGAAAAGCAAAGTGGATTTTGAGCATTTCCAATGGCTGATTTTAAAGGCGTGATCCTGTGATCGAATGTGATTTTATATAGAGTTTATTTGTATAAAAATAATAAAAAACTTTAAATAAAATAAATTTTTATTGAGTTCAGTCTCAACATAAGGATTTTCATATATTCTGCTGCTGCATTATTGGACTTTTTGGAAAGTACCAGAAATTCCTCTCCCTGCTTAGTACTTTTTCATTTAGGACTTTTTTGTTTTAAATTTAACAGTTATTACAAAAAAAGCTCTTTGGATATGCAAAAAGTACCACAAATAATTCTAATTCTAAAATGGCGCCCTTAGAGGATGTAATTAGTACCATCAAATTTTCTTATATTAATTAAAAAGAATAATTTCAAAAAAGTACTTTTTAAAGATTCAAACGTACCAAAAGAACATATTTTGTCTTTACGTCCCTCAAATTGTTAACATGAATTACAAAACAAATATTATTTAATACCTTAAAAGAATTCATAAAGTACCACAGCATAAATTACCTAAAAAGTACCACAAGCTGTTTAAGTTGTAATATTTAACCTTCCAAAAAAGTACCTTTTAAAGATTCAAAACGTACCAAAACATAAAGTTGTCACATTGCAGCCCTTTAGAAATAATGTGGAGTTTATGAAAAGTACAAAATACTTTTAGAAAATTCATAAAGTACCACAAAGTAAAGAATCTGAAAAGGTACTAAAAATTGATCTTAAGCTAAAATGTTACCTTTAGAACATGTAAAAATACCATTTTTATATTTTTAAAGTTAAATTGTATTCATATTTAAATTCATATTTTTATACCCTCCATCACCACTAGTGGTGAGGAGGGTATATTAATGTTGTCATTCCTTGTGTAACGTTAAGAAGGAATTAGCTCAGACCTCATAATGTATATAAATATTTTTTGCTGAAATTCAAAATCTGAGTCGAACTATGTCTGTCTGTATGTATGTTGGCACACTCACATATACAATAATTGTCAAGATCAATGAAATGTGGCCTGATTATAAGTATTCCTCAGAAGTTTCCTATTTAAACCCAGCAAAATAGGTTTAGGATATAGAACGACGATCTGAGGCGACCTACAAGTTCAAGCAAAACTTTTCATAAAATTGTCAATTATATATCGACAAATGGGAATGAAAATTTGCCATAACATTGAAATATATATTATCAATGGAATGAAATATTATACATCAATGAAAAGGTAATTAAGTGCAGATTATAATGAAAAAATAATTTTGACAATATTGTTGTTAAAATCGACTTAATTTGCAAGTGGAAAATGTTGCCTTCATCGTGATAGTCAACAAAATGTCTACATACCTCAGCTTTTCATCGTGTAAAACAATTCAATATATTACGAACATTTGATGTGTGCTAAAGTGAAATTGACCTTAAATTGACGCAAAAGTACTGATTTTTTTAAATAATAAAAACGTCATATTTAATCATTTAAAAATTGATAAAGAAAATTATTGATATTTTATGAAAATGAAATTAACCATCTCTGATGCACAGTGGGCTAAAAATGTGTTTTGAAAATATTTCTATAATTTTAAAACTATGGAAAATTCTTTCTGTAAAAAAAATATCTATGAAGAGATTATTACTTCAAAAACATAATAGGTAAATAAGGACTGCGATCGAAAAATTCTCAATTCACAGTTTTCAGTAAAACTTTTAACACAAGTTTTATTTAATTATTTGGTTAAATTTTCTTTGTACAACATGCTGCTTCCATTCACAAGACTTCTTAAGGTGTTCACTTATGGTTGGCCTGAATTGGCATCCTAACCCTTCAGTAGTATATGAACAACAATGTGGTATTTGTACCAAAAGAGGCAAATCCTCCAAACTGTCCGGGGCTAAGTTCAGTGAAGGGATAATGGGCTCTTGTTAAAGGAGATTGAAGAACACAAAAAAGGTGTCCAAAAGTGTAGTAGATTTTAAACGGACAAGTAAATGAAACAGTTTCCGAAAAAGTTCATAATTTCATCATTAGTGATTAATTAGTGATTTTTTGTAAATTTTAATATTTATTTAAATCAAAAAAAGTTAAGTGGTTTCGTTTTTAATAACATATATGTATGTTAAGTATTCCTCGATCTCACTCCTTATAAATAAGATTTTTTTCTTTGAAGTGATATATGAATGAAAGTTTATATGGGACCTATGGGAAGCAAATAAAAGTCAAAATTTTATAAAAATAGTTTTCATGTTACTCTGAATGATGCGAGTTTCAATCCATTTGCTTCCCATTTATCGAAGCAAATGGATTGAAACTCGCATCATTCAGAGTAACAAGAAAACTATTTTTTATAAAATTTTGACTTTTAAGGGAGAACATTTGTTTGGAAGATACCTGAAATAATGGACCAAACAAAGACGATTTCAAGGGGTTTGGGATAAAAAAGAAAACATTATGCACCAATTTTCATCAAGATTTTTCAAAAATTGAGACCTGTAGAGTGTTCACAACGTTGAAAAATTAATAGTCAGTTGGACACACAGAGTGATGTACAGACATCGTTAAATCGACTCAGAAAGTGTTTCCGATGCAAATGTTATTCTTAAAGTAACATTATTTTCACAAATCTAAGGCATCCATATCTCGTTCCATGGACTCACTAAGAACTCATGCTATTTTTTACAGAAAATTATAAGGACTTTCAAAATGACAAATCTTTTCCAATCAATCTGAGATTTATATTCTGGTGATTTTTTAACTTCTTTGCCGGAGGCCATCAATATTGGCAGTCTAACCACCGGCCTCAGAATTTACTATGGAAATTTGGCAATTAGAATTTTTTTTTTTTTTAACTTCAGTACCGGAGGAGACTAATTTTAGCGGTCCAACCACCGATGTCAGGAACAACTATGAACTTTTATTCTTCCAAATCAAAAATGTTCCTTTGGAATTTCATTTAAAAAAATTAGTGATTGTGAAATTTAAAACGAACTTGATTGAGCGGAATTTTGAAAAAATAAAATTTTCTTCCTTTCCAAATTCCATTGATCCAGGGGATGAAGATCATTGAGCAATTTAAGCGTTGTCAATACTCATCACCAGTTTGGTTGGATTTCTCTTTAGTAAACGTAAATCACAAGAATTCTAAAGAAAAATCTTTATTTAAATAAGAAACATGATATTCGAATATTCGAAATTAGAGAATAATCGAATATCACTCTTCTAATATACATGAAATTCGTATTCCATAATTTAACTAATTAAAGTCCTTTTTGATCATTTTCAAAATCCATTGAAATAAATTTTTATAAAATAAAATTTGACTTTCACTTAAGTGAAAGTGAAATAACGCAGTACTTTCGCTTTTCACCATCAAACACATACAAATGAACACTCTTATATCCACAAAAGGCAATAACCGTTATTATGGGTGAAATGGAAAAAAATCACACAAAAACACTTACATCAATTGACATTATGATGAAAAGAAAAAAAAAACGTTATTTCAAAAAAATGTTTTCAATTAAAAAAAATAACTCAATTGCTTCACTCGATTATTTAACAGCGCGTAAGGAAAAACTGACGATAATAACGTTATTTTTTTCACTTAATAATTTTTATTTCAAAACACACACGATATGTCAATGTCAAGGACAAATTTACAATTAAACATGCATTGTGTTGAATGCAACGTATTTATACAGTTACAAAAACTTTGCAAAAATGCAACATCTAATAAAGTTTTTAGTCGTTTTTGTTTTTGATGCGAAATAAATGAAAAATGAAGAAAAACTTGTCTTTAACTCTCATGCAAGATCTTCATCAATTTTAATGGCAACAAATACTGGCATCCCAAAATACCCGTATTCAATATAAAACCACAATGGAAGTTGTTGTTATTACTATTATGTTGCATGTTGCATATGATTGTTTTTGGTATGAAATGGATGTTTGTTTAAAGATGTTTTATTTATTTATTTTGTTTTTTTGTTTTAGAAAAAGTTGTCTTAGATGTTTGGTTGGTGTAATCTTTACATAAATATGATTTTTACTTGATTTTCCAGCTTTAGTGGCGCCTACTAAATTTCAAAGTCAGAAAAAAATAAATTTTGAACTTTAAATTTGGCTGGAAGCTGCTGTCAAATATATAGACTCCCACAATTGTGGGAAATTTTATTTTAGTGAAGAAATGTTTTTTTTTCTTTTTTTAATAAAAATTATATAATTTTAAAATTTATTTATTTTTAATTAGTGATAAAGTTTTTGTTTAATTACTTTCAATTTTTGGTCAATTTTCATACCCTACACCATCGTAGGTGGTTTTGGTATTATAGGTTTGTGCTGATGTTTGTAACATACAAAAAGAAAATTATATAACACAAAACTTTAGTATACAGTTCGGCTGAGAATAACTTTCTGAGTCCGTCAGTTCCGTCCGTCTGTCTGTCTGTCCGGCAGACTGTCCATGTAAACATTGTGAACACTCTATAGGTCGCAATTTTTAAAATATATCTTGATAGAATTTTGTATATTTTATAACTTTGGACTAAGAACGAAGTCAATTGAAATTGATCATGTTTAGACCAATATAACCTATAATTCCCACACACATGTCCACCCGAAAAAAGGTTTTAAGTTCATAAAGGTCTTAAATAAAATGCGATTTCAATAATGTGGTCCGGTCCACGAATACCATACAAACCCCCTTCCAAATATCAAATGGAATGGCATTAATCACTTATAAACGTTAATGTTGTAATATCAAAAGGCAAAATTAAGATAATTATTAGCAAAAGTCGATGGGCCAGATTAAAAGAGAATTGGTCTAGCTCCCATATAACGCAAAAAAGTACATTTAAAAACGCTTAAATTTCACACAAATCATAGTGTCACAATATTTCTTTTTTAAATTCAATACCCAAATGACCAATTCTGGAGATCCAAAACTCATCCCCTGGATTCATTAAGAACTTATGCAATTTTTTGTAGAGAATTATAATGACATGACAAACTTTTCTCAATCAATCTTAGATTCATTTTCTGGTGGAGGTGGTCCAGCCACCGACCTTAGGACCAATTAAGAGCTTGTATTTTTCCAAATCAATTTGAAAACATAACAAACATTAAGGTGTAGGGTATTACATAGTCGGGCTTGACCGACTATAACAGTTTTACTTGCTTAAATAAATTTCAGTATAAAAAATTTCAATATTTTTGGTTTTTAATGGTAATAAGGGAAGTAAAATTGTTTTTAATTCACACACACACACACAAATAAGGAAAATATATATATTTTTTTGTGGTCAAAATGCCAAATTTCAAATTGCAATCACGAAAAGTGATATTAATTTTTTTTTTCATCCGCTATGCGGATGTAACTTTGGATCTACTAAATAGTTGCTATTAAACTTTTAAATAAAAGATCTTGAGCTGTTTTGCAAGTGATTTGCAAGATAACAAATTTATAATGGTTCAAGGGGACAGAGAGTGGAACTCCAAAGTGGTTCAAGTTTTTAATTAAAAAAAGGTTGTACTAAAATTCCACCGAAAAATTCCTGAGACATTTTCCAATAGATTTGAAAAAGCACAAGTTCTTAGTGAGTCCAGGGAACGAAGGGTGTATCTCCGAAAATAGTCACTTCGGGTATGTGAAGATTTCAAAACTTCACACAATTTCATTTATAATTTGATTGCAAAAAAATGTAAAAAAATGATTTTTTTACAAAAAAACGTTAAAAAGATGAGAAACACTGGTGCCGATTCCTATAACTGCGCAAACCTTTTTTTAAAAATTAGAAAAAAATGATAAAAGAAAACATTTAGTGAGCACCACCATAGGTAGTGGGGGTATTATGTGTTCTTCCAGATGTTTGTAACGGGCAAATTATATTGTCTTACCATCACTTTTAAGTGAACCGTTTGACTCAGAATCAGATCTTGAGTTGATTTAAGTATGTCAATCCGTCATGTAAAACTTGTTGGAAAAGTACAGGTCACAGTGTTGAAGATATCATTATGAAATTTGGTACGTGATATTGTTTTGTCACAAGGATGATGCCAATTGATTGGTTATGATTAGTCGAACTTTTCATATAGGCCCCATATAAATGTCCCCACCCCCCTGAATGGGGTTTTAGTCCATATAAATCTTAAATATAAAGGGATTCAAACCAAATTTGGAAGAAAAATCTAATTATATTCTTAAACGATTAGCCAAACTATACGAGGATCGGTCCATTATTTCTCATAGGTCCCATACAACCACTCTTCCAAATATCACTTTCAAACTCATAAATCGCAAAAAAGGCCGGAAATTCCCTTTAAAACGCATAAATTTTACATAAATGTAAACATAATAATCTATTGCACAAATAAGTATAAATAAGGAAAGCAAATTATACGAGGGTCGTTTATAAATTTCTCATGGCGGAAATATACAGTCAACTATGTGGTGTAGGCTATTACGTAGTCGGGCTTGACCGACCTTAACATTTTTACTTCTTTTTTTTAGTTTTTGCTCTGTGAAAGTCTGTACGCTTTCGTTTTGGGCGTTTTTTAATAAACTCTATGGGCCATATGTCCTCATAAATTCTCTATTGGGTTTAAGTGCGGACTGGAAGATGGTTAGTCCGACAGATGAATACTGTGTTGGACAAGCCATGAAGGAATTTTCATTAATTTTTAATTTTTGTTGGATTTTTTAGATTTGCAAACTGTAGAAAATTCGTTCCGAACCATAACACTACCAGCGTCGAAATTAAGTTATGACATCGTTTGGTGTCAAATCGGTGTCAATAACATGAATCGAATATGAATCGGAACCGTCTAAGGTATTTTTTACCTTTTCCACTCCTCTGGATGATTTTCTTTATGGCGTTTTTTAACATTTTGCCTTCTTTTATTTTATGTTTTTATGTCTTCGTAAAATGTGTGAAATTGTGCGAAAATTTGAAATTCTGGTAGAATAATTTTTTTCTAACAAATTTAGACGATTTTAGTTTCTAATTACATTGTGTAAAGCGCTGTTATTAAATAAATCAAAGTTAATCATGATCCCACCAGACTTATTAATATCGTTTTTAAATTTTTCAAAGATTGAATTAAAGTCGATTTTACACAATTTTATAGTCACTTTTATTTGGAATTTAAACTAAAAATGTTTTATCTAACAAATAAAATTCTAAAATTTTTTGTTGGTTAATTATTTAACTTTTTTACAACTGTATTGTTATTATCAGTTTAGTAACTTCAGCATTAAAATCTACATTTAATTACCTTTCCATTGATATATAATATGTTAAAATTCACTTTCAATTTCACTATGATATGGAGCTTTGAATATTACAACTTAAAAACTTATATACAACATTGCTTACTATGCGCTTCTCATAAATTCTAGACACCTCTTTTTTTTCGTTTTCTTGCTCTTAAGTAAACTTTTGTGAATCAAATGCCAAAATTATATGGCATTCAATGTACTAGGAATACGGTTTTAAAAATTCTCATTTAGTATGGTTTGTAAAATTGGTATAAATAGATAATTTTTAAAAATTTAAATAAATTTTCTGGATTGAAGATAATTTTTAAATTTATTAAATCATATTTTTTAAATAAAATGTTATATTGATTATAATTTAAAAATATGTAATTATTGATGGAGCACAAAAAGAAAAATTTTCTAAGAAAAAAGAAATTAAAATTAATTTTTTCAAAATGATTTTTTTATATTTTTTTAAAGTCCAAATCAAATTTGTATGCTTTCACTGCTCTTAAAAAGTCTGTGATTAATTTAGATATAATGAAAATTTTTAAAATTCTGTTTCGAACTCTTTAGTAGGAACTTTTAAATCTGGAACTTTTTGCTTTTAATGATATGTAAATGTTTTCTTAAAATAACCTCTTACAAAACTATTCTAAGAAGTTTCAAAATGAATTGACAAAATAAACGAACCTCGTATTTTTGATCCATTTTAGGTCAGTATATACAGATTTTGTGATAAATTTTCCTCTTTAAATTTTATGTGGAAAGTATTTATTTAAACCAAAAAGTATATGAACTTTTTGCACAAGTTTTTGGTGCCTGAGAACTTATCAAAAGGGTGAGAGTTTTAGGGATCTCTGATCAAATTGATGCCTCTAATCCTTTCATACTTCATATTAAATTAAAAAATAATAAAAATGAAATAACAATTTGGCTCGCGGTTTTCTCTGCTTATAGTGAACCTTATTAAGTCTCACACAAGTTACAGATTTATTTAAATAAAGTCGATTCTACGTCTCTGTGCAATTGAAGACTCCAAATGGAGAAATTATTTAATATTTGGTAGATTAAATGATCCGTAATAGACGAATTATTTTCAAATGCCTCAAAAGGTTCTTTCAAAAGATGTTTGATTTATATTAATTTTAAATATATGATAAATGAATAATAATTTTCAATTTATTAATTTTTGAAAAAAATACAATCCCTAAAGTTCTTTGACAGAATTTTGAGATGCTTTCATATATCGGTCTCTAACTATTTTCATTCCTAATACTAGAGCATCAAGTAAGCAATTAATTCGTATCAGAATTCGATTAAAAAAAAAAAATGAAAAAAAGGAAATGATATATTTTTAAGAATTTTGTTTGTTTTCCTTAAAAAATTTTAAAATTTGTTTATATCATTTTAATCTGTACTGAATTACCTTTCCATTGATATATAATATGTTATAATTTACTTTTCATTTGTCTACGAAATTTCACTTTAAATGTTACATCTACAAATAATCAAATTTGGTGCTTACTATGCGCTTCTCATAAATTCTAGGTACCTCTAAAATTATTCTCATTAAGTAAATTTTTATGAACCAACAACTAAACATTTCACGAAATCATTAATAAATCATAGATACATTTTTTTTAAATTCTCATTTAGTTTGGTTCGTAAAATTAGTATAAATACAAAAATTTTAAAAATTTGTTTTTTTTTTGAAAGAGTGAATTTAAAATAAAATCTTGTTAATTGATAGATTTTTAAATATTTTTATTATTTAATTATATTTCAATTTAATGAAAAGCAAACATTTTTTTTAAATATGGAAATTTTTCCAGAATTTAATTATTTGTTTTTAATTTAATTTATAATTATTGCAGGTTGTAGCATTTGTTCAATAAATATATATGAGAAATTTTTCATATTCAATACTTTTTGTTTTAAATGACGCATTTCGAAAACTTTTAATAAATATCTGATTATAATACTATAAGCAGTTTCAGAATGAATTGGGATTAATGGACAGTTAACTATTTTTAGTTTATGCATTTTCCCAATTTAAACTCTGTACCAAAAGAAGTTATATTTTCTAGTTGTTATCACATCCAGTTGGTGCTGCTGCACCTAAACTGAGCAATCGTTACTTAAGGTTAAGTTAAAATCTTAGATGTCGTTTGATAGGAGACTACTTAAGGCAGACTTTCAAATAAATTTGTAAACACTTTGCAAAAATATTTCGTATCATAGAAAACGTTAAAATGTGGAGATTTTTGAAGGGCCTCCAACTACATCTCTGACCAGCTAGAGCATGTGAAACATAAAAAAATTTAAATCTAATGAAAAACAAAGATTTGGCTCGCGGTTTATTCCACCTATGGAGGCCTTATGGTGTCCGTTATTCATTCGGTCAAAAGTTACAAATTTATGTTTAATAAAGACGATTCTACAACTTGTTGCAATAGAAAATTTGCTTAAAAAGTTCGTTCAAAAGATGTTTCATTTATATAAATTTTTATATTCAATTGATTTATATAAAAAATTATCCCTTAATAATTTTATTAAACTTTTAATATTAGAGCATCAACTAATTTGTGATAAAATTATATCTGAAATTTCGCTTTTTTTTAATATTTTCCAGAATTTTGTTTATTTTTCTTTAACAACTTTTTAATTTTATTTCATCATTAAAATCTATACTTAATTACCTTTCCACTGATATATAAAATGTTATACTTTATTTTTAATTTGCTTAAGTAATTTGGCCTTAAATATTACACCTTTAAATAATTGCTATTCTAAGCATGTGATGCTTACTATGCGCTTCTCATAAACTCTTGACACCCTTAAATTTTTTAAATAAGTTTTTGTTGCTGTTAAGTAAACTTTTATGAACCAAAAACTTAATTTACGAAGCATTTAACGAACCAAGAACACGTTTTTAATAATTCTCACTCAGTTTGGTTGGTAAAATAAGTATATATAATAGAAAATTTTCAAATCGAAATTTTATTTTTCCGGTTTGAATTGTAAGTAAAGCTAAATTAAATTAATAAAATATTTTTTATTTTAATACTTGTATTTAGCCTCTGTTAAATTATGATGTAATAAGAACTTTTAAAATTCAACTCATAACTTTTTTTAATAGAGTGAACTTTTAAATGTGAACCTTTTTATTTAAAATGGAGGGTCATCAACTACGTTTCTAAACAATTAAAATACTGCACTCCTAAACAAAATTTGTTATTTTTTGTTTAAATATCCTGCTTCGAAAGACTTCATTAAATAACCTAAGAATATTTTAAATGAATTCGAATAAAGAAAATTGTATCTCGTATTTCTTGGTTAATTTTAGTTAAATTCATACAGATTTTGTGGTACATTTTCCCCCTTTAAACTTTGTCTTGCTTTTCAGTTGCCTCCACAACTTTACTATTTATTAAAAAAGTGCTTTTGTTACGCCTAAACGAGGCAAATTATAAAATCTTAGAAAACGTTAAAATATGAAGATTTTTGAAGGGTCAACTCCAATATTAGCACAATATGGACTGAGACTGTTCAAGTCAATAATACAATGACAACTAGAAAAATCAAATTTCATTGGAATTGATATTTATTAAAATCTTTTATAAACTCAAATATGTTTTCCGGAAGGGGACGCCATATGGGAGCTACATCAAAATATGGACCGCTTTTTTTAAATTAATAACGTAAATTCTGGAAAGCTAGAAAATTAGTTGTGTGAAATTTTATTACAATTTGTTCTTCTTTAATAGTCTTATAAGCTGAAACCTGTTTTTTGTAAAGGGGGGTTGTACGGAAGCTATGGGAAAGTGTGGACCGACACACTTTAATAACATTAACTTAAGACGATTAGATTCAATTTTTATGCCATTACCACTTGTGGTGGTGGTGGGTATAAAAATGGAAACAAATTTAAAACCCTTTTCTGAAAAGGGACCTAATTGCAAAAGGGCCTAAGAGCAATAATTGTGCTCAATTTTAATAGAACTGATTTAAGTTTAAAAATCTTATAAGTGGAGCAAAATATGAAACGATATTTGTCAATAGAATTGGTTTTTATTTACTAGTTTATAAGCTCAAAAGTGTTTTCCGGAAAGGGGCCTTATATGGGAGCTATATCAAAATATGAACCCACATTAATAAAATGTATAAATATATTTAAAATAGTAAAAAAAATAATTGTGCCAAATTTCAGTAGAATTGGTTCATATTTAAGAGTTTTATAAGCTATAAATCGTATTATGGGAATGACCCTTATATGGGAACCGGGTCAAATAATAACCCCAAAACAATATGGCTTCTTTGAATTTATAATTGTATCAAAATAAGTATATATAATAAATTTCAGTAAATTATTTTAAAAATTGCGGCCCATATGCCACACAGAGGTTGGGGGTGTATCAAAATTTTGCATGTTATAGCCTATAACTTTTTTCCTGTTAATCAGATTTTGACAATCTTTTGCATGATGATGGAGTACGTGCAGTTGTATGTTAAAATTAAAGTTTTATTTAGAAGAAATAAGAAAAGTTCTTTTTCGGAATTTTGCGGTTGTTTCAGATATCGGTCTATAACTTTCTTGCTAATAAACCGATATAGCTGGTTTTAAATAGCAAACTTCTTAGGATAATAGCAAACAATGTGGCAAAATTTCATTGAATTCGGAAATTATTCTAGGCGTGAGAATGTTTTCAACAGACAGACATAGATAAATCGACTCAGATTTTGATTTGATGCCATAATATATATATACACTGTAGGATATGAGATGATTTCTTCTTGACGTTATACATGGAATGACAAAATAATATATCTTCATCACCACTTGCCGTGGTTAGCGTTACCTTTGAGATTTTTCAAAAAGTAACACAAAAAGGAGATTTGGGATTTTGTCGCGACAAAAAGGTGATTTGTGGAACAAAAGTCGCCATTGGTTTAATTCGCACTTTTTTCCCATTTAATGTTGAAATAATCTTGAGTATTAATCAATAATAAGGTTTTCTTTAATTTAGCACTATTTTGATTTCCATTATGATTTCGTAGAAGTGTCGCTTATGAATTTTTATGACTTTTTGGTTCTTTATTTTGATTTTTACCTTTTGAAGCCAAATGAAATGGAAATTCGTGAAGTTTTAAGGCGAAAATCCAAATTATAAAAAAGGAGAAATTTGAAAAGTTGAAAACTCGCACCATCGGCAACACCGGTGGTGGTGGAGGAGATAAAAATATCGTTGATGGAAACTCTATACAAATTCTGAGTAAAACAAAAGAAAAAAATGAACTCGGATTTTTATTATCGTTATAAATTTAATAATATTGCAACGAGTTAAAAACAACGAAAATTTTCAAATATTAAAAATTTTCGTTTTTATGCAAATTTTATGAACGAACCAAATGAGACTTGTAATGTTAAAAAATTTAAATCATCGGTACATTAAAGTTTACTTAAGAGCAATAATAACGAAAACTAATACTAACACCATCACAGATAATAACTTTATGGAAAAACCATTTTAAGGGTGCTTAGAATTTATGAGAAGCGCATAGTAAGGATGAAAAAATTATTGACGAGTGATTAGTTTTAGGTGTAACATTTAAGACCAGATTTTGTAGAATAATGAAGAGTAAAATATGACATATTATATATCAATGGAAAGGTAATTAAGAGTGGATTTTAAAAAAGTAATCTACTTTTCAATATTTTTAACGTGGAAGTTAATAAATCGAGTTAACAATGAAGTAAAATATATTAATAAATTAAGTTATCAAGTGAAGCTTAAAATAATATATTTCAACAGACTTTTAAATTCACAGAGGTGTTATATAGTCAATGACTTTAAAAATTAATGTATTTAAATAAAATTTCTCATAATATTGAAATAGAAATTTAAGCTCTTTTTCAAAGTCTGTTTTAATTAAGCCTCCTCATTTATTGAAATTGATTATTTTAACATTTCAATTTATTAGTTTCATATTCATTACATGAAACTTTCATTTTTTACAGTTATTCGAAAAAAAGGCTTTAATTTCATTACCACCTAAATATTCATCTCTTTATGGACAAAATTTTCAATTTTTGCATTGAATTTATTTCAAAATTAACGACAAAACATCTGCCACTATTAAATATTAAATTTAAAAAAAAAGTAGTAAAACTTATAATTGGTCTAGCACGACTGTTTAATACCCCTACACCACATTGTTGGTTATTAATGGTGGTTATCAAAAAATTTAAAAAACGACTCTCGTATAAATATATTTTTTAATTTGTGCTTAAGAGTTCAATTTATTATGGTACAAATATTTATGCAGGTTTTGTGAGTTTTAAAAGAATTTTTGCCTGGGGTAGGGAATAATAGGGTAGCTAGAGAAAAAATTTTGAACCGAACCTCGTAAAATTTCGTTATATTTATCTTTATTTGATAAATTCTCTATCACACTGCCAACGTATATGTGGGATTTAAGCCCTTCAAAGTAATATTTTCATGGGTTGTTGTATTGGATCTATGAGAAATTATGAACTGATCCTCGTAGAATTTGGTACATCATTCCATAATACTATTACATTTATTTCTACAAAATTTCTTTAAAATCGATTTACATTCAGGACTTAAATGATTTTAAAACCTCAATCCGGAATGAACATTTGTATGGGGGTGTGGTGAAATAATGGATCCATCATCACCAATTCCAATATACGTCCCCTTTGGGCCAAAAAAATGTCATGTGAAAAGTTTCATTAAGATATCTCTAAAATTGTGACCTGTATTTTGTTCACAAATTTCCTCAAAAACGCATATTACCCCAACAATCTACGGTGGTGTAGGGTACAAAAACTAAAATTTTATAAAAATTAAATTTATAAAACAAATAGAGAGGAATTAAATAAAGTTTTTTGATAAAAAAATTGCTACATTTAAATTTAAATAACAACTTTTACTTTCTTTTCAAAATGCATTCATGCATTTATTGTGAAAAAAGAAATAAAACGAATCGAATTGAAAGAAAACAAGTAAAAATGTTATAGTCGGTCAAGTTCGATTATGTAATACCATACACCAAAATGTTGCTTGTAAATTACAGCTACGAAAAATTTTTCAACGACCCTCGTATAAATTAATTTTCTGATTTATGATTGAGTTGAAAGTACATTATTATGCAAACATTTAGGTTAAATTTATAAGTTTGAAATAATTAAATTGAAGTTAGAGGAAATGATGGACAGACCCTCGTACAAATTCGATTATATATAGTTTATATTTATCTTAATTTGATGAGTTGTTATTTGCAATACCAACGTATATTTAAGATTTATGCTCTTCAAAGTGATTTTGTATGGGACCTTTGGGAAGTAATAGACTGATCCTCGCTTAATTTGGCACATGGATTTAGAAAACTTACATTTGTTTAATTTCGTTAAAATCGCTTTATATTTACAACCCGTTATGTAAAGTGTTCACAAACGAACGGACATCCTTAAACGATTTGAACGAGATTCTGAGTCGAACTTCGACTTTTATGGTCGTAAAACCCTGTTTCGGTAGAATATTTGTATGAGAGCTACCTGAAATATTGAACTGAATAATACCAATTTCAATAGGCTTCATCCTTGAGCCAAAAAAATGGCATATCGAATTTCATCAAGATATTTCAAAAATTGCTACCTGTAGATTTTTCACAACGTTTATTTGGACAGTCAACCGGACAGACGGATGGACAGACATCGTTAAATCGACTCCGAAAATGGTTTTGAATCGTACAGTATACTTAAAAGTGCTTGTATGTTACAAACATCTGCACAAATCCATAATACCCCAACGGTGGTGTAGATTATAAAAAGAAAAACTAGAAAAATTACAATAAAATTCAAGCCAAATTTATAAAACTGGAATTAACCACTCTTTTTTCAATTTACCTCCAACTCTACGTAAGTCCCACTAAAAGAGAGAATTAAAGTAAAATTGCAATTTCTCACTTGATTTCTGCAACAACATTTGTCATATTGATAAAAAGAAAATTATTTCAAATTGTTTTGACAAGTTGTTGTTGTTGCTATTTTTATTGCAAAAATTATGGAAAATTTTCCCTAAAAATATATAAAAACAACATAAAATAGTTAATGCGTTATTTATGTTATTTACTGTAATTTTAAATCACATTTGTAGGCTAAATTAATTAAAAATGTAAAAATAGAATAAATTGTTTAACAACTTTTATAAAATTTCTTCTGTTTTTTTTACATTAAAGTGATTTCGGCGTAGTGTTGATGCAACATATTACACTAACCCGGTTTCACCTGTTTTCGCTATAAACAGGAGTTCAATGAGCATTAAATAGCAGTAGTTAATTGCCATAAACTTGACTTGAATTAAATTTATGTTTCAAAGAAAAATATGTATGTTGAAGAAAACACTTTTGAGAATTTTGTATTTGCAACAGAAAAGTGTTAACAATAAAGCGTTTTTTTCTGTTAAAAAACAGAGTTCAGAAATCAGAGACCGAAAAGTACTTAACATACATTTATATTAATAAAATCGAAAATAGTAAATTGAAACAAAAATATTTTTATTGTTTTATTAGTGATGAAATTTTGCATCTTTTACGGAAACTCTTTCATTAACTTTTTTATAGTCCTTTTTGTCACTTTGCTCAACTCCATCTCTTTTTAAAATCTACAATATTTTTGGATATCTTTTTTGTGCTCTTCAGTTCTCAATTTTCTTTTAACAAGAGCCCAATTCATCCCTGCTTCTCTCTTCGCTTCTTACAGTTTAAAGGATTTGATTTCTCTTGGCACAACTGCCGTATTATTGTTCCTGACTTATTTACAACAGTGACAGCATGCCAAGTCATGCCAAAACCATGTGGACACATTATAACATCTTATGAAGGGGAATATACTTTTTTTGTAAACATTCCCTAATATAGAGCCATACCAAGAACTTATTGGAATAAGTTTTTTCTGTCATTAACTTTTCTGAAGCATTTCCTCGAGCATCAGCAAAATAAAAATTTGAACCAGGCACTTGCGAGAGCATAGAACTTTCCGTCATTTATTATGCAGCAAAAATATTTTTTTGAGAAAACTTAACTTCACTTTTCGTGCTTTGTTTTTGGTCTTAAAATTTTTATCAGAAATTTTTGGTCCTTCAAACATTAACTTTTCGTATTAAGAAGTCCGAGCACTAAGCTAGACGGACTGCTCTCCTACCAATTGTGTTGGGAGCTCTTTTAAAAATGCTTTCTATTTTCTTGGCTTTGGATACATAATGTGAGCAAAGGCAAAATAATACTTCGATTATAAGTTTTAGAGAACAACGTGTGTTAAGACTTTTGCGATCTCCGATTTAAAACATTTTATAAAAATGAATTCTGCCAGTCGAATCCAGGTGTTTACAATTTCTAAGGTTTCACCTTGTGCTCTTAATGGACTTAAAGGCGATGTTAAAGAACTATTACAATTGCTATGAAAAGGACACGTTCGCTGGTCATGGAAATAATTCAGGGTGCCTAGATTTCATGAGAAGCGCATAGTAAGCATTAAAAGCACAAAACAGTAATTACATTTAAGAGTAACATTTAAAGCCAGATTTTGTAGAATAATGAAAAGTAACACATGACATTTTATATATCAATGGAAAGGTAATTTAGTTTAGATTTTATTAAAGATATTATGTTTCTAATATTTTTGTTAGAGATGACAATAAATGAGGATTCAAAAATAAAGTAAAGTATATTTTTAAATTTGATTCTGTTTCATCCATCCCATATTTCTATTATATAGTACTATTTAGTGTTAGAAATGCAAACAAATTTTTTGATGTTCTCCCCAGTGTGCTTAACGGTGTGATTATGGGAAATGCTACGCACACGCATACATTTCAATGAAAAAAGTCAAGTTTTTTAACATAATTTTTATGGATTAGGAATTAAGGTATTTTTGCATGGCAAAATGGGAATGTTTTTTTATTCCTTGTTTCCTGTTCGGCCCCACCTTCAGTATTACACTCAAGCGCCATTGTGGTTATAATTTAGGTTTTCTGATTGTATGACTGATCTTTGTCCATTTTTTATGTTATATTTGTATTAGTTTGGGTTCGTTGTTTATAATGTCCCTAGAGATCTGTTGTTTATCTTGATTGTGCTCTATATTATTCAGGTTTAAAGTTTTATTCTTTATACTGCCAAGATAAGGTAAGATAAGCATTAGATAAAGATAAGATTAGAAAAAGATAAGATAAGATAAGATAAGATAAGATAAGATACATTTGGCTGCTTGGCCAAGCAATATTTAACTTATTTTTTAACATGGTGAATGTTGAAGTTCTATCGCTTTCAGAGATACCAAATACTAAATACTTTTGTGAAAACTTATCACTTGAAGGGAAATCCAATCTAGTCACATGTGTTTTTTTTCCATAAATTTTTACGGCAAAAAATTCATCTGTAACAATGTGAAATTTAAAGCTTCAAATTATTTCCATAAAAGTAAATGAAGAAAAGAGACATTGACGGGGATAAAATTTCCCATATATGAGGAGAGGTGACACCCAACTGAGCATTTTCAATTGACGGGAATATAATTTCCCAGCCTCTCTCCTTACAATTCGTCTGGGACAAAAGTGCTGAAATGTGCCAAGGAATATGTCATTTTCTCACCTTAGAAGATATTTATACTTTGTTTCACTTGCAATTAGGTTCCGGGATCTTGAGAAGAATCTTGTTTTTATTTCAAGGATCACCGGAAGATGTTGTCATCCTGCAACAAGATTTTCGATCAATATACTTCGATCAAGATACTGAAAAGATTTCTTGATATACATTAAGGACAAAAAATAGATCAGATAGCTAACATGCCTAACTAAAGGCTAAATCGATACTACATAGATCATATTGACTCGGGTTAAACAAAACATAAACGTACGAATCCTTAAACAATCCATGTTTGCAATTAAAGACACTGAAAGGATTTCTTGACAGATGCAAAAAAATGAGAAAGACTAGATAAGATAGCCGACATGCCTAAGTAAAGGGTCGTTCTACTGATTCGGTAATACATAGAACATATATACTCGTGTTATAAAAAATGAAGTGAAACGAAACAATCCCTTTAAAAACCATATTTTTAATTGAAGACACTGAAAGGATTTCAAAAAACAAAGACTAGATCATATAGCCAACATGTCTAATTCAATGGTTGTTCCAAGGACAATTTAAAGTTCGAACTGCTACCTGGAATTTATTTGCAATTTGCTATGTCTTACTTGGCTGGTATTCACCATTATCTTGATCTTGTAATTCTAATATTTTTCAGAAGTGAGTGAAATCTCAGTAGCCAAATTAGACACTTTAACACTAAAATCTCTAGTGATGTTGCAAAACTTAACTGTAGAGTTTCATATGCTTCTTCTTTAAGTTAAGTTTTTATACCCTCCACCACCACAAGTGGTGAGGGTGTATTAAGTTTGTCATTCTGTATGTAACGCCAAGAAGGAATCATCTCAGACCCAACAATGTATATATATTATTGCATCAAATCAAAAACTGAGTCGATTTAGCTATGTCCGTCTGTCCGTCTGTCCGTCTGTCTGTCTGTTGGAAACATTCTCACGCCTAGAATAATTGACCGAATTCAATAAAACTTGGCCACATTGTTTGTTATTGTCCTAAGCAGTTTGCTATTTAAAACCAGCCATATCGGTTTATAAGCAAGGAAGTTATAGACCGATATCTGAAACAACCTCAAAAATTCAAAAATGAACTCTTCTAATTTCTTCTAAAAATGTAATTGGACTTAAACAAAAAATTAATTTTAGCATACAATTACACGTGCTTCATCATCGTGCCAAAAATTATCAAAATCTGATTAACCGGAAAAAAGTTATAGGCTATAATATGCAAAATTTTGATACACCCCAAACTCTTTGTGTCATATGGACCGCAATTTTTAAGATAATTTACTGAAATTTGTCACAACTTATTTTTAAACCATTCTTAATATATGTTATAAATTTTATTAACATTGGTCCATATTTTGATATAGCTCCCATATAACGCCATTTCCCGGAATATGATTTATAGCTCATAAAACTCTTAAATTGCAACCAATTCTATTGAAATTTGGCACAAATAATTGCTTAACTATTTTAAATGTATACTATAAATTTTATTCACATGGGTCCGTAGTTTGATATAGCTCCCATATAAGGCCCCTTCCCGGAATGTGATTTATAGCTCATAAAACTCTTAAATTTGAACCAATTCTTTTGAAATTTGGCACAACTACTTTCCTAGCTATTTTAAATATATGTTATAAATTATATTAAGATGGGTCCATATTTTGATATAGCTCCCATATAAGGACTTTCCCGGAATATGATTTATAGCTTATAAAACTTTTAAATTTGAACTAATTCTTTTGAAATTTGGCACAATTATTGTTTCAACTATTTTAAATATATATTGTGAATTTTATTAATATGGATCCATATTTTGATAAAGCTCCCATATAAGGCCCCTTCCCGGAATTTGATTTATAGCTCATAAAACTCTTAAATTGGAACCAATTCTATTGAAATTTGGCACAAATAATTTTTTAACCATTTTAAATATATACTATAAATTTTATTCACATGGGTCCGTATTTTGATATAGCTCCCATATAAGGCCCCTTCCCGGAATGTGATTTATAGCTCATAAAACTCTTAAATTTGAACCAATTCTTTTGAAATTTGGCACAATTATTTTTTTAACTATTTTAAATATATGTTATAAATTATATTAAGATGGGTCCATATTTTGATATAGCTCCCATATAAGGACTTTCCCGGAATATGATTTATAGCTTATAAAACTTTTAAATTTGAACTAATTCTTTTGAAATGTGGCACAATTATTGTTTCAACTATTTTAAATATATATTGTGAATTTTATTAATATGGATCCATATTTTGATATAGCTCCCATATAATGCCCCTTCCCGGAATTTGATTTATAGCTCATAAAACTCTTAAATTGCAACCAATTCTATTGAAATTTGGCACAAATAATTGTTTAACTATTTTAAATATATACTATAAATTTTATTCACATGGGTCCGTATTTTGATATAGCTCCCATATAAGGCCCCTTCCCGGAATGTGATTTATAGCTCATAAAACTCTTAAATTTGAACCAATTCTTTTGAAATTTGGCACAACTAATCTCTAAATTATTTTAAATATATACTATAAATTTTATTTACATGGGTCCATATTTTGATATAGCTCCCATATAAGGCCCCTTCCCGGAATGTGATTTATAGCTCATAAAACTCTTAAATTGCAATCAATTCTATTGAAATTTGGCACAAATAATTGTTTAACTATTTTAAATATATACTATAAATTTTATTCACATGGGTCCGTATTTTGATATAGCTCCCATATAAGGCCCCTTCCCGGAATGTGATTTATAGCTCATAAAACTCTTAAATTTGAACCAATTCTTTTGAAATTTGGCACAACTAATCTCTAAATTATTTTAAATATATACTATAAATTTTATTTACATGGGTCCATATTTTGATATAGCTCCCATATAAGGCCCCTTCCCGGAATGTGATTTATAGCTCATAAAACTCTTAAATTGCAATCAATTCTATTGAAATTTGGCACAAATAATTGTTTAACTATTTTAAATATATACTATAAATTTTATTCATATGGGTCCGTATTTTGATATGGCTCCCATATAAGGCCCCTTCCCGGAATATGATTTATAGCTTATAAAACTCTTAAATTTGAACCAATTCTTTTGAAATTTGGCACAATTAATCTCTTAATTATTTTAAATATATACTATAAATTTTATTTACATGGGTCCATATTTTGATATAGCTCCCATATAAGGCCTCTTCCCGGAATATGATTTATAGCTTATAAAACTCTTAAATTTGAACCAATTCTATTGAAATTTGGTACAACAAATTTTCTAGCTTTTTTAAATATATGTTGTAAACTTTATTAAAATGGGTCCATATTTTGATATAGCTCCCATATAAGGCCCCTTCCCGGAATATGATTTACAGCTTATAATACTTTTAGATTTGAACCAATTCTATTGTATTGTGGGTCCATATTATGATATAGCTCCATTATAACGCCCCTTCCCGAGTAAATAAAGACCAATTCTACTGAAAGTCGACACAATTATTTTGCTAACTTATATGGGAGCTACATATAAAACCCCTTCCCGGAAAATAGTTTTGAGCTTATAACAAGCATATTTTTTGTTTTTGTACGCTCCACAGTACAAGTGGTAGAGAGAGAATATTAACTTTGTCATTCTGTGTGTAACGCTAAGAATGAATTATTTCAGACCCCATAATGTATATATTCTTGCATCAAGTCAAAATCTCAATCGATTTTCGTCAATCTCTTTGTCTGCTCACATCCGCAAAAATTAACAGAGCTCAATGAAAATTGGTAGAAAAAAGGCAGTTAGTAGAAAAATTTTATAGCCTAAATTGTAACTAATTTTATGACTAATTAAGTATTTCTGTGTTATATACATTTGTGAGTATATGTGTGTCTATGGAACCTAACGTATTAACTTTACACGAATTTGTGGTGGAGGGTATTTAAGATTCGGCATAGCCGAATATAGCATTCTTACTTGTTTTAAGTTAAGTTTAAGTTCTTTAAGTTCTTTCTTTAAGTTCTTTCTTT
Source organism: Cochliomyia hominivorax (assembly GCA_004302925.2). Lineage (NCBI taxonomy): Eukaryota > Metazoa > Arthropoda > Insecta > Diptera > Calliphoridae > Cochliomyia > Cochliomyia hominivorax. Next base: position 85,660,374 of record PYHX02000413.1, on the reverse strand, counting down.
TGTATCGTTTGGACTACAAAATGACATAAATGTATCTGATAATATTGGAATATTTGTCGATAGTCAGGCAGATATAATGTCGTTTAAAGCCATCAGACATTATCTTACTGTAGATTCCTGCACAGCCTGGTGAGCTATGCTGATCTGGTTCTCTGTCAATCAAATAAAAATTTTTTTATTTTTTATTTCTTGTGTTTTCTTTCACACAATTTTGTATTCCTTCTATTTTTTTGTTATATATTTTTTTTCTCTGTTTATCATATTTTATTTAACAGCTTAATATTTATTATTAATAATTAGTATTTGGTACATTTTAGTCCTGGATTCGAGCATTTAACAGCAACATTTTTATTGAATTGAGAGGATTAAGTGAAGAGATGTTCTGGATGAATGGCTTCAATTTACAATTGTTTAACATTAACATAACTAGTAGCATGACCATGACCATAACCATGACCATAACCATAACCATGGCCATGACCATATAGACCACCATGATCCAAAGCATTGACATGAGCATAACCCGACAAAATAGGTTTAGCATAAATTTCAGGATGATGAGCATGACCAATTTTCTTGACGACGGCATTGAAGCCATTATGATCATCAGCAGAGTATTCAACAACACGTGTGGTGCCATCGGATTCTTTGAGGGAGTAGCCACCTGGTAAGAGGGCATTTAATAAAGTTTTATTTTCTTAAGAGATTTATACCATACTCACCTTTAACCAAACCACCATCTCTATGTTCCCATTGATTTTTAATATCTCCTGTCTTCAAGTCCTTAACACCATAATCAAATTGATATTTAGGATATTTATGATGATAATCATATTTATCGTATAAAGCATAACCATGACCAAGACCCTTATCCAAATGGCCACCATACAGACCTGCCACACCCAAACCAACACCACCTGCCAAATGATGACCAGCACCACCACTTAAGGCAATATGATCACCATCATTATAATGATGACCTCCCAAATATTTAATTATGGGGGCATCATGTTTGGTAACCACCGTATAACTGCTGCCACCACCATGACCATAACTAGCCCAAGCTACTGTGGCCACCATTAAGATAACAACACAAACACTTAAGAAACGCATTTTGATTTTTTCGAAAATTTTGATTACAAAATAATTAAATAATTTTTTTTTGTTTTTGGTTTTTAACTTGAATACTCAAACTAAACTGATACTAATTGCAATTAATTGCAAACTATTTATACTTAAACAAAATTAAGTTTCTAAAAAGTTCTTGAAATTTTTTAAAAAGAATAATTAATAATAATGAAATTTTTATTAAAAAGAATTGAAAACTTTTTTTTAAAATTTTGCAATTTGCGTGTTATGGTTTCTTTTTATTTTATTTTATTTTTTTTAATTTTTAATTTTGATTGAAACAAATAAATAATAGAGTCATAATTTAATAATTAATAAAGTAGAGTATTAAATTAAAAAAAAATTAATTGAAATTTTTAAGCAAAATTCTTAACAAAAAAATTGTTTAAACTTTAATTAATTTTACATTAACATTCCCTTCAAAATCAATAGCAACAACAAAAAAAATATTGGTCAGTTTTTGGTGTTTTAGTGGTTGAGTGAATAGAAGATTTTTTTTATTAAAGACTTAATAATAGAAGACTTTAGAAGGGAGCTACTTAGTGGAAATTCAATAAAACAACAAATTTGTAACTTTATAAAATTCTACGTTGTGTAGTTAAATTTGTATTATAACAGGGTGTCTAGGAAATACATTTTCATATCCTTCACCCCCGTAAGTGGTGCAGATCTACCACCACTTTCAAGTACACCGTTCGACTCAGAATTGGCTACTGAGAACATTGTAGCAAGTCCGTCCGTCCGTCCGTCCGTCCGTCCGTCCGGTTGCCTGTTCATGTAAAGTTTTTTCGCAAAGTACAGGCAGTAGTTTCTAAGATATTTTAATGAAATTCGACACATACTATTATTTTGGTCCAAGGACGATACCCATTGAAATTGGTTGTGATTGATCTATTATTTCATATAGATCCCTTACAAATGCCCCCCATAATGGGTTTTTTAGCCCATAAAATTCCTAAATATTAAAAAATTTTATCCAGGCTTTGCAAAAATAAGTCATATTACATTCTAAAATAATAAGACAAATTATACGAGGATCGAACCATTTATTTGTTATAGGTCCCATACAACCACCCTTCCAAATATCACTTCAAAGCCCATAAATCGCTTATTATTATAAAATATTTGGTCATGTATGAGATAAATATGAACCAAAATAGCTGTGGGAAATTTAACGAGGGTCGGTACATAGTTTTTTCTAATTCCCATATGATCCCACAGAAAAAATTCCTTTAATATACATGAATTAGTAACATAATAATATATTGCACATAAATGCCACATGGTTAATTATACGAGGATCGTTTATACATTTTTCGTAGCAGACGTTTATAGTGAACATTGTGGTGTAGGGTATTAAATAGTCGGGCTTGACCGACTATAATATTTTTACCTGGTTTTCGAACGATTCAATTAATGTTTTCAAATTATTTTAGTATTTCAATTTTAAAAAATATCGTGGTCTACTTGCCGATACCCGATTGAAATTTGTTCTAGGAAGTGAGATCGCAAAATCTTAACACATGTTCTTTATTAAAACATTTGATCCAAGAACTATTTGTTTTTTTTATCAAGTTACCTTTGTAAAACTTGTCAGTTATTATGTTTAAGGTAAACAACTTGGATCAAGTAGAAGGAATGGTCCACATGATGCTTCCAAAGCAAGGATAAGAAACAGAAAACTTCCATCATATCCAATAGGAAAGTAGCCCGGACTATTTGGTACGAATAGTTTAAGCTAATCATACAAGTTCCCGACAAGAACGCTGCTACAAAACTGGAGTCCAATAAAACAGAGAACAAACATTGAAGTCAAGTTTTCTTGCTGCCTAATGGAAGACGAAATGTAGGTCTGACAGATTTCTTGCAACTTTCAGCTTAAAAATTTTGCACAAATATTTCACTATCTAATTGATAATTGTCGAGCCATACTTGGTAATAATTTCTAATGGACCAATTCTATCGTGCAACAACTTTAATTCATTCGAATGTTTGCTTGGTGTATGTGTTGAAGGGTATTTAAGATTCGATATAGCCAAATATTCTATTCTTACCTGTATGCTTTATAGAATTATTTCAAATAGTTCAGTATTATTTCAAACAAAATTCAAGGATGTCAACTGAGACATCCTGCAACATGTATTCTTACTAGTTTTACTAGCTGGATGACCTCCTAAAGGTTTTAGAAATCTATGTCCTGCTCTGATTATTTTCATACCCTCCAGCAACTCAAGTCATGAAGAGGGTATAGTAACTTTGTTATTTTGTGTGTAACGCTAAGCAGGAATAACCTTGAACTTCTTAATGTATATATTTTCTTGCATCATATCAACCTCTGAGTCGATGTCCGTCTGTCGTGTCAATCTGCCCGTTGTTAATACGCTCACATCCGCAATAATTTACAGAGCTAAATGAAATTTGGTTGAGAAGTTAAAATTAGCAAGATCGGTTCGATATATTATAAGATATAGACCTCAATAATGATCAAAATAGGGGCAGTAAAAAGAAGTTATAGCTAAAAATATGACTAATTTTAAACCTTAAATTTTCCTATGTTGAACTTATATTGTCTACCTTTATGTGGATATATGTAAGTGTGTATGTACGTACACTGTGTATGTATGAGATATAATGTATTAAGTTCACATATATTTGTGGTAGAGGGTATTGAAATTTCGGCATTAACCTATTACCTGCTCTCTCTATATCTTTTAATATACCGAATCGATTTTGCTTATTTAAACTTTTTAGGACAAAAACAAATATTCAATACATATTTTGGATGTAAGCGTGACCACAACGAACTTACAGACATACAGACATAGGTAATCGACTCAATTTTTGATCTGATGCAAAAATATACTCGTTTTGGAGAAGTTTGAAAAAAGATAAGAATGTTATATTCGTCCATGCCAAATCCACAATACCCTGTATGCTTCAATAACATTGATTTTTTTCTTATCCGATTTTGATGGTATTTGAAATTCTAATGAGGTCCATTTAGCTGTACGTTATAACCAAATTTTATTTCAATTTGGAGAATAGTTTTTGAAAAATTTTAAAAAAGTTTTCCTATCTTGTCTCAGATATGGATTTATAACTTCTTTATTACTGAAACGATCTGGTGAAATGCTTTTGAATTCGGATTATTATTGTTACCTTTAGTATGTTTCCACAAGACAGAAGGATATGGCTAAATCGAAACAGATTTTTAAGTGATATATTCATTATGAGGTCTTAGATGATTCCTTTATGGCGTTACATACATAATGACAAATGGAATATAACCTCTATCAGGGTGTATAAAAATCTCGAACTATTTCAATATACCGATTTTCGGAATTAATAAGTTATTTATACATCAGGTACAGAAATAATTAAAAATTCTAAATTATTTATTAGAATTAAAAAAATTCAAATTCTTGACATTAAAAAATTTTACTTTTCAAAATTATCGAAATTCTTTTACAACAACAAAAAGTTATGGTCAAAAATCAGCTGCCTCAATGGAACAGAATAAAAAGTTTCACAACCCCAATTAATTTTTTTAGCCATTAAACTCTTGTTTGCTTTTTGAACAAAAATTCAATTAAAGTCAATAAATTAATTTTATTTTAACTAAACTAATTTATTATAATTTTTATTATTTATTGTTATTGTTATTGTTATTGTTATTGTTATTGTTATTGTTATTATTGCTGTTTTATTATTTTCAAGGTCATTGCAGTTCTATTTAATACAATTTATTATTCTTTTTTTTACAAACTCTCCTTTTTCAATTGTTTCGACCACAAAATAATCGAAAAGGAAAAAAATGTTATTTTTTATTCATTCATTCAACCAAAAAAAGTCATCTAAATATTGAACAATAACTTGTGTGGTTATTTGTTTTTGTTTTTGTTTTTTTTACCAAAAAGTTGTTGTTGTTGTTGTTGCTAACCAGCTTGTGTTGCCATACTTTTGCAGATTTGTTTGATTTAAACCGCAGCAGGTGCTGGTTTGTGATTCTCCTTTGTGATTTTTTTATAACGTATTTTTTGCTGTTTAAGCTTTTTTTCTGACTTCATTGCTTTATTGAGTATTATGAGGAGCGATTGGAAAAGGGAGGTAAAATCATGAAAAATGAAATGTGAAATGATAATTTATTGAAATAATATTTGTAATTTTTTACATGATTAAATACAATATTAGAACATATTAAAAATAAATATTAAGGGTATTCAGGTGGTGATGTAAAAATAAGAAAAAATGAAATTAAAACAAGTAAGAATGCTATATTCGGCTATGCCGAATCTTAAATACCCTCCACCACAAATTCGTGTAAAGTTGATAAATTAGGTTCCATAGGCACACATATACTCACAAATGTATATAACACAGAACCACTTAATGAGTCATAAAATTAGTTACAATTTAAGCTATAAAATTTTTCTACTAACTGCCTTTTTTCTACCAATTTTCATTGAGCTCTGTTAATTTTTGCGGATGTGAGCAGACAAAGAGATTGACGAAAATCGACTGAGATTTTGACTTGATGCAAGAATATATACATTATGGGGTCTGAAATAATTCATTCTTAGCGTTACACATAGAATGACAAAGTTAATATTCTCTCTCTACCACTTGTAGTGTGGAGCGTATAAAAACAACAAATATGCTTGTTATAAGCTCAAAACTATTTTCCGGGAAGGGGTCTTATATGGGAGCTACAGCAAAGTTTGGACCAAGATTGTTCATATTTATAATATACTTTTATTATAGTTAGAAAAATCATTTTGCTAAATTTTAATGGAATTGATCTTTATTAAAATGTTTTATAAACTCTAATCCGTTTTCCGGAAAATCCCGTTATAAGGGAGCTATAGGAAAATTTGGACCGATACAGGGCAAATTAATATAATATTTTCAGAACAGTTAGCAAAATAATTGTGTCGACTTTCAATAGAATTGGTCTTTATTTACTCGGTAAGGGGTGTTATAATGGAGCTGTATCAAAATATGGACTCATGTTAACAGAATTTATAACACATATTTATAGCTATAAAATTAACTGTGTCAAATTTTAATAGAATTGGTTCAAATCTAAAAGTGTTATAAGCTGTAAATCATATTCCGGGAAGGGGACTTATACGGGAGCTATATCAAAATATGGACCCATGTTAATAAAACTTACTACATATATTTAAAATAGCTAGAAAATCAATTGTGCTAAATTTCAAAAGAATTGGTTCAAATTTAAAAGTGTTATAAGCTATAAATTATATTCCGGGAAGGGGCCTTATACGGGAGCTATATCAAAATACGGACCCATGTGAATAAAATTTATAACATATATTAAGAATGGTTTAAAAATTAGTTGTGACAAATTTTAGTAAATAATCCTAAAAATTGCGGTCCATATGACACAAAGAGTTTGGGGTGTATCAAAATTTTGTATATTATATCCTATAACTTTTTTCCGGTTAATCAGATTTTGATAGTTTTTGGCACGATGATGAAGCACATGTAATTGTATGCTAAAATTAATTTTTTGTTTAAGTCCAATTAAATTTTTAGAAGAAATATTATGAGAGTTCATTTTTGAAATTTTGAGGTTGTTTCAGATATCGGTCTATAACTTCCTTGCTTATAAACCGATATAGCTGGTTTTAAATAGCAAACTGCTTAGGACAATAACAAACAATGTGGCCAAGTTTTATTGAGTTCGGTCGATTATTCTAGGCGTGAGAATGTTTCCAACAGACAGACAGACGGACAGACGGACAGACGGACATAGCTAAATCGACTCAGTTTTTGATTTGATGCAATAATATATATACATTATTGGGTCTCAGATGATTCCTTCTTGGCGTTACATACAGAATAACAAACTTAATATACCCTCACCACTTGTGGTGGTGGAGGGTATAAAAAATTGGAGTCTAATTATACGTTTTCGGGAATAGGAAATTTCACATTAACGCAGTGGTTCAATAACTCTTGTTTGGAAAAAATTCCCTAACTTTTGAGATACTAGAGATATCTGAATAAAGTAGTATATTTTTATAGCTAAGATATTTCTGAATTTAGAGGTGAATTGTAGGGGTTTAAGTTCTTAGCTCGATAAGATTTGTTTTTTGTTCCTTACTTTATAATTTTTATACCCTACACCATTTTAGGTGATTAGCTTGCGAGTATCGCATCCACTCAAATCACTTTCTGAGGAGATTTAACGATGTCTGTTTGTCAATCCGTCTGTCTGTCAGTCCGGCTGGCTTATCTTGTAAATATTGTGTACAGGTCTCTTGGTACATATTTTTATTTTTGGCCCAAGGACGATGTTTATTGAAACAGTCTGTATTATATCCAATATTTCAGGAACCTCCCATACAAATGGCTTTTGGGTATGAGGTTTAAAGCCCATAAAAGTCCTAAATATAAAGCGAATTTACATTTCGTATAAATATTCCTTGTGATATTTTATAAATTATACGTGAGTGAGTTCAGTGTTACTCATTGGTTCAAATCTCACATATTGGAATTGTAGTAATAATAGATCAAATTAAGATCAGTATAAGCAAAAATCTATGTACAAAGTTATATAAGGGTCGGTCAATTATTTTCCTATCACCCATTTAACACCCGGCCTCCTTAAAAAATTCATTTTAAAACGCATAAATTTGCAAACTTAAGTGTCGTTCATTAATATTTGGAAACTGACATTTATAACCAACATTGTGGTCTAAGGTATTACATAGTCAAGCCTGACCGACTATAGCATTCTTAATTGTTTACATTTCCAAAAGAAATCTTAATAATTCATGGTCTAATTTTATACCCTCCATCACCAAAGGTGGTTGGGATATTATGCGTTTGTACATACGTTTGTAATATGCAGACTGAAATAATGTTATATCCACTTTTATATATTTACGGTTCGACTCAGAATCACTTTCTGTGTCGATTTAATTATGTCCATCTGTCCGTCTGTATTTTTCGGTTGGCTGTCCATATAAACATTGTGACCAGACTACTGGTCATCAAATATCTTAATAAAATTTTGTACATATTCTTATTTTGGTTTAGGTACGATCCCTATTTTCATTGGCTTCGGTCCAATATTTCAGATACTTTCCATACAAATGTTCTTCCCGGAATGGTGTTTTAAATTCATAAAATTTCTAAATACAAAGCGATTTAAATGAAATTTGGCACAGGTAAGTTTTATAAAATTCTAAAATATACGAGAGTGGGTCCATTATTTCTTATAGTTCCCATACAAATCCCATTCTAAATGAAACTTTTAAGGGCAAACATTTCACATATATGTTGGTATTGTAATAATAATTGGTCATATTAAGATAAATATAAACACAAATTGATGTGAAAACTTATTCGAGGGTCGGTTCATAGTTTCATGTAGCCCCCATTTAATCCCCCAAAAAAAATCATTTAAAAATTTATAAATTGAACATAAATCTTAGTGTCATAATAATGTACTGTACACTTAAGAATGAAGCAAAAAATCAAATTATACGAGGTTTATTCATGAATTTGTTAAAACTACCATTTTTAACAGGCGATGTGGTGTGTATTAGTTAGTCGGGCTTTCTCACTTATTTTAATATAGAAATCTTGAAAATAAATTTCTACAATGTTATTTTGTTGGAGTTTGGTTTAAGGATTTACCCACAAATCCTAACAAACTTTAGGAATTTTGAAAAAAAAATAAATCATTGTTGGTTGGTTGGTTGGGGTTTTATGTTTTAGAGAGACATTTGGAAAGGACCTATAAAAATAATTCTATCGCGAGCTTAAAAATATGCCGAGGAAATCAGTGTAATTTTCAGTGTCGACTTAATGAAGTCCCTCCTCCCGTTAATACGTGTGACCAGCTGGATAATTGGCTGGCTGTTAGGGTAATGATCTTTCTAAGGTTGGAATTTTAAAAATATATCGATGAAATTTGGTGCAGATGATTTGTTAAAGATGTTGAAATTGGTGATGAACGGTTTATCTCTTGTACAAAATTCCTTTTGGAATGGGATTTTAAAGTCATTAAACAAAGAGATATTGAAATATTTATATTCAATTTGGTTTAAGTGAATTTTGTATAAGTGTTAGTATAAATTACAAAAAGATAATTTCTTAAAAAGCCACAGTTACCATACGAATTACTTCGGAAATGTTTTTTTAAGTTTAAAAACCTTAAAAATATGTTCATATGGTAATAATATATTATATATTTCAGATTTATAGAACTACAATTAACTTCTCCAAATTTTGGCAAATAATGATCTATAATTTTTTATATCCCTCAATTAGCCTTCATTTTCGAATGTCACCTTAAATAGCACAAATCTTTCATGTATGTTTTTGAATATATAGAAGTATAAATCTTAATAAAAATTGAACGAGGGTCGCACAATCACTTTGCATGACTGACTTGTAGAGTTGGATATTATATAAAATGTCATTTTATTAAAGTCTTACTTGTTTTTTATCCATAATTATTGTCTTTTTTTGACCATTTGACCTTGAAAACAAAATCAACTTTCTTTAAATTCGAAATAATTCCAATTTTTTTTTAAATTCTACATTCATATTTTTTTTCCCACGACTGCCATGGAAAACCATTAAATTTTTTGGACACTTTATCACACATTGTAAATCAACAAATTGCCATGAATTTTGTGCTAAATGCTACTAAATCAATTGTAGTTTTAATAAAAATCTAACTCTATTTATGTTTTTTTTACTTCGGTAGATTTAACGCCCGTAAAAGAACATTAATTATCACACCTCTTTTTTTCGGCAAAAAAATCACCATTATTAGTTAAAACAAATTTTTGCTTTAAAAAACACAACAACAACATCGAAATATGCTTTAAGGCGATAATCTAAACTTAAAACTGAAATTGAGTTATTAACTACTTTAGTAACAACAACTAAAACAAAAATGAAAAAAAAGAAAAAAATATTTAAACTATTAAACCCAACAAAAAACCAACAACAAATATTTTATAAATAATATTTACTTGGCCAATTATTTTTGATCGCACAGTGAGTCCTAAACGAGTTTTAGGTAATAATTTTATTATTTTTGAAACATCGCACAGTGTATCCAAATTGATTTTTTTTGGTAATAATTCTATAACTTTTGAACCGTTAGAGATATTTTAAGGAAATTTCACTTGGTTAGAACTGAGGTATATTTGAGATGACTCGAAGGAGTACAAACCCTTATCTTGTCAGGGGAGTAATCGGTTACCCTTCAAAGTTGCCCACCTCGGGTAGGTTAATTTTTTTAGAAATTCATTTATGAATTGTAAATTAATAATGTCAGCCAAGTTAAGAACTTCTTATACAAATATTTGGTATCTTTGAAAACGTTTATGTGTGAAAATTCACATATTTTAAAGAAAAAGTACGTGAAATGTCATTTTATGTCAAAAAATTGTGAAGAACTTCAAATTTCAAATTTTTGTTATTTAGAAAAATAAAACTAATTTTTAAACCACAATTAAATTGAAAGAGATAACGGTATTAATTTGAAATTTTAATGTGATATAAAGGAACTTATATATATATATATAAATCATATTCAAAAATTTTACATTTTTTCATTTAAATGATCATCCTGTCATTTTAAGGATCGTTCGAAAAAAGAAAGACTTTTTCGATGTTAATCGGATATATGTGGCTATATATATGTGATATTTTAAAGATGATTTAGGCTTTGTGGTTTGAGAATTTATCAAATGAATCAACATTTTCTTTTAAAAGTTTATCAATTTTACATGGGGCTTGTGGCAAGATCTATGCCTCGAGTTCATCCAGTTCTAGTTTACACATATGCTCGTAAAGACTTCTTTAAAAAACTATACAAAATATTCACCAGACCTGAACAAAAAATATTTTTATCAGTGAATAAATGTTGCCACCTTTTTGGTAAAAATCCTAAAAATCTATTTTTTACAAAGTTCCAAATTCAGATTGATTTCACTTTTTATCGGATTGATATATCTATATTGTTGTTGTAGCAATATTTTGAAGAATTTTGTAGGAAATCTTTTTGATATTTTTAAAACGTTTCGGGATGTACATTAAATCCGCTAATTTAAAAAGTTAAAAATAGATTAAAATTTATTACGTCTAAAATATTTCTGAAACTATGAGAGATGTCCTTATATAAGGATATGATTTTAGATATACGGAGGAATTAACTCTAAAACAGTTTTCTTGCCATAATTCATAAATTAATTTTTAAGATTTTTGAAATAATAACATACCCAAAGTGGTCAACTTTGAAGGGTCTCTGACTATACTCCAGATTAGACAGACGCCTGTGCTCCTCTGCATCAACTGCAAAACACCTCAGCTTTAAACTTGTAAAATTATATTAAAATATCTTTAACGATTCATAAGTTACAAAATTATATCCCAAAAATATCGATTTGGACACACTGTACTACGTTATTTTGTTAATCCAAAACTCTTTATTGTATAATTGCACGTTGTAGTTGTTGTTGTTGCTGCTACTGCTGCTGCTTTGTTTAAAGTTGCAACTCATGACCAATAATTTTATGAAAATAGCAATAATGTAAAAAATGTTTAACAACTATTTAATGGGGTAATTGTGGCTAAAATAAATTTTATACTAAATACAATCATAATAATAAAGCTTAATACTACAAAACCAAATACATATTATTAATATTTAATCAGCCTATAAAAACCCAAAAAAAAAAAATACCTCAAATTCATGAAAACACGAATAAACAACTTTATTAAATTTTTGCAAAGCAAAAAAATAAATAAAACAAAAATTTATTAAATGTAAAAGTAAATATTTGTTTTGTTACAACAAAAAAGTTTCTACTGCCTTAGTTAGAAGCTATAAAGAAAAAAAGATGGTATTATTCGATCAATTCTAATTGTTTATAAAAACTCGTTTTATTATAAGAATTTTATTTTGTAACAATGAAGAGATTCAGGAAAATTTTTTCTGATCATATTTATTTAAAGTAACTAAAACACAAAAGACTATAATCTGGGACGACTTAAATTTTTTTAAAAGGTCAATACTTTGTGTAAAGAATTCAAACTTAAATTTTTGGAAATCCAGGTTCTTGAAATCGCATATTTAGATTCCTGAGTCCGTTTTGTCCTTTAACTGTAAAATGGTCTGGTAATTCTAGTTTCTCCATAATATGTTGATGATTTGTTCTTCTTCCATTTAGAGTCAGTACATACAAACATAAATTTTAATATGCTGGACATAGAGTATTGTTTGCAATGCTGTAGCGGAAGCCTTTAATCTGTGATGACTTTAATTATTATTAAAAATTTTTTATTTATTAGGAAAAACATGTAAAGATATAATAGTCGATCAAGTCCGACTATATAATACCCTACACCACAATGTTGGTTATAAATAGCAATTACGAAAAATTTATAAACCACCCTCGTATAATTTTATTTCTTTGATTTATTATTATGGTGAAACTAACATTTATGTGAAATTTAAAATCAAAAATTTTTTGGGGGTTAACATGGGAGCTAAAATCAATTATGGACCGACCCTCATATAATTTTGCACATAATTTTTTGATTTTATTTATATTAATTTGATCAGTTATTGTAATAATAAAATATATGTGAGATAAATGCCCTTCAAAGTGATATTTGTAAGGGATCTTGTATTGAATCTAATAGAAGTAATGGACCGATCCTCGCATAATTCGGTAAATCATTTAAGAATATCATAATACTTATTTTTGTCAAATTTTGGTAAAATCGATTTACATTTAAGAATTTTATGAGCTAAAAACCTCATTTCGGGAGGACATTTGGATGGGATGTACCTGAAATATTGGACCGAACATGGTCAAAAGGCTTCGTCTTTGGGCAAAAATAATAATGTATACCAAATTTCATCAAGATGTCTCAAAAATTGGAACTGTAAAGTGTTCATAATTTTTACATGGATAGCCAGCCGGACAGACTGACGGACATCATTAAATCGATTCAGAAAATGATGACTTATATTCTGTATATTACAAACATCAGCACAAACGCATAATACCCCAAATACCTACTGTGGTGTAGGGTATAAAAACTTAATTAAATGTCTTCAGAAAAATACACCACATATTTTGGGAAAACTCATTTTGTTTAAGAATGACGATAATTTGTGATCATTTCAAATTAAAACAAAATATGATTTGTTTTTGCTAAGAAAGTCTAAAATTGCAATTTTAAAAATGTAATGGTATTAATCCAATAAGACCGACTATATACTATGAAAAATTATGCAGAGATTAAATGAATGCTATCGGAAATTTTGGACCACTATATGTTAATTATAGTCCGGTTTATAAAATTTAATTCAAATATCCTCATATTTGTGAATTTTATGACTTGAAACCACCAATTCGAGATAATATTTGTATGGGTGCTACCTGAAATATTAGTCAAAATATAATCAATTGTATGAGGTTTCATTCCCGGCCTAAAACAATAATTTTTTTTATTTTGAATCAAGATATATCTGAACCTATGACATTTGGAGTGTTTACAACGTTTACATGTACAATCACCAGAACGGACAGACATTCGGGTGGACCGATATCGTTAAAAGTGATTCTGAGTCGAACGATATGTAACAAAAATCAACATTAAACTATAATACCTTCACTTCTGAAATTTCTCGAACATATTTATTTTCATATAAGAATGAACATTTGATTATGCTGAGACCATTATTTAGTTTAGTTCCCATATAAGTCTCCTTTTCGGAATGCAATTCCGAAATAGTGCTTTAATCTTTTAAAAATCATGCAAAATTATGTTTATATTTTTTTTAAATAATATGTAACTAATAATAAGGTCTATACATCGTTATAGTTCCAATGTTGGCCCCTTTGCCGGAATAGTGTTTTTAGTTAAAAAAAAAAAAAAAAAACTTTTGACGAAATTATTTGCATTTTAGGTGGTTCTATTTCGACTAAAATTTTTGGGTCTTGCAAAAGCTTTCTTAATATATACAAAGAGTAGAGCGTAAGAGGGGAAGATCCAGAATTAATAACATGTAAATAAGAATTAAATCAAAAATCTTTAAATAAGAAAATTGAGGTCTTTTTAAAGCACTAACTATGACATTACACATACAAAACAAAGGGAAGAATTTTTTGGGCGGACAAGAAAAACTAATTTTTGTTATACCCTCCATCACCACAAATGGTGATGAGGAATCATCTAAGATCTCATAATGTATATATATTTTTCAAATCAAAATCTGAGTCGATTTAGCTTTGGCCGTCTATTTGTTGTATTTCACATCCACAATAATAAATAGAGCTCAATGAAATTCGGCCTGAGCATTTGCTATTAATCTGAAAACTTCCGTTTTTGAAACCGCTACTCACGGATTAATAGAAAAAAATTATGGATGAGTGAGATAACCGCCTGAAGCAGACGAATTTGAACAAGGATTAAAAATAAATTTCCATTAAATTTGACTCCGTGATTACTGTGAATCGCCAAAAATTTTTTGAATGGAGCATCGAGGAGGGAAATACCTCTTTCAAACGCAACATTTAATTTTGCATAACTCAATAATTTAGTATAGAAAATCTCAGGAATCGTGCTTTAAGATCCATTTTTTGTGGACCACAAAATTTGCAAATAGGGAACGAAACTTTTAATATCGCATATCTACTAAATCACCAAATTATAATTGAATATGGAAAGTTTATTTATAAATTGATCGTGGTTTATAGATTCGGCACAGCCAAATATACTATTCTTACAAATAACTCGAAAACAATAAAAACTAAATATCAATGATTTTTATACGCCTCATGAAGAACTAAAAAACAGTAAACAATTTTTAAACTGTCGGAGGTACCTCACTTTGTGCCCCTGCTGTCATACTACCGTTGATCATAAGTAATTGTACAATGGAGATTTCCCTAAAATTAGACAACTTCCGATGTAATATTTCTTCAGATATTCGATTGCGTTTCGAGGATGGTAACTCCATGGATCAATATATTTTCATTACTCTTTAAGAAAGTGATTGGGGCTAAATATTTTAGCTGCTGCTGCATAACTTCTACAGATAAACAATAATTAATATCTGAAATCTATGGTGGCCAGTAAAACTGACTTCTCCAGTTATTATACCCTCCACCACCACAAGTGGTGAGGGTATGTTAAGTTTGTCATTTTGTATGTAACGCCAAGAAGGAATCATCTCAGACCCAACAATGTATACATATTATTGCATCAAATCAAAAACTAAGTCGATTTAGCTATGTCCGTCTGTCCGTCTGTCTGTTGGAAACATTCTCAGGCCTAGAATAATTGACCGAATTCAATAAAACTTGGCCACATTGTTTGTTATTGTCCAAAGCAGTTTGCTATTTAAAAGCAGCTATATCGGTTTATAAGCCAGGAAGTTATAGACCAATATCTGAAACAACCTCAAAATTTCGAAAATGAACTCTTATAATTTCTTCGAAAAATGTAATTGGACTTAAACAAAAAATTAATTTTAGCATATAATTGCACGTGCTTCATCATCGTGCAAAAAATTATCAAAATCCGACTAACCGGAAAAAAGTTATAGGCTATAATATGCAAAATTTTGATACACCCCAAACTCTTTATGTCATATGGGCCGCAATTTTTAAGATAATTTACTAAAATTTGTCACAACTAATTTTTTAACCATTCTTAATATATGTTATAAATTTTATTAATATTGGTCCAAATTTTGATATAGCTCCCATATAAGGCCCCTTCCCGGAATATGATTTACAGCTTATAACACTTTTAGATTTGAACCAATTCTATTGAAATTTGACACAGTTAATTTTCTAGCTATTTGAAATATATGTTATAAATTTTATTAACATATAAATATGTGTTATAAATTTTGTTAACATGGGTTCATATTTTGATATAGCTCCATTATAACGCCCCTTCCCGAGTAAATAAAGACCAATTCTATTGAAAGTCGACACAATTATTTTGCTAACTGTTCTGAAGATATTATATTAATTTGCCCTATATCGGTCCAAATTTTTCTATAGCTCGCTTATAACGGGATTTCCCGGAAAACGGATTAGAATTTATAAAACATTTAAATAAAGATCAATTCCATTAAAATTTAGCACAATGATTTTCTAACTATAATCAAAGTATATTATAAATACGAACAATCTTGGTCCAAATTTTGCTGTAGCTCCCATATAAGACCCCTTACCGGAAAATAGTTTTGTCATTCTGTGTGTAGCGCTAAGAATGAATTATTTCAGACCCCATAATGTATATATTCTTGCATCAAGTCAAAACCTCAGTCGATTTTCGTCAATCTCTTTGTCTGCTCACATCCACAAAAATTTACAGAGCTCAATGAAATTTGGTAGAAAAAAGGCAGTTCAGTTGAAAAATTTTATAGCCTAAATTGTAACTAATTTTATAACTAATTAAGTATTTCTGTGTTATATACATTTGTGAGTATATGTGTGTCTATGGAACCTAACGTATTAACTTTACACGAATTTGTGGTGAAGGGTATTTAAGATTCGGCATAGCCGAATATAGCATTCTTACTTGTTTTTTTTTTTTTTTTTTTTGGGGGTGATCTGTCCAGTAAAATTCTTCCTTGAGAAAGTAATTGAGATGAAATCTCTCTCTATAAAAGTTCTTTAGGTATTCGATACTTCTTTTGCCACTGATCATAGTCACCCTACATACTGTCCAATCAAATTGTTCCTTGAGAAAGTGATAGTGATTTAGTGATTTTTTCTTTGTATAGGGGTTACTTCTCCCCCTTTTTATTGATAAGTATTATTACCTATTTTACTTTCGGATGTGTTGGGATCATTCTGTAAACATTTCAATGAAATCGGGTCAGTAGTTTAGCTGTCTTCAAGTCCAAAATAAACAAACACAGATTCATTTTTAGTAGTTAGTAAAATTAGTATTTATTTAAGGAAAAAGTGATTAAGCCTAGATTAGTTAGTAATTAGCACTAAAAACAGAAAAATAAAAAACAATACATTTAATAAGTCTTTGGAACGAGGAATTACGTAAATTCGATAAAGAAAAATGCCTATAAAATCGTAACATTAAACTAATGACTATAAAGTGAATGATCATGGGAATGTTCATGCTCAATGTGAGCATGACCCACAGTTTTGACAACGGCATTAAAACCATTCTTATGATCAGCAGTATATTCTACAATACGGGTAGTGCCATCGGCATCCTTAATGGTGTAGCTGCCTAGAATTTTTGAAAGGAAACAAATAAATTATTAAGCAATTTTTGGGGATTTTCTGGGATCTCTTACCCTTAACCTTATCACCATCTCTGGTCTCCCAATGATTTTTCGAATCCCCGGTTTTCTCATCTTTTACAGCATAATCATATTGATATTTTGGATGAGCATAATAATCCTCTTCATGTGTATGAGCACCATCATAATCCTCATGAGCATCATCATCTTCAGCCGCAGCTGCGCCTAAATGTTCATTAGATTTATGTTCATAGTGTAGCAATTCATGACCACTACTTATAACAGATTTGTGTTCCTCTTCCCAACCTTTATGGGCAAATTCATGTTTAACAATTGGCTCTTCATGTTTGGTAACCACCGTATAACTGGTGCCATGATGGGCGTGAGCATGTTGATGCTGCTGCTGTTGATGATGATGATAATGATGATGAGGTAATAGTCCTGCTAAAGCCAAACCGCAAATAGCCAACAAAATCACAATCGATGATGTTACAAAATGCATTGTTGTAATAAGTTTTATTTCACGTTAAAAAGGGTTTTAATGCGAGAGTGTTAGAGAATGGGAGGTTCCTGTGTTTTTTGGCTGTAAAACAATTGTATTGAATGTAGTCCAACTACTGATATCAATTGGTGGTTTAACTTGGTTATTTATACTTAAACAATATTTTTTGCTTTAGTTTTAGTCCAAAAGTTACTTACTTGTACTAAAGCTAATTAGTGTTCATTTCTTTTTTTGGGTTACGTTTCCATGTTTTTCGCTTTTTTTGGATTTTGTTGTTGTTGTTTTATTATTTTGGTGGATTGTTTTTAATGTAACAATTTCATATAGCGAAATTTTTATTTCGTGTTGGATTTTTGTTCATTTAGAAATTTACATTCTATTTTAATTTTGGCCCCATAAAAAATGTTGGATATCTGTTGGGCTTTAAAATTTTAAAATAGAGTTTTATTCACTCAAATGGAATTCCCTCTTAAAAGTTTGCAAATGATTATGAAAAACATATTTTTGGCTAAAATTTTTCAATGAAGTTCAAGTTATGAAATGAAAAACGGGGTCATATTTGATGAATGTAGGGTAAATGGTGTTAAAAGTGCAAGTGTTGAATAAAAACTGTTCACAGCTTTTGATTAAGTCAAACTTTGGTCCAAAAGTTATAGCTGACCAATTACAATGAATTCATTCAAATAACATCTTCAAAATTTCAGCAAGATATTTACAAAATTACGATTCTTAAAAGGTCAAATAAAATATTGGAAAGCCCTTCACCAATTCCAATTCGCTACCATCATTCAAACAAAACGTTATTAATTTTAGCAAAATATTTTAAAAAAGGTCAGATGACATGCTTGAAAGCATATCTCTAATTCATAAAGTCATAATTCCATCACCATCATCCAAATTAGACTTTCAAAATTTCAGCAAGATATTTTTAAAATTACAATCCTTAAGGTCAGATTATTACTAGAAAGCTGATAATCCATTTCAATAGACATCATCCTCACGTGTTGAATTCCATCAAGATATCTACAATATTACGATACTTAGGAATCTGTTAAACCCTCCCAATGTCTGATGATATAGTCAACCGATCGTCACTTCACATGCCAAATTTCACAAAGATATCTTCACTGTTACGGCCTTAATTTTCATCACATGTACTCTTGACAGATGGACTGTCGAAATGGACATCAGTAAATCGTCCCAGAAAGTGATTCCGAGTTAATTGGTATAACTAAAGGACTATACTTTCTTTAATTACTAACATCTGCACAAATGCTTAAGATTCCAATGAAGTATTAAATATTAAAGAGTTGATGCGTCATTTTGAGGTGAATAATGAATCAGGCCAATTCCATCCTATATGTTTAGTCCATACCCTCTCGAATTTTACACTTGTTCCTGGATATTAAAACATATTGTAGTTACAGAAACCTTAAAATGCTTATAATGGTTTGGCAATAGCTTCTACCAGACCTCCAATAAACGTGGACTTTAAAGGCCAAAAGCCCCAGAATCACAAGAAGCTGTTTTATTTAAATCCTCGTTTAGGATATGGACATAAGTGTAGATAGTCATATTGTCATATCAGGGTATTGCAAATTTGGAATGTAGATGGTTTTAAATATTTTTTTTAACCCGAGGTGTTCAAATCTGTGGACCGTGGACCGATCCTCGTTAGGTTAAAAAACTAAACCATGTTAAACTTGAAATTAGCCATTCGGAAGTTACAAATTTATTTCCATTTAATTTTTAATTTGAAACACTGTGCATAAAGTGAACGATAAAGTTGTAGCTTATTTGGAACCTGTTAAAAGGATTGTTGACTAACATAGGTTTCTTATAAAGCTTGCATATTACCTAGTTACTCTAGATAAAGTTAGGTCAATAGACAAAATCAACAAAGACACACTAATCGCAATGAATAGTACAATTGATGGACCAAACATTTCAGCTTTATTCCCAAGAAAGTTAATTCAGTCTCAAACTAGTTGGAGAATAATATTGAGAGACATTTGGACCTGCAGTTTATGTGTCTAGAAATAGTTCTATGCCTACAACCAGGGAAATAGATCATTTAGTACTCCATCGCATTTAAAGTTGGTCGGCGGAATTTTTCTGCTCAACATTAGGGCTATTTTAACGAAAAACACTCTATATAACCACATTAGTGATTATTGGTCAATATCGCACAGTTAACCATGCTACGATATTATATATCCTCTTCAACACAATGGGATTATTTTCTAGTTTGTCCTGTTCGGTTATTAAGTTCCCAGTTACCAATTTTATTTGATTTCTTTATATTTTCCATTCCACCTTAAGTATACATCTGACCCGAAATTTTATATTTATAAGTACGATCAGTACTATAATCGATATCATAATAATAATCATTATCACTATCATAATCATAATAATCATAGTTAAAATAATCACCCCAACCAGGAAATGAGGATTTAGTATGAATTTTGGGAACACTTGTTTTCTTAACAAAAGCATGAAAACCATTACGTCTATCTGCGGTGTATTCCACAGAGCGTTTTGTGCCATCAGCATCATTTAAATAATAATTTCCTACATTGAGAAAGAGATTGAAATACTATTTTAGTTTATTAAATTAAGGGCGCGAAATTACCTGCTACAAAAGAGTTGGATGGTGTGTTGGATGGTGGTGTTACAGGATGACCTCCATGTTCAATACCATTTGAAGGCAATGATGTGGCAGGCGAAAAATTACGTTGGTGATGTTGTCTATTTCTTACAAATTCAGGCTGAAATTTATGTTGGGGATGTTGTATTTTTTTTGTAAATATTTTATTTATAGGAGGTCCTTGAGGTTTCGGATATTGATTCTTTGTTGTAAATCCATTATTGCTAGGTGTTTGTTGTCCCCGATATTGATTATTTATTGTAGATCCATTACTGTTAAGAGGTCCTTGATGTCTTGGATGTGGATTATTTACTTTAGGTCCATTATTAGTAATAGGTCCTTTGTGTCCCGAATATGAATTATTTTTTGTAAGTTCATTATTTCTAGAAGGTGCTAAAAGTCTCGGATATTGATTATTTTTAGCAAGTTTATTATTGGCCGGATGTTCTTCATGTCCCGGATGAAGATGTTTTGGAGCTTCATGATGTGGTAATCCATATCTAGTTGGAGGTCCTTTGTCATTATATAAAGGAACAACTGCCAAAGTTAAACCACAAATAGCTAAAAATTTCCCAACTGCAAAAAGTCTCATTTTTCTTGATTCTTTTAAGTTCAGGATAGTGTTCAATATTGGTCGAGCTTCATAAGCTGGACCTATAACAATCTAATTGTTAAGATAATTTAAATCAAACTGAATGTAATTTACATAGAAAATATTATATTAAGTGCATTTTATAATAATCAAACTTTATTTAACTACCATTTCAAATCTATTACTCGCCATTAGTTCCATGTCCCATAAGATTTCACATGTCATTATATTCATACATGTTGCACAGTGGAGTGTAAATGCTTTTATTGCGAAATAATTCTGTAAATTTGAAAGTTATTAACATTTATACCCTGCACATCGTAGCATGCATTTGTGTAGGAGTTTGTCGCTGGCAGCAATATTATTGTTACAACCACTTTTAAGTATACCGTTCGCATAATAACTTTCTGAGTTGATTTAACGATGTTTGTCCGTCTGTTTACATTTATGACTTTTATGACATTAGAAGTTCATTCTAGTAGGAACCTTTGTATAGGGACTATCTTCACCAATTTCAATAGACATGAGGAACTCATTGCGACCTGCATTTTATGTACCACGTTTACATGGGCAGTCAGGCTATCAGACGGAATCATCTCTGAAAGTGATTTTTACATTAAATGACGTTCTATTCAAAATTGCAAAGTTTGTAATTTTACCGTTTTCATTGATACCAAATAACTGTGGAAAGATGTTATAACTTGGCTGAAAATCCAATCAAAATTAGGGTTCCTTTTGTCAAGTTTAGTTATTTTCCATACTCTCTACATTTTAACTCGAAAACATCTCAGCCTCTATCAAGTGAAATTTCATTAAGATTTATATAAAGATTTAAATCTATTTCGATACACTGTGCAACCGTGCTCAAAAAAATTAAAGCAAGTTATGAGACACAAAAATTCAAACTGTACTTGTTAACCCTCTGCAACAGACGTGGTATTCCAGCAGGTACCAATGTTTAAAAAAAATGCAGGTTAATGTGATTTATTGTCCTTAGTTAAAAACAAGTTAAGACCTTGAACCAGAAAATTTTGTAGTTGAATCGGTTTCAAAGAAAAAAAAAAAAAAGGAATTTAAAAGAAAAAGCTCAGTGATATGATCACTTTAAAACAACCTCATTTAAAGAGGGTTAATATTGTATCATGTAATATCATAGTTGTACTATGTTTTGTATTTATATTCCAAAATAGAATTTAAATTTTTAATAAAAGTTATGATTTTAATAAAAATTTGATTTCTTATTTAATTAAATTTTTAATAAAATTTTTAACTTTTAACGAAGCTTTTTAGTTTTTTTATTTGTCATTATTTATCACACATCTCATCTAATAGTAAAATATAACATTTTAAATCCTTCATTCCATCCCATTTAAACTCAAGTTCATCACAAAATCCTCATCCGAAAATTCAAATCAATTTAATGTTGTTTAATTTTCACATAACTGCTGGCATGACCATGATCATAACCATGATCATTACCTTCTCCATAACCATAAATACCATCATTCCATTTAGCATGAGCACCAGGTGTAACATAGACTACGGGATGAACAGCATGACCGATTTTCTTGACAACAGCATTGAAACCATGATGATCATCAGCCGTATACTCAACAACACGAGTGGTACCATCAGCTTCCTTCAAAGAGTAGCTGCCTAAAGAGAGACAAAGAGAAATAATTATTTGAAATAAGAAATTATTGCAATAAACCATTGTAAACTTACCCTTAACATGGTCACCATCTCTTTGTTCCCATTGATTTTTAACATCTCCTGTCTTTAAATCCTTGACACCATATTCAAATTCATATTTAGCATGTTTATCATGATGATGATCATTATATTGATCATGATGTTTATCAGCTACTAAAAAATAACCACCATGTCCAATACCCTGATGACCATCCCAACCACCATAATGATGAAGTGTGGGTACAGCTTCATGTTTGGTTACTACAACATATTTGGTCTCATGTCCTTCATGAGGATAATATGAAGGAGCGGCAAAAGTTAAACCACAAGTGGCCAAAATACTGGCAAAAGCTAAGAATTTCATTTTGTTAAGTTTCTTAATTTTATTAAATGAGTTTTAGCTGTTCTTTGAGGATTAATTGCCAGAACTGTTATAGTTTAGTGTAATTAGCTTAAGTATTTATACTAATTTTTAGTGA
Source organism: Cochliomyia hominivorax (assembly GCA_004302925.2). NCBI lineage: Eukaryota > Metazoa > Arthropoda > Insecta > Diptera > Calliphoridae > Cochliomyia > Cochliomyia hominivorax. The sequence goes on along the minus strand of PYHX02000413.1, from coordinate 85,637,040 downwards.
ATTTATATTTAAACAATTTAATTAAAAGGTTTTTATTATTGTTGCAATTAAAAGAGAAGTAATAAATTGTTTATGGAGTTAAAAAATAATTTAATTTAATTTAATAAAAAATTGTATTAAGTATTCACTCCCATTCTTTTCAGTGTTAAGAAGGTTAATAAAAAAAGGAAAAGGGGCTGAATGTGAGCGAGTCATTTACCAAAGAATGCAAAAAGTGCATTTAATGATTACAATAGAGGGTTTTTAGCTGAAAGTTAATATTAAATTTAAGTTTAGTGAAAGCAAATTTCAAGGAATTATTTGAAAAGTTTGAGAGATATGCGATAATAATAACTTCATTTGTAAGAGGGCTGCTATTCCCCTATGCGTAATCCCAAATAAAAAAAAATAATAAAAAATACTCAGGCCAAATTTTATTGAGCTCTGCAAATTATTGTCTTAGATGATTCGTTTTTAAGGTTAAGATGTATGGGAACTAAAATATGGACCGATATTAGTTTATCAATTTATATGAATTCAAGGCAGATACATTATTGTTTCGACTTACAATAGAATTAATCTATATTTAAGTGTTTTATTTACTTAAAAACATATTCTCGTTAAGGGGCCGTAAATGGGAGCAAGTTATGGACCGGTATTGGCCAACAATTTATTAAAGACAATTATAAAAATAAATGTGTCGAATTTCAATAGAATTAGTATTTAGTTAATAGTTTTATAAGCATAAAACTGTCTTCGTGGAAGGACCCTAATATGCGAGCTATAGCAAATTATGGACCGGAATTTGCCAAATTAATAATATATATTAAAGGCAGAGTTTAATAAACTTAAAAGGCGCCTTATATGAGAGCTATATCAAATAATGGTGTCAGCACAATCTCGTTAATTTGAGTTTAATCAAGTTTTTTTTTGACAGAATTAGAAAAAATCTTTTTTTTTTTTAGTTTACCTCAGAAATCGGTCTATAATATGTTTCCTAATAAATCAATATAGCTGATTTTAAACAGGAAATTGCTCAAAGCAATAACAAACAATGTGGCTAAATTTGGTTGAATTTATATAACATACGGAATGACAAATTTAATATATCCTTATCAGTGGGTTAAAATTATGCTTGGAATTATAAACCTCTAGCACTATAAGATACATCCCATATATCTTGAAGTGTTTTTGCAGAAAATCAAAAGGTCTTTAATTTTTTATTCGGTCCAATCAGAACTACATTTTGAATTAATTTTATTGTAATACTCCAATTCACCAACTCTGAAGGTCAACAGATGTTCCCTGGAACCGCTAAAAAGTTGTACTCTCTCAAATCAATTGAAAAACAGCTAAAAAATATAAGTCCGAAAAATTTTATGAAAAACTTCTTCATAGCCTTATGAACAACTGCGCGTAGGATATGCGTCACCTACATTTCACTAAAAAATTCAATTTGGGCAAAAACTCTATTAATTGTATTTAAAAATTTGATATTAAATTTCAATTAAAAATTATCCAATATAATTAAAGTCATTGCATTACTTAGTATATGACATAGCGCACAAATATTTGGCCCCTTTTCGTTATTTATTAACCTTCTTAACACTAAAAAGAATGGAATTGATTTTTTTTAAATTAAATTATTTTTTAACTCCATAAACAATTTATTACTTTTTTTTGTTTGCAACAATAATAAAAACCTTTTAATTAAATTGCTTAAATATAAATTCACTAAAAATTAGTATAAATACTTAAGCTAATTACACTAAACTATAACAGTTCTGGCAATTAATCCCCAAAGAACTGCTAAAACTCATTTAATAAAATTAAGAAACTTAACAAAATGAAATTCTTAGCTTTTGCCTGTATTTTGGCCACTTGTGGTTTAACTTTTGCCGCTCCTTCATATTATCCTCACGAAGGACATGAGACCAAATATGTTGTAGTAACCAAACATGAAGCTGTACCCACACTTCATCATTATGGTGGTTGGAATGGTCATCAGGGTATTGGACATGGTGGTTATTTTTTGGTAGCTGATAAACATCATGATCAATATGATGATCATCATCATGATAAACATGCTAAATATGAATTTGAATATGGCGTCAAGGATTTAAAGACAGGAGATATTAAAAATCAATGGGAACAAAGAGATGGTGACCATGTGAAGGGTAAGTTAACATGATTTTTTCCAATTATTTTTCATTTTAAATAATTATTTTTCTTTGTCTCTCTGTAGGCAGCTACTCTTTGAAGGAAGCTGATGGTACCACTCGTGTTGTTGAGTATACGGCTGATGATCATCATGGTTTCAATGCTGTGGTCAAGAAAATTGGTCATGCTGTTCATCCCATAGTCTATGCTACACCTGTTGCTCATGCTAAATGGAATGATGGTATTTATGGTTATGGAGAAGGTAATGATCATGGTTATGATCATGGTCATGCCAGCAGTTATGTGAAAATTAAACAACATTAAATTGATTTGAATTTTCGGATGAGGATTTTGTGATGGACTTGAGTTTGAATGACGACATAAAATTAAGTTTGTTATGAAATTGTTTTCTTTATCTATTAAAAAAAAACTAAAAAAAATAATGACAATTAATGATGTTTGGTTTATTAAATGAGAGGATTGATTAGCAGAAAATCTTTAATGATGAACTCAAATCGCCTTTAACATTGAGAACCATAGGAAACTTGTATGGGTAAAAAAAATTAAACTGAACAGAGCAACCAATGATTTATTTGACTAATACTAAGATTAACTTTACGTCGGTAAAAATCATTTAAAAAACTTTGAATGGGAAGATTTGGATTCGAGGTGAAGTTTTAAAATGGAGCTTCGCTTCAGAAATTGGTTTGGTAATACTTTTCAAAACCCAGTGCAATTCTTTAGGTACGGTCCAAACACCAATGAAAAGATGAGAATAGTTGCGGTTATTATGTATTTATTTATTATTATTTATTACTTTTTTCATCATTACTAGAACTGTCAGCATGAAAATAACCAAGATTTTTGCTCCAGAGGTCATGATGGACCTCTTAACCAGGACCTATAGAATCATGATTCCATTGCGATTTAGCAGACTATGCGGGGTAATCATGAACGATAGCTTGTATGACAGTCATATAATGACAGCATGATTATCATGCCTGTGCTCACATTGCTGTTAATCATCATGATTCCCAGCGTATTTATAACCACCATGATACTTAGCAAGTCTATCAGATTCGATTTAATATACGAGATATTTTGAACCATAAGAACCTAAAATCCTTATTAATATCAAAACTGAATTATGTGAAATGTATACAAGCGAACAAGAAAAATGTTTTCAGTAGAAGGTTCATAGCTGGAGTGATCATGATCATGGGCTTTAATACCATGATTCTCATGACGATAACCACCATTTTCGAAAGCTTGATCACCATGTCATTTAGTACAATAATATGACCATAGTTGTTGAGACCAAAATTTTTATAAGCGTGATTGATTTCATAAACATAATCCAAATGACCATGATGATTCTTATGATCTTTAAATAAACAGTAGTTTCGTTTGTTAACACATTTGGCTGAAGTGACATCAAAGTGAGTAAAGTCTTTAGTCTAGAAGTTAATTGATCAATTACAGTCCAGAAATATAAATGCTGAAAACTAGATATAAAATCGGTTAACACTCTTCTATTCTTAAAATTTTGATTGATCTGAGTATAACACATATAATCATTGTCAAAAGTCTATGATCTTCTTAAACATTTGGATTGATGACAAGTTCAAACATTCAATGATAACTTAAGATCCTTTATCCTGCCAAGTTAAATTAAACAACAAATAAAGTAATGTTTTCATTAAGGACATTAATCCTCGATAAAATATGGATTGACGAGATCATCAATGTCAAAAATCAATGTTGTATCAGTAGTAATGGGAAAAACGATCAATTTAGATTTCAATTTGATCATTTGAATAAATGTTTAAGGAAAATCATATGTAGAATTATATTAAAATGTCGTTGATCATAATTCAGACTTGTGATGATTAATAATTTTCAAATTCTGAATTATAAGAAAAATCCAAGAAATAATTATTATTAATGATCAATAACTTCAATTAACAACAATTAAATGTTGGATGACTAGAAGAAATGAAAATTGATTATCCTTAATGATCTATTATAATGGACGGTAGGAATGATTTTTTTCCGTCAGTACCAACAATTGTAACAGGCAAACAAAACTGTACTACCACCACTTTTAATTATACCGATTGACCCAGAATCCGGAGTGGATTTAACTATGTTCGCCCCTCCATGTGCATGGCTGGTTGGCTGGCTGTACATGCAAAATTATGGAATAAAACGCAGTTTTAAAGATGTTGTAATAGAGTTTTGCACGTGTCATTATTTTGTTCCAAGAACCGTGAAATTGGTGATTATTATTTAACTTGCTCCCAGTGTTCATATTCACTTTAGAGAAAGAGTGACCTGAATGGTAAAAATCCATTAAGAAGAAATTTGACTATAGGAATACCAGATATTGATAGCTTTCCACGGAGACCTTATGTCTGTAGATTTGACAAAATATATGATATCAATCTTCAATGGAGTTTGAAACTATCCTCCGCCTTATTACTACAGAATTGCGATGCGAAGCACTTCGACTTCGAGAATCCTTCAGAAATCAGAGGAAGAGAGAAAGTCCTGAAGAATCTTGTGCCATAGACAATCCAATTTGAATACCACTTCTATAAGAAATAAAATAAAAGGTCGAAAGGTATCATCCTCCTATTTAAGTGATTGTGTTGCAAAATACTTAGACTCAATATAAAGGACCCAATGTGATGTCGTTTAATATTTTAAGTCCTGATTTCTTTAAGATCGTTTTGTCCAATCGACGATATTTTTAAAGGTACCAAAAACAACTTCTATAGTTTTTTCAACACAAGACAAAGTGTTTTTATTTGATACTCTGAAAAGAGAAGTTCCATTACAAAAGGTTTTCGAAAGTGACTTGATAATAACTTTCAAATCACCCACACCGATTGAATTTTGTCTCTGAGTGAAATTGAAATTATTGTTTTTATTTTTTATCAAGATTTAACAAAACTGGGATCAATGTATTAAGTGCATATTTGCATTTAATACAGGGGTGTGGCATCGCTATTAAAAACTTAATTAAAAATGTATGTTTAATAAAATAAAAAAATGTTTATGACTCTTCTGAAATTTTTAATTAATTTAACTAAACTAATTAAACAATTTTGGTATAAATACTCACTAAATAATTCCTCAAACTCATAACAGTTCTAACAAATCGTTTGAATCGAACAGCAGCTGAGAACTCCAAATCAAATTAACAAATTTCAACAATCTGAAATGAAATTTTTAACTTTGACCATTTTTTTAACTCTTTGGGGTTTAAGTTTAGCTGCTCCATCTTATCCACATCATGGTGAAGATCATGAAACGAAATACGTTCTCGTAACCAAACATGAAGTGGTTCCTCTACAACATGGATGGGATAAGAAGGCTTCAGGTTCTTATGGTTCAGAACACCTCGGATCGGGTGATTATCATGGTGGCCATAAACATAATGATGATCATAATGATAAAGATGCGAAATATGAATTTGATTATGGTGTTAAGGATTTGAAAACTGGTGATATTAAAAATCAATATGAGCACAGAGATGGTGATCATGTTAAGGGTAAGTTTTCTCTTCAAAGTAATTGTAATTCCAAAAATCTCTCATATATTTCATTTCAATATTCCCTCAGGTTCATATTCCTTAAAGGAAGCTGATGGTAGTATTCGTGTTGTAGAATATTCAGCTGATGATCATAATGGTTTCAATGCTGTGGTCAAGAAAATTGGTCATGCCGAACATCCTGTGGTACAAGTTAAATCAGATTATCATGTACATCATGGTCACATGAATCATGATCATTTGTCTCAAAGTCATGGTTACGAAATTGTTGGTCATGTAAATTATGGTCATGATAATAAGGCTCATGTAAGCCACGATCATAACAATTACGGTCATTTGGCTCAAAGTCACGGTTCTGAAATCCTAGGTCATGGAAATCACGGTCATGGTAGTCATGGTCATGCTAGACAAGGACATGTAAGTCACGGTCATGTAGATCTAGGTCATGGAGATCATGGTCATGCTGTCAGTTATGTAAATGTAAAACAAGCTGTTGTTGATGGTAAATGGCAAGGTGATCAAGGTTATGAAGGACATGGTCATGGTTACGAGTCTCATCAAGAACATGGTCACTCAAGTTATGATCACGGTTACGATCATGGTCATTCTCATGCTACCAGTTATGTTAATGTTAAACAACATTAAAATGTTAAATTCTAAAATGACAATTTTTTGGATTTTCTTTAAATGATATGATGTTGTTGTAAATGATAGGGATGTGGAATATTTTGAAAAAAAAAAAAAAAATAATAATAAATAATAGAATTGCAAATTTGCAGAAAATAAATATTTAAAAAAAAAGAAATTCAAAAACTTGATATTAAACAAGCCCGACTATCTAATACCCTTAACCACATTGTTGGTTTAAAATGATAGTTACGAAAAATTTATGAACTACCCTCGCATAGTTTGATTTTATGATTTATTCTTAGGTATGGAGTACATTATTGTAATAATAACTTTTATGTTAAACTGATGAGTTTTGAAATTATTTTTTTCCTGGACACTTATATGGAAGCTACAAGAAATTATGAACCGACCCACGTTTGATTTTGCAAATCAAGTTTTGCTTGTATTAATCTTAATTTTAGATGTTATTATTACAATACCAGTGTATATGTATTGACCGAATGTCATAAGACTTATTTGTGCCAAATTTTGTTTAAATCGCTTTTTATTTAAGACCTTTATGACCTAAAAACCCCTATCCAGGAGGCACATTTGTATGGATTGAATACGGTCAATGTCAATAGGTTTTTTCCTTAGGCCAAAATTTCATCAAGAAATCTTCAAAATTGCGATATTTAGACTGTTCACAGCGTTTACATGGACCTTAGGTGGTGGGGGGTATATATTTATATATATAATTTTTCCAAACATTGTATTAATGCCAATTTTTGGGTCTAAAAATGATGTTTCGTTTATACGTTTGACAGGCTTCTATTACTTGATTATAATATGCAGCAACTTAAAGCCCTTTTGAAAAAATGGTCTAAATTGGTGATTTTCTTAATTCTAAATTGGTAATTTTGAAACAGAATATAAAGAGAGACCTGTTCACCACATTCTTAGATAAAAGTAATATCAACGAAAAATTAATAAACGACCCTCGTATAATTTCCTTTTCTGATTTATGCTGTACATTATTATCGCACTAACACTTCACATAAACGTTTTAAAAAGATTTTTTCTGAGGGGATTACATGGGAGCTGCAAGAAATTATAGACGGACCCTCGTAAAATCTCGTACATCGATTGTTGCTTAAATTTGTCTTAAAATTAACATTTGATTTTTGTTTGCATAAATCATACTTATATAATTTTTTTTTGGCTTTAGGAAAATATGGATCGATCTTCTTAAATTTTGGCACAGTATTTTCTTATTACATAAATTTGTGAAAGTGTGAAATTTTGAGAATTTGTGAATATATGATATTTTAGTGAAAATTGTGATAATTTGAATTTTGATTGAAACATTAAATTGTGAAGATTTGAATTTCTAGTAAAAAATTTAATTTTTAATGAAAAATTGAATTTTTAGCGAAAAATTGAATTATAAGTGAAATATTTAGTTTTATTTTATATTTAGTGAAAAATTGATTTTTTAGTGAAAAGTAAGTGAAAAAATTGAACTTTTAATAATAAATCAATTTTTTAAAGAAAAATCAATTTTGAAGTGAAAAAATGATTTTAGTGAAATTTTGATTTTTTAGTGAAAAATTGATTTTTTGTTAAAAAATATTTTTTAGTGAAAAATAAGTGAAAAAATTCTGAAAAATTGATTTTTTGATAAAAAAATATTTTTTATTGAAAAATAAGTGAAAAATTGAACTTTTAGTGAAAAATTGATTTTGAACTGAAAAATTGATTTTTTAGTGAAAAATTAATTTTTTTTAGTAAAAAATTAATTTTTTTAGTGAAAAATTGATTTTTTAGTAAAAACTTAATTTTTTTTATTGAAAAATTGATTTTTAGTGAAAAAAAACGATTTTTTTGTGAAAATTTGATTTTTTTAGTGAAAAATTGATTTTTTTAGTGAAAAATTGATTTTTTGGTAAAAAAATATTTTTAAGTAAAAAAATTGTGAAAAATTGATTTTTTGGAAAAAGATATTTTTTATTGAAAAATAAGTGAAAAAATTGAACTTTTAGTGAAAAATTGATTTTTAAGTGAAAAATTGGTTTTTTTAGTGAAAAATTATTTTTTTTTTGAAAAATTGATTTTTGTTTAGTGAAAAATTGATTTTTTTAGTCAAAAATTGTTTTTTAGTGAAAAAATGATTTTTTTTAGTGAAAATTTGATTTTTTTAGTGAAAAATTGATTTTTTTGGTAAAAAATTATTTTTTAGTGAAAAATAAGTGAAAAAATTGAACTTTTAGTGAAAAATTGATTTTTTTGTGAAAAATTGATTTTTTTTAGTGAAAAATTAATTTTTTTTTATTGAAAAATTGATTTTTTAGTGAAAAATTGATTTTTAGTGAAAAAAACTATTTTTTTTGAAAATTTGATTTTTTTAGTGAAAAATTGATTTTTTTAGTGAAAAATTGATTTTTTGGTAAAAAAAATATTTTTAAGTAAAAAAATTGTGAAAAATTGATTTTTTGGAAAAAAAAAATATTTTTATTGAAAAGTGAAAAAATTTAACTTTTAGTGAAAAATTGATCTTGAACTGAAAAATTGATTTTTTAGTGAAAAATTGGTTTTTTTAGTGAAAAATTATTTTTTTAGTGAAAAATTGATTTTTGTTTAGTGAAGAATTATTATTTTTTTATTGAAAAATTGATTTTTTTAGTCAAAAATTGTTTTTAGTGAAAAAATGATTTTTTTAGTGAAAATTTGAAAAAATTGATTTTTAGTGAAAAAAACTATTTTTTTTGAAAATTTGATTTTTTTAGTGAAAAATTGATTTTTTTTAGTGAAAAATTGATTTTTTGGTAAAAAAAAATATTTTTAAGTAAAAAAATTGTGAAAAATTGATTTTTTGGAAAAAAAAATATTTTTTATTGAAAAGTGAAAAAATTTAACTTTTAGTGAAAAATTGATCTTGAACTGAAAAATTGATTTTTTAGTGAAAAATTGGTTTTTTTAGTGAAAAATTATTTTTTTTAGTGAAAAATTGATTTTTGTTTAGTGAAGAATTATTATTTTTTTATTGAAAAATTGATTTTTTTAGTGAAAAATTGATTTTTTTAGTCAAAAATTGTTTTTAGTGAAAAAATGATTTTTTTTAGTGAAAATTTGATTATTTTTAGTGAAAAATTGATTTTTTGGTAAAAAAATATGTTTTAGTGAAAAATAAGTGAGAAAATTGAACTTTTAGTGAAAAATTGATTTTTTAGTGAAAAATTGATTTTGAAGTGAAAAAATTGATTTTGAAGTGAAAAATTTATTTTTTTGTGAAAAATTGATTTGTTTTAGTGAAAAATAGTTTTCTTGGTAAAAAATTATTTTTTAATGAAAAATTGATTTTTTTAGTGAAAAATTGATTTTTTTGGAAAAATATTATTTTTTAGTGAAAAACTAATTTTTTGAATTGAATTTGAAGTGAAAAAAGAAACTTTGAATTTCATTGACAAATTGGGGATTTTTCAAACTTAAATTTTTTGTCAGTCCCACTGTAACATGTGCCATTATTTATGTTTTTTTTTTTTTAATTATAATTTCTTCATAAAGTTTATAACACTTTTTTATGTTTTCGTTAACATTGAGTACGCGACCATAAACGTTTTAATGCATAAATGCATTCTTTCGACGACAATCACAACAATAACTAAAAATCAAGGTTAATACAAGATCGTAAACTAATTTAAGTCATAGAAATTCAAAAGACTATTAAAACTACTTTAATATAATAAAATGCGCTTATTTTAATTACAAGACAAATTCCTCTACAATTCGTGATGATTTAGTATAAATAACCAAAATCAAATACGTAAACTATAACAGTTCTTTTAGCATTACAAGCCAAAACAAAACAAAATCTTAAAATCTTCAACATGAAATTTTTAGTGATCATCAGCTTTTTAACTATTTGTGGATTAATAGCTGCAGCTCCTTCCCATCATCAAGATGAGGGACATGAATTAAAATATGTAGTGGCTACAAAGCAGGAAGTTGCCCCTCAATATGTTGCTTCTCAATATGTTGTGGAAACTAAGAAGTCCTCTTCTCACAGTTTGGAACCTGCTAGTTATGAGATCATAACTCCCAAACTTAGTGATCATCATGATGATGAAGATGACGATGCCAAATATGAATTCAATTATGGTGTTAAGGACTTGAAAACTGGCGATATTAAAAATCAATGGGAATTCAGAAATAGAGATCATGTAAAAGGTAAGACTGTTTTCAGGATCTTAGAATAATATTTAACGGATCTCTTAATATCTCTTTTTTTAGGTACTTACTCCTTGATTGAGGCTGATGGCACTACTCGTTTGGTTCAATATTCTGCAGATGATCATAATGGTTTTATGGCTGTTGTTCAGAAAATTGGTCATGCTGATAATTCTGATGGAAACTCTAAAGCTAAAACATTGGCCGCTAATCATGGAGCTTATGAGGGTCATGAAGGTCATGCCACCAGTTATGTTAATTTTAAACATCATTAATTTGTTTATATAAAAAATTAGAAAAAAACTAACTTGTTTTAAAATTAAGATTTATTTGTTAATAACTTTATTTGACCATAAATTTATTAGACGACTGTAAATAAAATTTAGTTTTTTACTTTTCTGTTAACTAAATTTTTGTGGTTTTAATGTGAAGTTAAAGTTGGAAATAAAAACTTTATATTTGTTATACAAGAGTGTTTATTACAAAAGTAAGAAATTTTTAATAATATTTTTTGTTAATTTTAAATAAAATGCAAGTAAAAAGTTATAGTCGGTCAAGCCCGACTGTTTAATTCCCTACACTACAATGTTGCTTATAATTGGTAGCTACCAAAAATTTATGAACCATCCTCGTAGAAAGTTATTTTTAATTTATTCCTAAGAGTGCAGTATATTATGTTGGTATTAACAACCAGTTCCAAAAGGATTTTTCTTGTGGACGTTATATGGGAACTAAAAAAAATTGTATAGAGACCTTCGTAAAAATATTCCACACCAATTTTTGCTTATATTTCACTTGAAAAGAATATCTCAAATTCGTATATGTGATATATAAACTCTTTAAGATAAGAAGATAGATCTTGCATGGGACCTATGACATATAATGGAATGATCCTCGTATAATTTGGCACATCGTTTTAGAATATTATAATACTAATTTGTGCCAAATTCCATTAAACTCGTTTTATATTTCGGACTTTTGTGACCTTAAACCCTCATTTCGGGTGCAGCATTCCTCACCAATTATAATGGACATTGTCCTTGGGACAAAATAATGACGCATATCAAATTTTATTACGATTTCTTTAAAACTGCGGTCTGCATTTCGTTAATAAGCCAGCCAGCCCATCGGCCAGACGGACGGACATAGTTAAATTGACTCAGAAAGTGATCCTGAGTCGAATGATATACTTAAAAGTGGTGTTAAAAATTTTTGCATAAGCGGTTGTTATGCCCTACACCACCTTTGTTTTGGTTTGGCTCAATTGGTATTACTAAATTACTAAAATTTGTGTTTAATTTGTTCCTCGGGTTTTGATTATCGTCTTGTGTTCGCTATTAAAGTTCTTTAAATACCCAACAAATAATATTTCATACTTGATTTTCTCCGTCTTAATTTTTTGGTAAAAATTTGACTGGCCCCAAATGAAAACAAGTAAAAATGTTATAGTCTATCATGCCGGACTATGGAATACCCTACACCACAATGTTGGTTAAATTAAAAGAAAGACCCTCGTATTACTTTAATCCTTGATTTATTCTTAAGTGTGCAGTACATATTTGTGATACCAAATTTGAAATTTTCAAATATCTTTTTTGCTGGGCTAATATGGTACCTAGAAGAAATTATGGACCGGATAATTTTGGATAATTTTGCACATAATGTTTTGCTTTTTTTATTATTAATAATTTGCCAAGTTAATATTGCAATACCAAAGTTTATGTGAGATTAATGAGTTTCAAAGAAATATTTGGAAGATAATTTGTTTTGGACCTATGAGAAGTAATGGACTGACCATAGCATAATTCGGCACATCTTTTCAAAATATCATAACACTTATTTTTTGCCAAATTTTGTTAAAATCGCTTAACATTAAGACTTTTATAAGCTGAAGACCTCATTTAGGGAGGACATTTGTATGAAAGGTACCCGAAATATTAGACCGAGCATGGCCAATTACTCCTTGGGCAAAAATAATAACATGTACCAAATTTCATCGAGATTTGTCAAAAATTGGGATCTGTAGACACTTCACAACCTTTAATTGGACGCACATCAGACGGTACACTTAAAGGTGTATAATACAAACATCAACACAAACGTACAATACCCCAACCACGTACGGTGTAGGGTTGAAAAACCTTGTTATTTTTTACAAGTCATGGCCTGATTTAATTTTGAAAAATGGGGATCAAAATATCCAAGCAATTTTTGAGTTGATCACATGTTTCAAACAAAACAGCAGACTCATATATATACACTTAGTATCGAAGCCCTTCGCCACCCTTATTTTAATGAGTTATATGGAGTGCGATCGCAAAATTCTTAACATTCACATATGTAACCAAAAATTAAATTAGTCCATGAATGGTATTTATAGAGCCAGTTATTACAAATGTCAAGGTTCACTTGTCGCATTTGTATATTGCTTGCTCTTTAAGAACTCTTTGGGAAATTCTTATTGCTTTGGGGCCTTTAACTTAAACATACATTCCGTTATTCATTATGCGGCAAAAATATTTTTTAGAAAACATGACTTAAATTTCCGTACTCTGTTTTTTGGCCCATACGTTTTTAGCAGCTTTACTGTTAGGAACTTTTTAGGCCTTGTAAGTGTTTTAAGCTGCATTAGCTTTAATACTTCGTACCAAATATGGACTGCTTTACTACCGGATGTGTTAGGAGCTCTGCTTTCTTTTTTTGGCTTTAGAAACATCCTTCTACCTGATCCAATTTTTCTATCAATGGACAAGTTCTTCTTACTTTATGTAGGACCAAGTTGGATTTTTGTTAAAATATTTGAATAATTATAGCACTTTATTCTGGTCCTTCATTTTAATTTAATTTGATTGACATTTAATGTTATTACGATCATATTTTACCAAGATAACTTGATCAAAAACATATCAAATAATACTTGTGTTAAAAGTTCTAACGAAAAATGTGTGTAAAGAATTTGTCGATCTCAGTTCAAAGCTTATATTAATTTTCAATTTGATCTTATTCGCTCAAAATTTGAATTCACTTATTATGACTCACAATGGCTTGGTGGCGAATTATTCCAGGAATTTTCCCATAATAAGCCGGTAATAAAAATTAACTTAGCAAAGGACTGTTTAATTTAATCGATAATCAATGGGAGTCATCTTTATATATTTTGTCCAGATATTCTATTTCAAAATTAATAACGGATATATAACTTTTATGCTCGATTACAACTCGATACCACACTTTTGATTGGATTTTTATTTAATCTGTATGATATGATTTTGTCAAAATTTTGGTACTCAAGATGTAATATGTGGCTCTTGCAATATGGGCCATTGCCAGATAAGTTTAACATTTTCTTAAACATAAAGGTTAAAGGTTAATTATGTTCAAGATCAAATCTTATTGGAATTATTGATCATTCATCTAACCTAATGTAATATTTTTCCCGAATATAGTTCTGGTTCCCAAAAACTTAAAAATGAAAAAATATTTGTGTGAAAATTACTTAAAAATTTTTCTAAAATCGATTCATAAAAACTATATAAAATCCCTGGAAAATATACATTTTAAAAACTCTATAGAAAACTGGTAATGTTCTCAATAAGTTCGACATAATACTATTATTTTCGTGGGGAAGATTCTTCGTTAAAGCTAACATATCAATTGTTGATATGGTTTTAATAATATGATTGTTGCAATAACATTATTGTTATTAAATTAATAAAAATATGTTTAGAAATTGAAGTCGAATAACTTAAATGTATTAAACTAAAATAAAATAATTGTAATTTGACCAAAATATTATTCTCAATATTTAAAATCATTTTGTTAAAATTTATGAACAAACATAAAATGGTCAGCAATATAATATGATAAGTTTTTTATAATCATAATATGGTAAAACTTTGTTGACACAACTATATTTTTGTGTTCACATAAGCATATTTTAATGGAAAACATGTTGTGTCGTCCTTTACAACTTTAATAATGTGTTGGTTCATTGTAATTGTGTGGTGATAACCATAATAATTGACAAAGTATTTTGAAAAGGACTTAATTTTTTAACAACTGTTGTAATGCACAGGAAAAATAATTAAAACTCCACCTTAAGACTCCACCTTAAAGTTAACAGTTCGATTCCGAGTCGCTTCCTGAATATTCGGATTCAAATTCTGTTGTTGACATGACTTGAATCATACGTTAATGCAATACACTGAAAAAAGTAATTTGTGTGCGTGTATTTACATTACAATCTAATTTCGCTCTACCTTATTCTTTTAATATCGATCGATTAAAAAGTATTTTAATTAGTAAACAATTAAACTACTTGAAACAGCTTTAATTTTAAATTAAAAACTTTTTTATTTTTAATTAATTGATCTTATCCACAGTATAAATCTCTTATTTCAATTAACTCTTAAATATCTGGTATAAAATGCATAAGTGCAGTTTTCTAACATCAAGAATTTAAACTTCATCAAAGTATAATGAATGAAGTAATAAAAAATACATTAAGTAGATTTTTTTAATCAGTTTTAATTAAGAAAAAAAATTAATTAAAAATATCTTTTATGCATAAACTTTTTTATACTTTATTAGCTAAGATCCTGTGCGCTTTGCCGCCTTTATAAAGTGGGTGGTACTCTTCCCCATGGTCCTATCCGTCCAACATTTTGGTCATTAAGAAAAATCCTTAGAAAAGTAATTAGAACCAATTTGAATACTCCCACTTTGACAGTTCTCAGATATTAGGAGTTTATGAGTACATTTTTCCTTGATCCTACCCATTTTATATTTTGATCCGTAAACCAAGTTCTTGAAAAAGTGATTGGTTATTACATTAGATTAGATTAAAATATCAACATTTATCAACATTTTCTTTGTTTTAAGGCTACATTTTCTTTGTATGGATGCTATCTCTCCCCTTGATCCTATCCGTCCTTAATTTTGTCTAGTAAAACAGTTAATTGATAATGTGGTTGGGACCAAATTCGAAAATTCTCGCTATCGTAGCCTTTTAAATATTCGACGATCAATATTTGCCTTGTATGAGGGCTACCTCTTCCTATTATCCTATTTGTCTCACATTTTGTCTCATAAAAAAGTTCCTTGAAAAAATTATCGGGTCCAAATTTGAAAATTCTCGCTGTTATAGTCCTTTAGATATTCGATGATCAATATTTGCTTTGTATGGTGAGATACCCTCCCTCCCCTGCTCCTATCGAAATTTTTTATAGCCTGTGAAAATTTCAGCAAAATTGGTCCCGTAGTTTAGCTGTCTATAAGTCCCAAACAAATAAATAAATAAACAAACACAGATTCATTATATATATATAGAAGATATATAATAGAGTGTCATTTATTGAAGGGGTTTTCAAGTTGATTGGGATCAGCTAAAGCGCCTATGTGGCAGTAAGCATAGTTGGCGACCCTTCAAAATCTTCCACATCGTGTATGTTGAATTTTTAAAAGTTTGCTACATATAAATTTATGAATCGAAAATTTAATATCTTAGAGTTTCGAAAATATTCAAAGAAAATAATGTTTAAACCAATCATTTCCCTTGTTGTTCCCTACGCCACCGTAGGTGGTTGAAGTATAATGGGTTCGGGCAGACATTTGTAATATGTAAATAGGAACTCAAAGCAGTCAAAATGTCCCCAAAAATTTTTTGGTATGGCAAGAAATATGGAGTTGCGGCCAAAGAAGCTTATAATTTTTACAAAAGTCGTCACTTATTCTCGAACTGACTTAACATCCTGTCGCTATGATAAAAAAGTCCTTAGAACAATAATGCGGTTTTTGCACGAAGTGAGGAAAATCTTCCAAACTGCCAAGAGCTATGGCCAGTGGAGAGATATTGAGCTTTTATTAAAACAGAATTGAAGAGCACCAAGAAGGTGTCCAGAACTGTGGTAGTTTTTAAATGGAGATGGACTACCTGGGATTAAGCAAGGTCCGTCTGTCTTTTGTTTGTAAGAAACATTCTCACGATGACAATAATGATATAAATAATAAAATTAATAATAATAAAATTTGACCAGATTTTAAAAATTTTTTCTGTGCAGTTAACGATGTAAAGCCAGCAAAATCATATCTATAACAAAATAGTTTTTAGACCGATATCTTAGACAACCACAAAATAAAGACAAGAAATGTTTTTAATTTAAAACAAATAAGACTGCTATATTCGACTGTGCCAAATCGTCAATAGCCTTCATCACAAATTCATGTGAAGTATATACGTTATGTTTTATACATACACACTCACACATACACTCAATAACGTAAATAATATATAACCGGAACACTTTATGAGTTATGAAATTAGTTATATTTTTGGATTGTAACTTTTATTCTAGTGAACCGATTTTGATAATATTTGGAACGGTAATAAAGTTCATATAACTTAATATATGCCAAAATCTGATTCCAATATATCGAATTATAATTGACAATTTAAAAAAGTTTTTCATTTGAATTTAGAAGTGCATCAGATATCGGTCAATTTTGGTGGTTTTGAATAGGTAACTTCTCAGGACTTTAACAAATACTAAGGCCAAATTTCATTGAG
Source organism: Cochliomyia hominivorax (assembly GCA_004302925.2). NCBI lineage: Eukaryota > Metazoa > Arthropoda > Insecta > Diptera > Calliphoridae > Cochliomyia > Cochliomyia hominivorax. The sequence goes on along the minus strand of PYHX02000413.1, from coordinate 85,619,944 downwards.
TCCTGTCAGTAATTGCGGATGTGACCGTACCAATTAAGGATGGATATAGCTCAGATTTTGATTTAATACAAGAATATATATATAAATTGTAGTGTCTGAGATGATTTCTTCTTAGCGTTACAAACAGAATAACGAAGTTAATATAACCAACCAAAAAGCTTAATTGAAATAAAATTTAACTAAAATACTTCTCCTTCAATTTCAAGAGTTATAAATTCGGTCTAAAATTATACCAAGTCCTAGGACACCCAATAACTTTTGATAGTTTTTACAAAAATAAAAATTACGTTTATTTCTTTTTATATCAAAAGCTTTAATTATCTTTTTCCAAAAATAATACGTTAATTTATATTTAATTTATTTATTATATTTTAACTATTTAAACACTATAGAAAATAATTCATTAAGCTTAACAAAAAGCTTAATACAATAAAACTTTATTTAAGCTTAATGTATAATAACAATTTTATGAGAGCGCCAAAAAGTAGGCCATTTTAATGGATCATAATTAATGTAAAACAATGAAAAATTAACCCATTAAGGGGAGGATTAATTTTTTTGTTATAATTAAATTTGTTCTCACAAATTTAAGTTCATTTCAGTGATTTTTATTAAATTTCTTATTAACATTTTGAATTCATGCCCTTTTTGGAATCTTTTTAAGTTTGTTTTAATAAATATTCATTTTTCGGTTAATTTGTGATTTTTATTATTTGTTTTTTTTCTTCGGTCTGACAATTTCCCTTACAATCAATTTAAACTTAATTTAATCTTAAGTATATTTATCAATATCACATTAAATATAACAATAACATTACAAGCTCTTCAACAAATAACGAAGGATATAATGTCCTTAATAGTGGAAAAAAAATATGAAAAAAGGACTCATTTTTAACCCGATTAAGTGGCAATTTATTTTAATGCCATTAAAATTGTCATGATTTTCCATCATTTTAACAGTTTTGTACAAAGCACAGTGGTCTGAAAAAGGCTTTTTTTGGAAATAATTTTGTAACTTTGGAACTATTGAATATTTAGTTTTCCGAACAAGGTCATCTCGCGTATGATGACTTTCTAAAAAGTCGCCAAAATTGTATGACCCCTATATTTAACTAATATAGAATTATTTCCAAAAAATGTGCTTTGGAACCACTGTCCAACGAACGCTACTGAATACGTATTAAAAATGCAAAAAGAAAACAAGTAAAAATGCTATATTCAACTATGCCGAAGTTTCAGTACCCTTCATACGTTGTGTTTCGTACATATACACTCACACATACAATCACAGAAGTATACAATATATAAAGGTTTTTCTGAAGCACTTAATGATTCATAAAATAAGTTTTATTTTTGGCTATAATTTTTTTTTCTGCTGAACCGATTTTTAAATTTCAAGTTCTAAAATGTCAATTTATAGTTGGCGATTTTACGAAAGTTTTTAGAGGTTATCTCAGATATCGGTCTATATCTTTTAATATACTAGCTCCGTTAAGTATTGTTAATGTGAGCGTGCCAAAAATGCAGACAGACAGCTGGACAGACAGACATAGCTAAATTGACACAGATTTTGATTTGATGCAAGAATATATATACATTATGGTGTTTGAGATAATTCCTTCTTAGCGTTACACACGGAATGACAAACTTAATATACCCTCTTCACCACTTGTGCTGGTGGAGGGTATCAAAAAAAAAAAGCGAAATATTCTTTGATAACAACAACATTTCATCAATATGCTCCTTTTTGACGTTACATTTCTTAGTTAAAGTGGTTTGTTAAAATGTCATGAATTGTTGGATATTTGGTTGGTTGGTTGTTTGCTTGTTGGTGGCATTTTTTTAATTTTTCGCTGTTTTTCCAATTTTATGCTTTTTCTATCTTGACAAACATTAATTCGTAACGAGAAAGAGAAAAAATACAAAAAAAAAAAAAATACCCAATTTACCCAATTTTTCCGTTATTTCTGTTATTTTCCTTCATTTCACTATTTTTATTATACGCGCGTCTTTCTTGTCAGTTGATAAGTAGGTGATGACGTTTATTGTTGAAATAATAATATTAAAAAAATTCTGTATTTATAGTCCATTTAAATGTAAAATGCTTAAATTACTTTCCAACATCACAAATTTTTGTTTGTATTTTAAGTGTTTACTTACACACATACACACTTGCACAAAAAGACTCATACTACAACACTTTGGTATCCAGCAAAAAAAAAGGACAATTTTCTTTTATTTGTGTAAATTAACAACGACAATAGCAAACAAATAAAAGTGTTGGTAAATTATTTTATTTATTGTACAATTTAATGTATTTCGACATTTTGGGCGATAAAACAAAAAAAAAAAAAAAGGACAATAATATAAACAGCAACAACAAGGAAAACAACAATCACAATATAACGTTAAAATGCACACAAATTGCCATATGATATAATGTTGAATAATTAAAATCAATTAAAGGCGGGGAAATGCATGTGGTAAATATCTGCAAATTTAACCCATTGTGCACCACAAGGAATAACTAAAGAATTCATGTTAAGAAAAACATGGAATGAAAAATTTCTTCTGAACCGATGTTTTTGGTATGGTAATGAAGTATATATATGAAGTATATATATTTGTCGATTTATATTCGATAATTTAACAAAATTTCCATCCCTGTACTTCGAGCTTGCTCAGATATCCTTCTATATCTAGGTTAGGATAGGTTACTTTAGTAGTTAAACACTGTCAACTAGAGTCAGAATGCCCATCCCGTCTCTGTAAGGTATCAAAGTAGGTCATTTAGTTCGAACTTTGATACCTCACATAGGGACCTGTGATACTTCACATAGGAGGTAGTTGTCCAGAGATATATTTTTTTTTGATCGCCAATTTCGTCATTCACAAAGAAGGTGATAAACACTTCACGACCCCAAATCATCACAGCTGCGACAAAGTTCATTTAATGGTAATAAAAAGTCTACTTGCACGCCTTCCTAGCACACAGTGACCTGGGATTACTAAAAGTAATCTAGATACATACCCGCACCTATGTATCGTGTTTCCCAGGTTGAAAACAGGCGACATCTCCTTGGTGACTCTGCAGTTCAGACCATCCATATCCAGCCTGTTCGAGAAGGTATTAATAAATACTGCTTCCGATGTGATCAAGTGGAATTGTAACTGAATCCATGTTGGATTTATTATATTACCTGCTTGCTCATTACCGAAGTCATTCCATGCACTGGGATATAAAGTAGTGTAATCTCCCAGATAACCTTGTCAACTTTTCCCTGCACTGGTCGAACAATTGAGAATTAGTCGCGTAAGCTTTCAGTGACAGAAGCCGCTTGACTCTCGACAAATATTCCGATACTTCGGGAATTTTTTCTGTCCTCTAGAAGCATGCATGCCATAGCAGAAAATGGGAAACTTCTGAGGACTATAACAAATACTTAGGCCAAATTTCACTGTACTTTATCAAATATTTTGGATATGAACAGACAAACGGGCATAGCCAAATCGACTCAGATTTTAATTTATTGCAAGAATATATGCATTATGGTCTCTGAGATGATTCCTTCTTGGTGTTATACACGGAATGAAAAAGATAATATACCCTCTCCTGCACTTGCGGTGGTGGAAAGTATTCAGATTGCAGTTGGATCATTATGAAATTTTCTGAAGCGGGTCCATATTATCTTAAAGTTGAACACATGTATGTATTTTTACTTTAGGTTTATCAGTTTTTGATCGAGTTTTTTTTATTAAACTCAATTCTATTTCCGGTTTAACATTCAGTATTAAGTTCTAGATTCTGTTTAGACCCATTTCTAGAATTAGCTTTAGATTCAATTTTGAATTTAGCTCTGGACTTAGTCCTATTTTCAGTTCTAGATTTAGTTACCGACTGCGTTCAAGATTTAGTTCTAGATTTAATTTTGACTTCAGTTCTCGATTGTGTTCAAGTTTATTGATTATCTTTAGATTCAGTTCTTGGTCCAGATCAAGATACAGTGGTTTTGGACTTTAGTTAAGTTCTTGATTAAGTGCTTAATAAAGTTCTAGTTTCAGTACTCGAATAATTCTTTAATTCAGATTCAGCTTTATTTCCTGATTGAGTTTAGAATCAGTTTTTTTTAACCAAGTCTTTATTCAGAGTTCTAGTTCAGTTTTACTTCGGTTTTTGTTCGCTTCTTGTTCAATTCTAGTTCAGAATCTATTCCAGATTCTAGTTCAGATTCTTGCTCGGATTCTACTTGAAATTATGGTTGGCATTCTGGTTAAAATTATTAAGGTTATTGTAGAAATTATTCGGATTCTGGTTCAGATTCTATATTAAATTCTAGTGAGGATTTTGGTTCAAGCTCCAGTTAAGAATCTAGTTAAGACTCTAATTTAATTTATGTTTGATTCCAAATACGATTCAAGTTTAGTTATAGTTTAATTTTAGTTTCGATTCTATTTCTAATTCTAGTTAAAATTCTTGCTCATATTGTAGTTAAGTTATGCTTTAGTTTTATTTCAGTTCTAGTTGAGTTATTGGCTCAGTTCGAGTTCAGTTCTAGTTCAGATTTAGTTCGGGTTCTAGTTTAGATCCTAGTTCAGTTATAATTTAGGTTCTTGTTTAGATTCTAGTACAGATTCCTGTTCACATTCTAATCCAGAATCTAGTTCAGTTCTAGTTCAGTTCTAATTCAAATTCTAGATTCAGTTCTATTTCAGTTCTAATTCAGTTTAAGTTCAGTTTTAGTTCCCTTCTTGTTCAAACCATTTTTGTTTTTTTTATGATTTCATGTTTCCACTCTCGTGAAGAAATCTCAAAAAGAATAAGCACTTTCCAAACACCTACAAAACATGACACGTACATGAAATTGTTGCCTTGACAAAAAACTATTTTTAGAGAAATAAGAAAAAATACTATGATTTTTTCTCTTTATGCTCTCTAAAGATTATGAAATATTGTTTCCACATGGTTTGATTGCAACAAATTGTGGCAGCAGCGACAGTAACCACCAACCAACAGCAAAACAACTAATATATATGACAGCGCAAACTAAAATTCTCCCTTTTACTACTGATGCTAACAACAACATCAGCAACATAGCAGCAATAGTTGTCAAGGTATTGTAAATATTTGTTAGCTACTGTAGGGCATATAAGGAAAAGGAAGTGAAGTTAGTTTCGTAGAAAACAGGAAACAAAATTTGATTTTCTATAATAATTTTAACTGAAATTATGAAAATGGATTTTAAATCGAAAAAAAGAAATTCAATATTTTTTAATTTGAAATTTAATAATTTTTATTGAATTATTTTGTGAAAAGAAGCAGAATATGAATTCGCCTTAAATTTACCTTTAGCCTAGTCACCTGTTTCGCTTTTAGCAGCTGTATGTTTATGTAAGTGTTTATTTTTCCTTCTTTTTTACATTTCACCATTCACCATTTCATTTCGTTTAGTTTGAATCTCAAGGGTTCTCGTTTTGTACACACTTGCGTTTAGAGGATGCATTTAATGCTCCAAATAATTCAATTAAATTAGTTAACTGTGACAAAATGTAAAAATGACTTTTTTTCGTCACACATTTATTTAACACCAAATAAATCTACAATTTACACGATTATTCTATAAACATTTGAAAATGATAAAAAAAGAGGGAAATTGGGGAAATCTAACTAAATAAAATGTTATCGTTATTTGTTAAAAAATATTTTAAGTACAAATCAATTACTCAGTTAATGGTAAACTCTGGGGGAAAATCAAAATATATTATTTTTTGGGGTAATAAGTTGGGGAAAATATAACAAAAGCAACTAAAATTGACTCAAAAATATTTGACCTAAATTGGAAGTCATTTGTGTCATGTCTTTTTAGGTAAAAAAATAAAGTAAAATTCATAATTCATATTCATAAAATAATATTCATAAGCTTATGTTTTAGCCAAAACAACCTTAATCTGGGATCTCATTTACTAAATAATGAATTTTTTTTAAATAACGTAAGAAATTTATTCAAAATATTTATTTCATCTTTATCAGCTTAGGAAAAAGTTAATATTGATTCAATTGTATCTTATTAAATACTCCTTGTTATTACCTTTCTAATGATATACAACATGTGGTACATAATATTTAATACTCTTTAACATTTAACTAATTAAATTCACTAATACTCATTTTTGTACTAAAGCAGAATGATGCTTACTATGCGCTTCTCATAAAATCAATGCACCCACAATTATTGTATTTTTGTTACGAAAATAAAATTTTAGAAAAAAAGTTATTTCGCATCAGCAATAACAAAGATTATTGTGCCACTCCAATGGAGATATTAAAATCACCAAACCGATGACCATAAAACACGGTTCCTCAGAGAATTTTAAACTACTTGTCACCATGCATGAATAGACTTAAGGTCTTTTAGTTTGGCAAATTTTTAAAAATCAACATTCCTACGTTGGGTAATTTTAGAAGGTCACCAACCACGTCCCAGAAGAAAATTTGAGCTTGCTACTGCTTCAATTGAACTCAAAAACATCTCAGCTTTAAACAAGTGGAATTTCACCAAGATATTTTTAGCGATTTAAAAGTTCGAGAATTATTTTCACAAACTCGATTTGGGTTCACTGTGTAGTGTTCTTTAATGCGTTTTTCCTAACATCGATGAAGACAACTTAAGTTAAATTTTAGTTCAATATGGTTGGCAAGGATGTACTTAGTAAGAGGCACTACAGTGTTAATTTGGCATGTCTTATGTTCTGACAAGAAATCACGATATACAGCAAACACCACCGTTATGGCAAGGGACGTAAATGAAAGCTTTGTAACATATATTTCAGTATACCTCCGATCAGTTCTACTTTTTCCATTTTTGATTCGACCAGGAAATCTTATTGGATAGTGGAATTGTAGTTGATGGATATTTGAGAAACATCCCCATAAGGGTACTGCCTTCATTTTTAACCGCTGACGACAGCTATTATATCTGTTGTGACTGGAACCATACTTCGAGCTCTTAACTACTAATCAAATCATAGTATTAATTTTAGGGACAAGTGAACTTTTATAGAAGTCAATACCGATGAGGATAGAAAACGAATGTACAAAAGTCAGACTATTTTTAAATACACCGAATAATGGACTTACAGGTTTTTTTCCTACCGTCTGGCTAGAAATTTACAAAAGGAAAAATTTAAGAAAAAATATAATTTCAGGAAGGTGTAATCTTTTGAAGGCTGAAGAATTTAGGCAAAACTATGCAGTGTGCCATCACGGTACTTGAACGGGGCCGTTTGAATTTAAGTTCTATGTTCTAGTTCAGCTCTTATTCAGTTCAGTTCTAATTCAGTTCTAGATAAGCTCTAGTTCAATTCTGGTTCATTCCTAGTTCAGTTCTAGTTGAGTTCTAATTCAGTTCTAGTTCAGTTAAAGTTCATTTCTAGTTCAGATCTAGTTCAGTTCTAGTATAGATCTACTTCAATTCTAGTTCAGCTGTAGTTCAGTTTTATCTCAGTTGTAGTTCAGTTCTAATTCAGTTGTGTTTAAGTTCTAGTTCAGTTGTAGTTCAGTTGTAGCTCAGTTCTTGTTCAGTTCTTTTTGAGTTGTAGTTCAGTTCTAGTTCAGTTCTAGTTCAGTTGTAGTTCAGTTCTAATTCAGTTGTGTTTAAGTTCTAGTTCAGTTTTAGTTCAGTTTGTAGCTCAGTTCTTGTTCAGTTCTAGTTCAGTTCTAGTTCAGCTGTAGTTCAGTTGTAGTTCAGTTCTAGTTCAGTTCTAGTTCAGTTCTAGTTCAGTTCTAGTTCAGTTCTAGTTCAGCTGTAGTTCAGTTGTAGTTCAGTTCTAGTTCAGTTGTAGCTCAGTTCTTGTTCAGTTCTAGTTCATTTCTAGTTCAATTCTAGTTCAGTTCTAGTTCAGTTGTAGTTCAGTTGTAGTTCAGTTGTAGTTCAGTTGTAGTTCAGTTGTAGTTCAGTTCTAATCCAGTTGTGTTTATGTTCTAGTTCAGTTGTAGTTCAGTTGTAGTTTAGTTCTAGTTGAGTTGTAGTTCAGTTCTAGTTCAGCTGTAGTGAAATTGTAGTTCAGTTCTAGTTTAGTTCTAGTTCAATTCTATTTCTAGTTCAGTTCTAGCTTAATCTTTATTCAGTTGCAGTTTATGTTTACTTTTATTTCCAAAATTTATGATCTTCAATTAAGTGCTTTTTTGTTATTCCCTTAAGTCCTGCATTAATTATTTGCTTTTTACAATTTTTTAAAATATATTCTCCATTTCCAATAGAACTAAAATTAAAAACTTTCATAGTTTTTTTACATTTTCATTAAAAACATAATGTCAACTGCATTGCGACAAAAATTGAAAATCAATGTTTAGCTTAATTTGACTCTTTCTCTCATTTCTTTCTAACTTAACTATTTATGTATTTTTCTTGCTTTCATTCCTATAAATTTTCTATGCTCTTAAAAAATAATTCCAATTCTGGGGGAAAAAAACATAAAATTGTCATATTTATGGGGATTTTAATTTAAAAAGAACACTAAAACATTAACCTAAACTTACTACAATTATAAGCAATGTTTGACTCTTGTCCAAAAAACATAAAGAGAAAAAACATGTTGTAAAACTAAAAATCTAATCTACAGAAAAAAAGAGGAAATCCCCAAAAACGTGTATCAAAAAAAAAAAAGAAGAGATATTCATTGAAAATTACCACTGTGGACAAAAAAAGTACCCAAATAGAAGCTAAAATCGGAAAAAAGAACAGTTTCACAAATTACTATGATTGCCTATGGTTAAAAATAACAAAAACGCAAAAAAAAGTATATATTACAAGAAGATATACATTTTATTATATATTTGTTACAAAAAAAAATATACATTTTTGTTGAAAGACAAAAAAAGCGAAAATATTTCTAAAAATAAAATTTATCGATTCGACGCATTGAAATGGCACTCAGTGGAGCAATTGCAAAGATTTGTTACCACTTCAATGGAGACAAATAACGCGTTTCTGTGTTTGTTTTTCAATATCTTTTTATTTTATTTTGGTTTGTTGGTGTATAAAATACCATTCCATTTCATCTACATTCCATATTCCAATTGTAAAAATTGCACAAGCCAAAAAATCGAAAACAAGATAAAAAATAGACAGCAAAAGTTGATAAAATGATCAAATAAAAAATAAAGACTTCAATTTTATAGAATTTTTGCTTTTCTTTCTCATGCTAAAATAGTTAAATTTAATATGACATACGCTTCTGGGTTTCAATACTCAAGTCAGACATATTCATATAATAAATGCATTAAGAGATGAACATTAGGGTGACACGGAATCCTTGAAATAGAACAAAATCGAGAACTTAACTAGAATCTGAAGTAAACTGAGATAGAACTGATTTAGAACTGAACTAGAATCTCTACTAGTATCTGAAAAGTAAAATCTGGAATAGAATATTAATTAGAATCAGAATTAGAAGCTGAACTAAATTCTAAACTAGAATATGAATTAATACCTGAAATAGAGTCTGATCTGTACTCTGAACTAGAATCTTAACAAGTAACTGAACTAGAATTATTTGACCTTGAATCTGAACAAGTAACTGAACTAGAATTTGAATTAGAATTTGACCTTGAATCTGACCTGGTACCTGAACTAGAATCTGAAAAATAGTCTGAACTAGGATCTGAACTGGAATCTGTATTAGAATCGTAAGTAGAAATTAAATAAGAACTAGTCACTGAAATAGAATCTTAACTGGAATTTGAACCATAATCTGAACTAAAGTCTGAACTAACGTAAAATCTAAAGTAGAATCTGGACTGGAATTTGAACTAAAGTCTAATCTAGAATCTAAACTGGTACCTCAATTAGAATCTTAACTTGAATTTTAGCTAAAATGTGAACTATTATCTAAACTAGAACCTGAAGCAGAATCTGAACTAGAGTTTGAACTAAAGCAGAATCTAAATATACGTCAGAACTATAATCAAAGCTAAAATTTAAACTCGAATTTCAACTAGAATCTGAATTAGACTTAGAATTTTACTTAGAATCTTAACTAGAGTCTGAACTGAAATTAAATCTAAACTAGAGTCTGAACTGGATTCGAAACTGAATCTGAACTAAAATTTCAATTAGAACCTGAAGTAGTATCTATATGGAATCTGTACTTGAATCTGAATTGAGTTATAATTTACGATCTAAACTAAAATCTTAACTAGATTTTAAACTAAAATCTAAACTAGAATCTGAACTGAAATGCAGTCTAAACTAGAATCTAAATTGGAATCTGAGCTCGAGTTTAAACGAGAATCTAAAGCTAAAACAGAACTGAGTCCAAAACTAAATATGGAAAAAACTAGGACTTCAATTCAATTTTAAACTAATTTTGGATTTTGAAACATTGGAGTTTCCTTAATATTTATTATTTTCTTGAAATGAAGACCATTAAATTTATATTCAATACATACATAAATAAGTACTTTGTACGAGGACACTCTTTTTCATAAGCATTACAAAACGGAAATGGTATAAATGGAATATTGCCTATATATCCGGTTGAAGAATCTTTGTTATCTTTGGTTTGTTGATTAAAAGTTCAAGAGATTTTACATAAAATCGTTTTGATTTCAAATTACAAATTTAAAGAAAATACTCTTGAAAATACTCTTGAATTAAAGTCATTTCTTAAATTTAGAATTATTTTATTGGTACTTTGACCCGGAGTGATAACACATAATTTTTGGAACTCTTAATTATGGAGGTTAATAATAAAATATTTATTTTAGTATTTTTTCACACTTTCTCCACCTTCTTCCTCACTTATACTCACTTCACTAGAGTGTTTAATTAAAATTGTTGCATTATTTTTATGCCCTACACTGCAAGTGGTTGGTGTATTATGCGTTTGTGCTGATGTTTGTAACATACAGAAAGAATGGTGTTACATTTATATTTAAGCATATCGTTAGACTCCGAATCACTTTCTGATCCGATATAACGATGTCCATCTGTCTGTCCTTCCGACTAGCTGTCCATGTGAGCACACTACAGATAGCAATTATTCATATTACTATTTGGGCCAAAGACGAAGCCTATAGAGACTGACTATACTCGGTCAAATATTTTAGATACCTCCCATATAAATGTCCTCACGGAAAGAAGAGTTTATATAAATTCTAAAATTTAAGTGATATTTGGTAAAAGAAAGTCTTATGAATTCTGAAACGATGTGCTGAATTATACAAGGGCCGTCCCATTGCTTTTCATAGGGCCCAATAAGCCGCCTTCCAAATATCACTTTGATACGAGGGTTCTTGCATAAATTTTTCGTTATGACCATTTATAACTAATATTTTGGTGAAGGTATTACATTGTCGGCCTAGACATCCATACTTGTTTCAAACTTAAAGTCATTTTAACCACAAAATTTATTTTCATAGCAGTTTTTTTTTTCAGTTATTGCTTAACATCAGACAAAATAAGTATTTTATGTGATTATTTTGCTGTTGTTTGAGTTGTTGGTTTCTGGTCAGCTACAATAACCACATAAAGATTTAAACAAAAACAAAATCACAACAACAACTAATGCCAAAAACATCATTGAAGATTCAATTGCACACGCTCTATATTTTTGTTGTTTTAAGTATTTTTTTCGAAATACAAGGATACTTATTTGTAAAAAGGGTGTTATTCTGAATAAAACAACGACCAAAGAGTAAAATCATAAAATTTTGTCAACCCAAAAACACAACATCATCAACAGCAGCAACCGACTATTGGAATAACTACAGCAACATCATAAAGACCATCTAAGTTGCAGTCACACAGATGCAATGACAACAACAAAGAATCCTAAAAATTATGTACCTCTTTTTTTCTCTTTTTCTCTCTTTTTTTGTTGGACTGTTAATGGCACTTTAAGCTTAAATTATGTGAAGTGTTTGGTGTTGCTACAAGTGATGATAGTTGTAGTTGTAATAATGTTAGTTGTGGTTGTTATTGCTGTTCATCTTATAAATATTTTCCTACAGTTTTGGATTCAATTTTGAAATTCTAAAAATGTAAATTCTGAATTATCGGAACTTGAACTATTATATTCATAGTTGTTTTTGCTACACATAATATAAAGTATTATTTGGGATTGAACTTTCAGAACTGTATTGCGTTAGATATAAATCAGACTGTTACTGAGGTCTTTCAAGAGTAATTATAAAAACCAATATTAACATCAATTTGCTATAGAAAAAATATATAACTCGAAAAATGTATTAAGAGCAGTTTAGTTAATAAATTAGTACTGGTCCCAAATACATAGACGTATCATAATTCTTTTCTATTAAGTTTTAGTATAGAACTACGATTTACGAGCCATTCAAGAGATACAGCTTTTATTTCCAGGCTTAGTTATAGCTCTATTCTAATTTAGTTATAGAATCAGTGAAATTTGACATACTATATTAAATACATGCTTTTAATAATATCGATCCATATTTTTATGTAGCTCCCATAGCAGGCCCCTTCCCGGAAAAGAGATTTGGGGCTTATACAACTTGTAAATAAAGAACAATTCAACTGAAATTCAGCACAATGAGTTTTCCAAATATGTTTAATGTATATTATTAAACTGAAGGATTCCAGTCCATATTTTGTTGTAGTAACTGGTAACTAAATCTCAATTCTCTTGAAATTCGATACAATTAATATCCTAATTGCAATTAAAATAAATTATTAATTTGAACAATCTCTGTCCATATATTGTGTTAGCTTCCATACAACGCATTTTATTTGATCTTATGAAAATAGTAAATAATAAGGTTCTGGTTCAGATTTGGTTCAGATTTGGTTCAATTTTAGTGCAGTAGTTCAGTTCTAGTTCAATTCTAGTTTAGTTTTAGTTTAGTTCTAGTTCAGTTCTACATCATTTCAAGTTCTGTTCTAGTTTAGTTCTAGTTCAGTTCTAGTTCTATTCCAGTTCAGTTCTAGTTTACTTGTTGTTCAGTTGTTCTGTTCACTTTTTGTTCAATTCAAGTTCAGTTCTATTCCAATTCCAGTTCTATTCCAGTTCTAGTTCTATTCCAGTTCAGTTCTAGTTCAGTTCAGTGTAAGTTTTAGTTCAGTTATTATTCTGGTCTGTTTCAGTTCTAGTTAATTTTTTTCAATTGTAGTTCTGTTCTGGTTCAGTTATATTCCAAGTTGTAAAACACAATATTCACTCACTAAAAGGTATTTCGTTAGGTATTCGTTTCATGACAGATTACTCATATTTTGACGAATGAGAACTATTCTTATTTAAAACACGAGACCAATTAATTTTCTAGTGAGCTTAGACTTTATCAGGGCATTTGATACGGTTTGGCTTAATGAATAACATATAAGCTAATGACCAAGGCATTTGGACAACAAGATTGCCGACTAGTTAACAGTTTCCTTATAAGCCGAAGATATAGGGTGAGAGTATACGGCACGTGTCACAGGATTCTCTTCTTGGTCCTGACATTCCTCAACCTCCTCAGGATATCATTATTCTGATTATTCTGCGATATACTAATCGCATCATGGGGTGCCAGAGTGAGAAGTGTCAACGACAGATTGAATGGATACTTGGATATTCTGGATGACTTCATTACGAAATGGGGTCTAACGTTGTCACGATTGTAAAAGGTAGGAGATATAAGCTTTGTATGAACTTTTTGGTTTTTTAATTTTAATTTTCATTAAGTTCCAGATTATTTTAATTTAGCTTTTAACTTAATTTAATTTAATGCTTTTATACCCTACACCACCGTAGGTGGTTGTGGTATTTTGCGTTTATTCAGATGTTTGTAACATGCAAACAAAATGGTGTTATACCCAACTTTAAGTATACCGTTTGATTCAGTATCACTCTCTGAGTCGATTAAACGATGCCCTTTCAGCCGTCTGTTTGTCCGGCTGGCTCTACATGTAAATGTTTTGAACATTCTACAGGTAGCAATTTTCAATATATATCGATGAGTTTCGGAACATGTTTTGATTTTAGCCTAAGGACAAAACCTGTTGAAATTTAACATATTCGGTAGAATATTTCAGGTACTTCTCATACGAACATTTATCTGGGAATGGTGTTTTAAGGTCATAAAGGTCTTAAATATAAAGCGATTTAAAAGAAATTTGACACAAGTAAGTGTTTTAATAACAGGGTCGGTCTTATTTATTATAGTTTCCATATAAACCCTCTTTGAAATATCACATTTAAGATTATATATCTCAAATATACATTAACATTGTAATAATAACGAAAATTATGATAAATATAAGCAAAAAATAATGTAGCTCTCATAAAATTTAATTTTCAAACTCATAAATTTTACATAGATATCAGTATCAAATAATGTACTGCACACTTAGGAATACATCAAATTATACGAGGGTAGTTCATTAATTTTTCATAACTACCATTTTAACCAATAATGTGTTTTAGGGTATTAAATAGTCGGGCTTGGCCTACTATACATTCTAACTTGTTTTGTTTTTTTTTCTTTGTAAAATTGGCTTGAACTTTAAAATAACATTATAATTATTCCATACGAATTTTCGTAAATAATTGATTTTTGAGTTTTATGTTCCAACCCTAAATAATGACTTTTGTTATGGAAAATCTTAATATATGGAATTAATGGAAAATTTTTAAATTTATCTGATCTGGTTCATATTTCTTATTGCTAACATTTGCTGATGAAATATTTCCATTAAATTACAACACAAATGGACAGACATTTGTAACATGTCATTGTGATAAATCAAAATTCTAATTCCATAAAATTATTGAGCAAAAAGTAAGAAAAAGGTGAAAGAAACTGTATTAAACGATTTTATTAACGAGGGTATTATGATAATTTTGGGAAACTTCATTTTATAATATTGAAATTTTAAAATATTCATTCAACAGTTTCAAATCCAAATCATGAAATGGTATTTTAACGAATTCATAACTTGCTAAATTCATCAAACCACCCTCGTATTTTTCTAACAAATCTATCACTAAGAAGACTGCATATAACTACCCTGAACCTGTTTTAAAACCAATTTTTATTAAAGTATCTTTCGTGTTCCTTAACTTGTCAATTTTTTTTCAATAACTGTCAGCGCTAAAATGACATTTATGTGACTTCCGTTTTGAATTATAAATATTTCTTGAATTAATTTACAAATTTTAATATTAAACATTTCATTTATGCTAATATTTTAACATTTATCTAGATTTGCCTTAAATGACTTAATTTAGCATAAAATTTATTTATTAAATAAATGACAGTTTTATGCACAAAAGCTAAAATATTAAGTGTTTTTATTAATAACGGCTTATTTGTGAAACATTTATTTTTGCATTAATTAATTAAACGAAAAATTTAAAAAAAGCACATCTGGGGGCTCGTTTCTTTAATTTATTCAACATTTATTTTTTTGGTGTTTTAAAAACAAAATACATATTTAATAACTTTAATTATTATAACTATTTTTAATCGACTTAAAATAATTGGAAAAATATTAATAAATATGTAACACATATTTATTGGTAATTTATTAAATTTATATCATATTCATTTCATTTTGAGTCTCTGAGATCGACTGAAAAACAAGTTAAACAGAATTTAATAGAAAAGCCACAAAATATAATTATTTTTAGTGAAAATGTGAATTATTGATAAAAAAGTAAATTATAGTGTAAAAGTGAATTTTTTGCCAAATCTTAATTGCTAGTGAAAATGTTTTTTTTCAAGACTGTTTGAATTTCTGGAAAAAATGTGATTTTTTTAATCAAAATGTGAATTTTTAGTGAAAATGTGAATTTTTTAGTGAAAATGTGAATTTTTTAGTGAAAATATGAATTTTTTAGTGAAAATGTGAATTTTTTAGTGAAAATGTGAATTTTTTAGTGAAAATGTGAATTTTTTAGTGAAAATGTGAATTTTTTAGTGAAAATGTGAATTTTTTAGTTAAAATGTGAATTTTTTGTGAAAATGTGAATTTTTAGTGAAAATGTGAGTTTTTACTGAAAATGTGAATTTTTAGTGAAAATGTGAATTTTTAGTGAAAATGTGAATTTTTAGTGAAAATGTGAATTTTTCGTAAAAGAAAAAAATTCGGAATAATTCTTTGTAAAAATGTGAAAAGTGAATATGAATTTTTAGAGACATTGAAAGTGAAGCGGAACTAAAACTGAACTAGAACTGAACTTGAACTGAAATAGAACTGAACTAGAACAAAACTTGAACTGAACTAGAACTGAACTAGAACTGAACTAGAACTGACCTAGAACTGAACTAGAACTAAACTGGAACTGAACTAGAACTGAAGTAGAACTGAACAAGAACTGAACTAGAACTGAACTGGAACTGAACTAGAACTGAACTAGAACTGAACTAGAACTGAAGTAGAACTGAAATAGAACTGAACTAGAACAAAACTTGAACTGAAGTAGAACTGAACTAAAACTGAACGAGAACTAAACTAGAACTGAACTAGAACTAAACTAGAACTAAACTAGAACTGAAATAGAACTGAAATAGAACTGAACTAGAACAAAACTTGAACTAAACTAGAACTGAAATAGAACTGAACTAGAACAAAACTTGAATTAAACTAGAAATAAACTAGAACTGATTTTCAACTTTTTTTCAGAAATTTATTAAAGAACTAATTTGAACTCAACCAGGATTTCTATCAAGAACTCAGCCAAAACTTCTTTTCAGAATACAAACAAGAACTCAAAGAAGAATTGAACTGAATACAGATATAAGTTGAGAACTGTTATAAAGAACTGAGTCAAGAAGTGGATCAAGGATGGACAACTGAATGTACAAGTTAATAAAGAATGGAATCAAGAACTGAGTCTAGAACTTAATGAGGAGCTATTTAAAGATTTCACTCAGATTGCTGCTACTTTAAAAGCATTTTCATTTCTGTCATTACAAATTTTGATATGATTCAAAACCATTTTGCTGTTTGTGGCAATACCTAATGAGAAAATCCCCAAAATCTTAAAAAAAAAAAAAATGTGAAATGAGTGACGTCAATTATTGCACAAAATATTGGGGGTTTCACCACAAAGAACTTTTTTCATATAACTGCAATTATTCTCTTTCATATGTTAAATCTACTTTAAGTTCATTCTTAGAATAATGAGCTTTATTTTCATAATTATACTGTTATTTACACAAAATCACTATAAATGCCACCAGCTGCTAAATGTGTAATTATATCCATAATTAGCCGTAATTTGTTGTAACACAAGCCATAGTGCTAGAGCAAATAATTATTCTCTTTTAAAACATAAAAGTTGTTATACCCTACACCACTGTAGGTGGTTGCGGTTTTATGTTTTTGTGTTGATGTTTGCAACATATAGAAAAAAGAACGTTACATCCATCTTTAGGTATACGTTTGGACTCTGAATCACTTTCTGAGTTAATTTAACGCTGTCCGTCCGTCTGTCTGTTCGTCCTCTGGCTGCCATTCGGCTGGCGGTTCATTAAGGTTCTTAGCTCATTAAAGCTCTAGATGTAATAATAATATCGCTTATTAACAAAATTTGACAGAAATAAGTATTAAATAAGTATTATGATATTCTATGCCAATGAGCCAAATTGTGCGAGGGTCGGTCCATTGCTTTTTATAGGTCCCATAAAAGTCTCTTTCAAATATCACTTTGAAGGCATAAATTTCTCATTTAGGACGGTATTGTAATAATAATTGGTTAAGTGTAGATAAATATTAGAAAAAATCAATGTGCAAAATTATACGAGGGTCGATCTATAATTTCATTTAACTTCCCACATAAATTCATTTTAAAATGCATAAATTTCACACGCTTAAAAATAAATCAGAAAATAAAATTATGCATAACAAACATTATGGTGTAGAGTATTACATAATCGGTTTTGACCAACTACAACATTCTTGTTTATTATTAAACAGAATTCTATAAAACAAATAATTAACTGAAACAAATTTATTTATTTAACAAACAAAACAATTTAAAAACAAATGATTTTCAGATTTTCTAACTCATTTAAACTTAAACTTTACAAGAGCGAACACCCAGATGCATAAATGCATCTGAAACGGTTGTAATTGAAATACAAAAAAAAAAAGCAAATAAAGTGCAAAAGATAAAAAATCTTATTAACATAAGAAAGGACTGCAAATAATCAAAAAGTGAATTAAAATCTCAAAATAAAGTGAAAAATATAAAAAGCGAAAAAATTGCAAATCTGTTAAGTCACCAGATTTATAGTGCTAAATATAGAATTAATAAGAATTTAATTAAAAATAATTAATCCTTTAATTGTGTTATATGTTATTTAAAAAAGAATTAATGATTGAAAGAATTAATTACAGGATTAAAACTGAATATCAGATTAATTGATTTTTCATAATTTTAATCAAATCTTTACAATAAAATTATTTTTACATCTGTTTTGTAAATAAATTAATTAATTTACATTTAATTAAAACGACTATTAATTGTTTTAAAATGTTATTGAATATATCGCGTAAAAACTTTCTATTCCTTTTACTTTTAAGTTCAATTGTTATTATTGTCATTATTATATTTTGTACTACAACAAATGTTGGAAACACTCAAAGTGAATGTTTCAATACGGAAGTGGATACTAAAAATTCAACACTGGAATTAGTTCACATTGTAAGTAAATGTCACGATTTTAAAAATAATAACAAAATGTTTGAAGAAACAAGTGGGAATGCTATATTTGGCTGTGCCGAATTTTAAATACCCTCCATCACTTACATTATGTGTGTGAGTTGAAAAACCATTAAGTGAAATTTAATTAATTTTAGAAATCCATATTTAAGGACCTTTCAAACTATAACCGAATATGGCCCGATAATTGTCGAATTAGATTTATATTTTAACTACAGGTAGAAAACAAGATGTAATACCGTACACCACATCGTCAGTTAAAAATGGTGGTTACGAAAAATTGTTGAACGATCCCTCGTATGATTCATTTTCTAATTTATGCTTAAGTGTGTAGCATATTTTTGTGACGCTAAAATGCACGTTAAATTTATGCGTTTTAAAATGACTTTTTCTGGGGGGGAGGGGGCTGCGATAAATCAAGAACCAACCCTCGTATAATTTTGCACATCGACTTTTGCTTACTTTTATCTTAATTTGACCAATTATTATTACAATACCAACGTGAGTTATGGGAGATTTGCAAGATTTTTGCCCATAAAAGAAAAGGGGTTTGTATGGAACCTATAAGAAATAATGAACCGACCCTCGCATATTTTGGCACATTGTTTAAAAATATTATAGGTCTTACTTGTGCCAAATTTCGCTTTGTATTTAGGACTTTTATGACATTAAAATCCCATTCCGGGAAGAATATTTATATGGGAGGTACTAGAAATATTGGATGAATATGGTCAGTTTCAATAGGCTTCGTTTTTAGGGCAAAGTGCTAATATGTACCAAATTTCATCGCAATATTTTGAAAGCTGGAAACTGTAGACTGTTCACAACGTTTATATGGACTATCATCCGGACAGACGGATGGACGGTCGGACATATTTAAATCGACTCAAAAAATGATTCTGTGTTGAATCTTGTAAAAAAATTTGGTTAAACTTTCTAGTATTATAGACTTAAAACCATTTGTCGGAGAGGGGCCTTAAGTAATCGATGACCCTCCAAAGTTGTCCACCTCGTCTGAATTTGAAATTAAAAAAATTAATATATTTTGTTGGATTTTTACTAAAAGTGGCAATTTTTTTTTTATAAAAATTATCCTAACGGGAATGCATGCAAACTAAGTTTGGATTAAATGGGGGACAAATATCTGCCCATATGCCCTCTCCAAAGATGATCAATTAAAAATAAATTCAAAACAACTGATTTAAGCTGGGACCATTATTTGAAGCGTTTTTCCGGTTTATTGGCATTCAGTTTAATACATTTGTGCAAATGTTGTTATCGTCCAAAAAAAATCACTTTCTGAGTTGATTTAAGTCATTTTTCTGTACATGTAAAGATTTTAATCAAAATACTGGTTGTAATTCGGAAGATATTTTGATGAAATTTGAAACGTAGTATTCCCTTACCATAAGAAAGTAAAGTATTTAAATTGGGTTAGTTAGATGCATCTCTTTATATAGCTTCCATACAAATACCTTCCTTAAAATGGGTTTTTAAGTCAATGGAAGTCTTTAGTATGAAACGATTTAACGAAATTTTTCACTAAAAGTTTTTCTCCAATTTTTACAAGGTTAATTCCATTATATCTCTTAGCTCTTATACAAGACTCATCTCCGAGTAATATTTTGAATTGCATAAAATTCACATATATGGTGATATTGTCTTTATATTTGGATTACACGAGATACTCCATTTTCTGAAAGGGTTGGTCCATAACTTGTCATAGCTCCATTTAAAAGAATCGTTTTAAAACGCACATAACTTACACAACTATTTTAGTATCATAAATTGAATTGTTAAACAGAAATCAGTGCACCAACTTATACGAGGGTAATTCTACAATTTTTCTTAAGTATTATTTTATAACCAACAATAAGTTTAGGGTATTTTATGGTCAGACTGTCCGTAATATATGTAACAGATTTGAGGAATACCGGTGAACATTTATTGACAGCTCCCAGAGATGATCTTCCTCCAGAATAGTGTAAATAATGCTATTTTAATGTTCGGTTTCATATAAATCAATTTAGTCGATCAAAGTTAGAGACTTATTGAAAAATCGACTCTATTCCACTATTCGTATTTAAATTTTTAACAATTTTTCTCAAATTTATTTAGTTCTTTTTTAATTTCTTTTATACTTAAAGGTCTTACGACATGGACCCAGAACACCTGTGGATACTTATCCTAATGATCCTTATGTTAATAGTGGATTTGAGCCTACCGGTTGGGGACATATTACAAATGTGAGTAAATAATTTCAATTCATTTCACAAGAAAATAAATTATATTCTTTTTACATTTCAGAAAGGTAAACGGGAACTATATGAATTGGGCAAATTATTAAATCAACGTTATGGAAAATATATGGAACCATATTATACACCAGATGTAAGTTTTCTCTTTCTTGGAATAAAAAAAACTCTCTTTAAAATTATTTTTTCCTCTAGAAAGTTTATGCACAAGCTACTGCCTCCCCTAGAGCTATGATGACCTTAGCCACTGTTTTAGCCAGCATGTTTCCGCCACAAAATACACCCATGGAATGGCATCCCACTCTTAACTGGCAACCTATACCAATTTTTTCAGAACCCTTAGATCAAGATTCTTTATTACTAGTACGTACACCCTGCCCTCGTTATTTTGAAGCACGAGATGAGGTCTTTGAATTGGCTGAGGTGAAGGAGGAGATGTTAAAATATCAAACACTTTTTAAAAATCTCACTAAAATCACAGGAATGAATGTTTCCAATGCGGAACACATTAATTCTCTTTATATTACCTTGGAAGCAGAAAGAGATTTTGGTTTGACATTACCCGAATGGACTAAGGAGTACTTTCCAGAGAAGATGCAGTTTTTGGCCGAGCAAAGTTATGTTTATAATGCTTATACAAGGGAAATGCAAAAAATCAAGGGAGGTCCTTTCCTAAAGAAAATGTACGATGAAATGTTAAAGAAAAGAGCACAAAAATTAAAACCTTTTGATAGAAAAATGTTTATATATACGGGCCATGATTGGACTGTGGGTAATATATTGTCAGCTTTGAAAGTTTGGAATAGACAAATGCCTAGATTTTCGGTAATGGCCATTTTTGAGTTACATAAGAATCCCATAACGCAGGAGTATTATGTAGAGGTGAGTGGTGATAATAATTGTTAATAAAGAATTTCTTTTTTATGAGTTTTCTCTTTATTTCCAGTTATTTTTACGCAATGACGAACAAGGCTGCCTTAAACAACTGCAAATACCCCATTGTGATCTCAAATGTCCACTGGACAAATTGTTACAACTCAGTCAAGATGTTTTACCAAACGAACCATATGCTGAACGTTGTAAACCAAAAAATAGTAATTTTATTGAACCACCGCCAAGGTTGATTGATCAGTAGTTTAATGGTTTTTTGTTTTGCTAAAAAACAAGTCCAACTTGTAGAAATTATTCCACCATACAAGAGTTGGCCTTGTAATCAACTACACCTTAATTAAGTATAAGAATTTAGTACAAGTCTTTAACCAGTATTATGGTTTTAAATTGTATACGATATTTTATATATTTTTTGTTAGTTTCTAGTATAATTTATCAGTAATTTAGTTAATTACTTAAATTGTAAATTGTTACTTTAATTTTGTAAATTAGTTTCTCTTTCTTGTGTATGAAAAGGTTTTTGAACTTGATCTTAAAAATGTGTTCAATTATTGTGATTATTTTAAGAAAATAATAAATAATAATAATTTCATAAATTCTTGTTCTTTAGATTTACTAAAATTTTAATTTAAATCTTTATACCCCCAGATACTGAAAGAAGATATATAAAAGATGTATATGAATGAAGCATCTTGCATAGAGTGTACTTCCGCTACTGAAAAAAACCGTTATAAGTTTTTCTAATTAAAATCGCAAATTATTGATATTTAATAATCAAGATCTCCTTTGTATGATGCTATATCTCGCCCTGATCATACCGAGAATTTTGGTAGTAAAAAATTTCACCTCGTAAGATAATTGACTTTGACATCCCAAAGGGTTCTTAAATAATTATAGAGCGATAACTTAGAATTCTATATTCAGATCAGATATAATTAAGCAAGTGTCGAATTTTCAATATCGTGAGACAATATATACTCTAATACATTCATAGGAATTCTCACATGTACACTCACTGATAAATAAATTTTTTTTATCATATCAAGTGTACTTTCATAGGATCCAATTTTGATCATTTCTGGCACAATGATGAATAGTTTACCAAATTGTTAATATTCGTTTGGTGATAACTAATGGTTGTCTCAGATATCGGTCTATATAAACACAAGTAGCGTTCTTCGCACTACAATAACAATTATGTTAAATTATTGCCCTCAGACTGATATGCCGATGGAAGTAAACTGATAGGCCGATGGATGAAAAAACACATACAGACATAAGTTAACTGTTATCACAATATGTTCAATTTCCCACATTACGATGTTCTAAAGAACTTACAGTATTAAGGGCCAAAAGAGCTGATCAAATTAAAAAAAAAGAATGAATCAATTCAATTCCTATCACACTCTTCTGAAGTAAAACACAAAAAGAAAGAGCATTCGGGTACGATATAAACAAAGGTAGTCCGAAGGGGCAATAACTTGGGTATATGGCGGGAGATCTTTTTAAATATCAGTTGTGGAACACCATTTTGGAAAATAACATTCTGATAAATTGATAATTTTTCAGAATATTTGAAACAAATTTTCTTAAACCGATTTGCTTTTAATTAAAAAAATAATAATAGAAACTTTGTTGGAATTTTGGGTTTGGTTTAGATATGGGACTGAAATTTTTCTTACTGAACCGATTTAGCTGCTTTTAAATAGAGCTTTACATAGATTAGCTAAATCGATACAGATCATTATTTGAAGTAATGATATGTATGTTTTTATGGGGTCACATGATTTCCTTATGATATCACACTCCCTCTAAAGATATTTATCTTAATAATTTTCCAGCAAATTGATTAAATCGGAATATAATTATTTATTTTGTTTTGGTTTCTGGAAGTTGTTTCAGATTTCCGTCTATATATTTTATCCTAAACAATTTTACCAGATTTAAATAATTTCGTCGAGAATTATTATATCTCGGGTTAAATATTATTTACAACTGCATAAGTATTTTGGACCAGTCACAATATAAGCAGTTTACGGGTAAATAGATTTAGTTCAAGAGCAGTTTTAGATGATTTTTTATTGATATTAAATTCGTAATGTCAAACTTGTTGTAGGGTATAAGATTATTTAAATAATTTTATTTTTAATTTATCATTTAATAATTTTTAATTATTGTCCATTAGTATCAATTTTTCCATCCCTGATTGCTAAATGCTTATAACAGTTATACAATTTAAAATTGTATTAAAGCTTTCAATTCAAGCTTTAATAATAAATCAAAATTTTATATACAAAAATTAATTGAGATCCAGTTTTTTGCATTGAAAAGCTTTGATCAATTTGTGATCTCGGTTTAAGTCTATGATATAAATAAACGTACTAAAAACTCACTTTTTTAGATTAATTTTTTTCTTTTTATTACAGCCTAATCAAAGCTATAAGTTATATTAATTGATCAAAAGTTACGAATTTATTTAGAAACAGGTACGATCAATTTATAAATAATTGTAGGTACATATTAAAAATTCCCTTTTTAAGGAGATATCACTCTTCCATATTCTAGTAGTTTATAATATTTTACTACTATTGCTCCATCCATGCGTCAAATTTCATTAAATTTCCTGTTTCAGTTTTAGAGATATGCGGTTATCACTACCAATGATATTAATGTCTGTTGTGACCTATCAAAAATTTCGAAAATTTTATTTTTATTGATTATTTCGATTTCCTATTTGACTGATGCCTCCTTTATTTATATACATAAATATAAGAGTCATTTAAAGCCGTATTTTTTGAAACTTCTTACACCTTTTTGCTGTGTGAACTTTTTTGCCAAAAATTCGGTTGTTTAAATATAACTTTTATTATTTTATTTAACACCTGTTTACACTTCATACCCGTACAAAACAATTAATTAAAATTCATAAAACATATTTTCAATTGATGGTATTTTTTTAATGTCGGTTATATTTACAAAGTCTGTAGAACTCTGAATTGAACAGTGGGCTTGAATGGGAAAATGTTGTTAGAAGAACTATAACTTTTAGATGGATTTTAGTAAAAGTTTAAATGACATGAATTTTTAACTTTAGTTTTGCGGAGCCACCATATCAGTATTATATATTAACAAACTTTTAGAAAAGTTTGATTCAATCTGTGTCTTGGTATTAAATTTCTAAATAAGAAGTCCATAAGTAATTTTTCTAATTTTTTTTATGAAAAAAATAATAAGTGTTATCTAAATTCCCCTTTTTGGTACCTTTTTCCGAAAAAAGTACCCAACTTATTATATTTTACCAAGAAGGAATTAATGTCATTAGGAAATTTTCGCTTTTTTATATTCTTTCTATTTAATATAATAAAGATTTTTTCTAAATTGCTTAAGTTCCATAAACCTAACTATTTTTACGCTTAAACTTTAATAGACATTTGTTCCAGCGGTTTCAATAAAATACGTTTTTAGAAATTTTGCATTCTAAGAAATTGTATATCAATATTTTTTAGCAAAATCGTGTAGGAAATTTTATAAGTTCCCTTTTCTGATACCTTTAAAATTAATTTTTTTTGGTGCTTAACTGAATGAATATTTTCATGTTTATTGAGATCGTTTAACTTTAACTAAAATATCGTTTTGATACTTTTTTCACAAAAACATTAATCAAAGGACAATACATCATGCTGAGAGTTGATGCTTTAAAATATTTTGATTCATGCTTGGATTATTATGCGTGATTATTGATAATGGTACCAAACCTACTTTGAAGATCGACTCGAGTCTGAATCAATTTCAATTAACAATATATATCTGTCTAGATTCCCACGTGCTTTTAAAGAAGAAATTTGTTCCTTTGGACCAATGATTATGCATATTGAAATTTGTCGTTATAGGTCCATTATTTTACTTAGCTTCTATACAAATATTCTTCCCATAATGGGGTTAAGATCATAAAAATCATAAACGATTTATGAAAATTTGGCAAATATAAGTTTAATGATAATAAAAATTAATGGAGAATGGCTCCATCACTTCCCATAGCTTCCACATCCGAATATTATTTTTGTATAAGATAGATATAAACAGAAGTCGATGTTCGAAATTTCACGAGTGTGGGTCGGAGCTTCATTATATTTCCCATAGAAAAGAAAACTTTTTCAAACGCATAAATCACAGATAAATCATATTTAGTTATTGAAGACTTAATTAGCAATTAGAAAGCCAAATTATACGAGGGCTGTTCAATAATGTTTTGTAAGCGCTATTTATAATCAACAAAACATAGTCAGTCTTGTCCGATTAACACTTTCTTACAGTTATTTTTGTTTTCACATATGACTCGTTTGAACAAATATTTCTGGAATTTAGCAAATTTTAAAGTGATCTTTTACGAAAAGACTTATATGACAGCTCCGCAAATTTTGGCCTAATCTCGGAATGGATACAAAATAATCTTATTACAAACTTGTTTTCTCCGCCCAAAATATTTGCTTAATATCTATTTTTTCTTAAATATAGACAGATGGACGAATTGGGGAATTTTGACGAGTTTTTGATGTAAAAAATTAGGAGAAGGATGCTCATTATAAATATAAGCACAGATGTGTTATCCTTAAGAATTCTTTTAAATTTTAAATATAAAGTGGATTTTGAATGTTAATTATTGTTAAGGGTTTGAATGAACTATCAAGTGATGAACTATTAGGTGAGGGCATTATTACGGGGGCTGGATGTCATAATGGTTCGATAATTACGGATTTCAATTGCAATTTTAATTTAACTGCAATTTAAGATAAATTTTATTAAGTCTTGTTCAAAATTTGATTTCTATCTTTTTCTAATGATTTGAAAGAATACCTAGCCAGACGGATGGACAGACATCGTTAAATCCATAGGGAAAGTAATTTTAATATGATTCTTGTAGTTGAAGTTGTGGAAAAGGGTGAACATTATAATTGAAAAAAAAACAAGTGAAGAATCCTAATCTATAAAATGATTTTATCATTAAAGTTTTAAAACTTAATTCAAAAATTAAAAAAAAATGGGGGAAATGAATTTTAAATCTTTGCCGAGTCTTCAATACATCAACTACTAATTTTTAATAGTCATATTCTGAAAGCTTAACTTCTCTTCTATGAAAATAGAAAGTTTGATTCAGATCGGTTAAACGTGACCGAAGTTTTATAATTAAAGTTTTTTTCTTTTTTGCTCCTTATTTTGTAAATCAACCCACTGTATTTT
Organism: Cochliomyia hominivorax; assembly: GCA_004302925.2. Taxonomy (NCBI): domain Eukaryota; kingdom Metazoa; phylum Arthropoda; class Insecta; order Diptera; family Calliphoridae; genus Cochliomyia; species Cochliomyia hominivorax. The sequence goes on along the minus strand of PYHX02000413.1, from coordinate 85,592,876 downwards.
ATAGTATTCAGGTTACAATTTAAATAAATTAATATTAATCTAAGCAAATATAACTAGCAAATTCATACTATAAAGATAATTTTCAAACAGCTATATTAATTTTAATTATTATTAAATATAATTAACAACTAAGAAAACAAAATTAAAATTATCTTGTTGGGTTTTATAAAACAATTTCAAAGAAATTATAGAAAAGTGAATTAAATTTAAATGCCATAATTTAAAAGTGGCGGTATTTATGTTCCTAAAAAGAACAGGTAAATTTTTGTAATAAAGTGATATTAAGAATATTTTATATTCTTATTTCAAAAAAACTTATTATTCTACATTATTTCCGCTTTATGATTTACTCCAATTTGCTGTAACATCTAATGTTTGAGGTTTTAATTCTAATTACAATTAAAATTCATTTAACACAAATAAAATTTCTCATTTCAAAAATAAGCAAGAATGTTATTGTGGGTCAAGTCCGATTTTTAATACCCTACACCACATTGTTGGTGAAAAATAGTGGTTGCAAAAATTCATGAATGATCCTCGTGTGCAGTATATACATTTATGTGAAATTTATACGTTTTAAAATGAATTTTTCATTATTGGCTATACGGGAACTACAAGAAATTGTGGACCGACCCTCGTATATATTTTCACATCGAAGTTTGCTTATATTTATCTTTATTTGACCAATTATTATCACAACACCAACGTATATGTGAGATTATGTCCCTCAGAGTGATATTTGAAATAAGAGTTGTATGGGACCTATGAGAAGAAATTGATTGTACCTCGTATAATTTGGCACATCGATTTAGAATTCTATAAGACTTATTTCTAATCTTCATATTTGGGACTTTTAAAAACTTTTATATCTCATTTCGGGAGGACATTTGTATGGGTGATATTTAAAATATTGTGCCGAACACAGACAATGCAATAGGCTTCGTGCATGGGCCGAAATAATAATATGCACTAAATTTCATTATGAAATCTCAAAACTTGCGACCTATAGAGTGCTCACAGTCACAGTCGGAAGGACAGATAGACAGACGAACGGACGGACGTAGTGAAATCGACTCAAAATGTCATTCTAAGTCGAACGGTATACTTAAAGGTGGGTGTAACCTAACCATCTACGGTAGTGTAGGGTACAAAAAGCCCAATTTTTCTGATTTTTTTAGTTATTTTTTCTCTAAATTTATAATATTTTTTGTTCTAAATTCAAAAAAAAAAGTGTAAATAAATTCCATTTTACTCACTTCTAAATGTTGTTTATAATAAAAGTTGTTTTAATTTTACATTTAGTTTGAGACTAACATTTCAACTAACAAGTATGAAGCCGCCGGTTTTATTCGCCACAATTTTAGTTTTTCATTTCATACAAGTCGAATCGTATGATATTATTAAGGAAGTCGGTGAGGAGTCAGAGGGGAGGGCAGTGGAATCTAAACAATCAACATTAAAGTTGGCACATGTGGTAAGTTTTGATTTAAATAGAATTTAATATGATTTTAATGGAATTAAAATTTTAGCTTTTTCGTCATGGCATACGAACACCAGTGAATACTTATAAGAATGATCCATATAAGAATGAAACATTTTATCCCTTTGGTTGGGGCCATTTAACAAGTGTAAGTTTTTTAGTAACTATAACTTAAAAAAGTAAGAGTGATATAATCGGCTGTGCCGAATTTTTAATTTTGTAAAAAGTGAAGATAATGCATTTGAAAATGATTTTGAGTTTTGTTAGCTTAAAGCCTAATTGTGGAAAGAATCATTATATGGAGGCTATAGTCAGATTGGGATCGATATTTAGAAAATTCTCCTCAAGCTATTGAAAAACAATATTGTGATTAAGAAGTTTATCAAAATAATCCTTACAGGAAGGAAACTTCTATGTGATCCACATTTAAATGTGCGCCATTATTTTTGCAGTACATCAATTTCAAGCCTAATTCCGTTCAAAGAGTTCAATACATAGCGGTATTATCAATCGTATTTCGAAAAGAAGTCTTTTTTTTCATATTGACTGTAGCACTCTGTAAGCCGAATGGATCATGTATTTGAAACTTTAGCAATATTTATGTCTAACTCCGATGGCATTTACTCACATTTAAGAGTATAGGTTATGTCATGCTGCGAACATAAGGTGCATGATGTGCCTTACTTTGGTCCTCAAGGTTCCTTTGTTTACATGAAGTGAAAGCGAAGAAGTAAGTAGAAGTGATTTAAGTAGAGAGTTATAAAATAATAAGTGAGATAGTAACGAGTTGTAACCCAGGAGAACGTAACCGTATGAAGCTGAGGCTATGAAGTGGTAGATAAGGAATCGTTTCCTCCTCCTTCTCATTTCGACAAATCCTGCAAAAATCGTTTTAAGGAAGACATTATTGCTACGCTCAAAAGAGACAATGTGCAGATAGCGCAGAAATTGTGTCTGTTAAGAGATTGCTTGAGATCTTGAGTAGGAGTGATGTCTTAGCTTCTTTCATTCATGACTAAATCATGCGGCATTAGTACATTATTCTATTTATCCTCCGCTATAGCATAGACCTCGTCCTGTATGAAATACACAAAACTTAAGTGTTTTTAACTGTGAGATTCTCCTCTTGTTTCGCCAGAGCATCAGCCTCTAAGTTGTCCATATTAGTCCCATGTCTGCACAGCTAGGAAAACCAATGTTCGAACAATATTCGATGTCATGTAGACACTTCTTAGGGACCTAATTGCAACCTTGCTGTTGGTTAAAATAATGATAACTCGATCATATATCCTATAATACCTCAGCTGATTATCAGCAGAGAATCGCAAATATGATCCTTGTCGATGTTAACCAAAGCGCAAAGACATCAATAGGACAATTCTTCGCCGTTCGAGGAGATATTGAATGATTTATATTCTGCCGAATCTCAGAAATAATTGGTTATATCACCGATTCATAAAAAAATTAATGTAAAATTCTGGGACTAAGTCACCATCTGCATCTTATGGCCTTCCTAGTGCCACCAGATATCACCAAAGATTTTCTGTTCAATATAGGTAGTCTGAGTTCTGGTAATTTATACCTCCTAGTGAACAATATAGATTGGCAATCGGCCATTCCAAGTACTCTTATGACCTTTTTAGTGTTATAAGTAACTGTTCCATATTGTGTGAAATCGTTTCCAGATGTTTATCCAACATAGTTTTAGCTACAATAAAAGCATACTCAATAGTACTGAGACCCAAACATTCCGTTTCCATAAGTATCTCATTCAATGAGCAATTCCACAGTAGAGGTAAAAGAGCACTTCCTTGAGGAATTTCCCTTACGACATGCCTCAAAATTAAAGCGTGGTCAATATTTGATCTAATGACCATGTTGGTGAAAAATCCATTACAAATTCGATAATATTCTTTGCTAATCCACGAATAGACAGAGCATACAAAAACAACATTTCTCAAAGATTTTTCAAGGTCTCTTCTTCATCCTTACAACTTTAATGAAAGTCATTGTAATGAAGAATAAATCACACAGTTTTCAGTGACAACTGTAATCAAAAACGGAAAAGGCCTATAAATAAGCTTTTCTAAGATCTACCGTATAGAGACATATATGTCTAGAGATGGAGCAAATGGGTTAATTCATCGATATTTCCTGTACCAAGCAAATTATATTGTAAGATGCCAGATCTGCATACGAGAGCTATTTAAATGATTATATTCTAAACCAAGTTATTAGCATGATCATCAGTAATGATGTTTATCCGTGTCGAAATGTGTCGTCATCTCATTAAGAGATTTTATAAATTCATTAACCAAACTGAGTACCAAACAAGATTTTGCTTCATCTTCGTTTCATCTAATTTGTTGGTGCAGGCGTTTAAAATTTTCAAATATTGACAGACTGCAGTTTAATGTATCACTCATATCAAGATTACATGAGCGATACCCATTAAAGCATTTCAAAATCAGGTGACCTTAAGAAGGTCCAACACAAAACCCTCTTTGAAATCTATATCCTAGTTTGTACTTACTTGGTAGGGATATATATTATTATTTGATGTGATCCGTATATAAACTTAGATAATTTTTTTTGTTTAAATTTTAGGATGGCAAACGTGATCTGTATCAAATGGGCAAATGGTTGGCCAAACGATATGTGGAATTTATAAAACCCTACTATAATCCAAATGTAAGTTGAATAATTAATTATTAAAACTTTGAATTATTAATCTGATCATTTTTTATTAAAGGTGATATATGCTAGATCTACAGCTTCACCACGCACGTTAATGTCAATGTCTACAGTATTGGCTGCCATGTTTCCACCTAATAATACCCCTATGAAATGGAATCCTAAATTAAATTGGCAACCCATACCCATATTTTCAGAACCCATGGAAAAAGATACCGTAAGATCTTTTAAGATTTCTTTTTATTCATTGATGATGACGTTCTTATTCTAGACCCTGCGCATGTTGGCCGATTGTAAAGCTTATGAAGAAATGCGCAACAATATTACAATTTAGAGAAACCCGAAGGTTTATTTCAGGAATTAACTAAAATATCGGGTGATAAAGTGACCAAACCAGCAGATGTAAATTCCATTTTTATAACACTTTGGGCTGAAGTAATATTTTTTCGGATTTAAATTATTTTTTTTAATAAAACGTGTTCTTTTTTTCGAAAGCAATTGTATGGCTTGAAATTACCCGAATGGTCTAAAGATTATTATCCCGATAAAATGCGTTTTATGGCTGAACAAAGTTATGCCGATTTGGTGGCAACCCCAGAAATGAAACGTATTAAAGCAGGACCATTTTTGGATTTAATACTAAAACAAATGCAAGCTAAAGTGAAGGGTACTTTAGAACCAGAGGAAAGGAAATTATTTATATATAGTGCTCATGATTGGACTATAACCAATGTGTTGATAGGCCTTGATGTATGGCAAAGAAAAATGCCTAATTTTGCGGCCTTAATTTTATTTGAGTTGCATCAGGATAATGATAGCGAAGAATACTATGTGGAGGTAAATGAAAATTATTTAAGAATAAAATCTCATCATAATTTCTGAATTTATTTTCAGATGTATTATCAAAATGGTCCTAAAAGTTCTTTAGAATCTTTAACTTTACCCAATTGTGATTTTAAATGTCCTTTAAGTAAATTCATGGAACTATTGGAAGATGTTTTACCCACTGGCACTTATGATGAAATGTGTGAAAATTAGTAATTTTAAAAATAAATTAAAAAATGTCCATCCCTGCATTGGATTAAATTTGTCATCTTACATTTCTAGATATTTTTTTAATCTTTTGTACATATGAAATACGTTTTTAAAGTGATTAAAATTATATTTAATTTACATTTCAAAAAACATTATAAATTTTAAAATCTTAATATTTGGGAGGGGAATTTATTTTCAAATTAACAGGTTATTTAACTGTAAAATAAGAAAAGTAAACAATAACAAATATTTCGGTATATTTCGTCTCCATATAAAGATTTTATTTTGTTTTTAATTAAGCGCTTAATTGAATCGTTACATCAAAAGATTAATCATATTGATGACCTTATTATTTATTTATTACGATTCAGAGAATTAATGTTGATTGCAACATTTATTAAATTAGTAGATTTGAATTGTGAAAATTATATAAATCAATTTGTAAGAGATTTACGGAATTTTTAAAATTCCTCTTCAAAATTTCTCCTGAATATTCCTCTCACAATTTTATTCCACAAATTCGTTACATGCAAAATGTAAATACTACCTCTTGCGATCGCACTGGCAGTTTAATAAAATTGTTACGAATATAAAAACGTATTCAGAGAAGGGGTCTTATATGGGAGCGAGGTCAAATAATCGTTTGTTATGGTGAAATTCCCAAAAATTCTCCATTGAAATTTTGTGGTTGGCTCAGATATCGGTCTAGAAATTTTTTGCTAATGGACCGAAATTGCTGGTTTTAAATAGAAAACTACTTAGGATAACAACAACAACAGCTTTACCGCTTGAGGTAATTGAGGGTTTAAAAATGTGGCCTCCTCTTCAAGGAAATTTAAAAAATCGTAGATCTCTGATAAACTCAACTTAAGATGAATTCGAAAAATGTCAACAAAAAAACATCTGAAAATGGTCAGTTAGTGCCACCATCCCACCTCCTGGGAAAAAAGTGGTAATGAAATATTAGCAAAGTTCCCCACCACTACATCATAGATTGTTATCGATAGATACAATATCTACTAGTACATTAGTTCTTGATAACTAGACTAAACAGAGATACAAATATTCCCTTTAATACTCACTTTAACATTGACCCGTCCCATATAATAACGTGTAGTTAAAAGTGTGTGCTAACAATCCACAAAATAGTGCTTCACAACTGAAGTCGTTGTGTTTAAGAGTCACCTAAAGTTGCTCTCTTAAAACAGTTAATCTAAGTACTTGTATTAAAGCACAACTGTCCGTTATACTAAAATAGTCAGTAAGAGTCAACATAACACGTTGTACCAGCCGAAATTACTGTTGCATTTCAATTTGTTGAAAGAGTTAGATAGAGTTGCTCAGCTTTAAAAAAGTTTACTAAATATTGTAACCAAAAACTACTACTTTAAAATAGACACAAAAATTAGTATGTTAAAACATTGATTAAATACCGCTATAAAGAACTAAAATAAACTACAGATAGCACAGGACATTGACATGTCAGGGCGCCAGGTTTCTGTGCTAACAGATTTAAGTCTGTTTAAGTCTGTCAACCCTCGTAGGTGGTTAAAACGAAACACTCAATCCAATTCGATGTGATAAAACGGACAACCCAAGTTTTTGTACTAAAACAGTCCGGACATTGCGATGAAAGAGTCGAATAGTCTCTACGTATAAATACAGTTAGCCTAAGCTGACGTACTAAAATGTTCAGTCAAAGTTGGTATAATAAAACAGTCTGCCGTAACAAATCTATGAATTGAAGACTTTTCGCTCTAACGTATTCCAAAGGTTTGTGACATTAAACTCTAAGAATATCAAGTCCCAAAGGGTGTATATCTTGTGAATCGCATGAACCCGAAGTGTGAAAACAATTACCCAATACAGTACTAAAGCAGCCGAAGTTGTTGTGTTAAAATAGACTGCCGGAGCCAACGTGCGCAAACCTTCCTAGTGAAAATCTTGTGCTACGAAATGCGACGTGTACTAAAGAGATAGTGGCAGTATTATCATATAGTTTTACTTTATCTCTTTAATCTTATCATTTTTTATCATTATATTCGGAACTAAGTCTATTGAAGCTAAAGTATTTAAGTGAGAATTATTATAAACTGAATGAGAATTATTATTGTTCATATTGTTCTTGAATAAAAGCAACTGTTTTGTGAATTAGATGAACAATAACAAAGATGATATAGACTATTAAAAGAGCGTAGCCATCACATGACATATTTTCAATATGTCAAATATCTCATTAAATAATCTACAGTGGGCGAGAAACGATATTTTTAATAAATCTGTAATTTTCGATCGGCTAAAGTGATTTGCATTAAAATTTTACTTCCTGATTACGGTGCAACCTATTTATGTATACTTTTACGTAAATCGATTTTATTTTGGAAATCGAAATGATAGAGATTATGTGATTTTTCAAACTCACAATACGAAAGTGATTATTACTTATGGATCTTATCAGATTCAATTTACGTCATTTAAGAATTTATTAGCCGATCAAGCGCGTTTATTTAATACATTGTTAGTTATAAGTGTAACATACCAAAAAATTAAAGAACCACCCTCGTACGAAGGTATTTTTTAATTTATGCTTGAGAATGCAGTACTCAGAACATTGTTTTAGAATATCATACGACCACTTTATACCAAATTTCATTAAAATCGCTTTACATATAGGACGGACATCGCTAAATCGACTCCTGAGTCGAACGGTATACTTAAATGTATTTTTTACCCCAACCTCCTATTGTGGTGTAGGGTATAAAACAGTGCTTATTTAACTTATAAATGAATTTAATTATTTATGCCTCTAAAATAATAAATACGCTACACCACCGAAGGCGTTTGGGGTATTATGCGTTTATGCTGATGTTTGTAACATGTAGAAAAAATGGTGTTACATCCACTTTAAAGTATACCGTTCGACTTTGAATCACTTTCTGAGTCGATTTAACAATGTCCATCCATCCGTCCGTCTCTCCGGCTGGCTGTTCATGTAAACGTTGTGAACAGTCCATAGGTCGTAATTTTTGTAATAGATTGATGAAATTTATAGTTATATTTTGGCCTTATGGCGAAGACTATTTGAGTTGGCCATGTTCTGCCGATATTTCAAGTACCTCCCACACAAATGTTCTTCCCGGAATGGGGTAACAAAAATCCTAAATTCAAAGCGATTTAAACGTGCGAAAATTCCTCATAGGTCCCATACAAATATCACTTTTAAGGGCAAATCTCACATATACGTTGGTATTATAATGCAAAATTATATAAGTGTTGGTTCATAATTTCTTGTAGCCCCTAGAAAAAATTCATTTTAAGATGCATAAATTTAACATAAATCCAAGTGTCACAATAATGTAATACACACTTAAGAATAAATCAGAAAATCAAATTATACGAGAGTTGTTCATTAATTTTTGCAACTACCATTTTTAACCGATGATGTGGTGTAGGGTATTGGACAGTCGGATATGACCGACTATACATTCTTACTTGTTGAAATAATTATTTTCATTAAATTTAATTAAATTTGCATTTTTATGCCCTCCACAACCACAAGTGGTGAAGAAGGCATATTAACTTTGTCATTTCGTTTGTAACACTAAAAAGGAATCATCTCAGACCCCATAATGTATATATGTTATTGCATTAAGTAAAAGTCTGAGATTATTAAGCTGTCTGCTGTTGTCATTCTCACATCCACAAAATTTTTTAGACCTCAATGAAATTTGGTCCATGTATTTGTTAGAGTTCTGAAATGATTCCTATAAAATTAGAAAAATAAGTTCAGTATATTTAAAGATTAAGACCGATATTTGAGGAGACCTCAATTGAATATTCGGTATAGCTGATTTTGAAAGTTCGTCATAGCCGAATGAAACATTACTTTGTTTATTTTTCTTTAATCGCCCTTTCAATAAGACATTTATAGGGGCCCTTCAGATAATCTTCATTATCACTTAACACTTTTCACATTGTCCACATTCTATTTGATTACAAAATTCTGATTTTCCAAACAAATTCTCGTTATTATTATAAAAATATTATAAAATATTTAAATATTTATAATGAATTCATAAAAGACGTGTGTCACTCAATGACAAACGTTTGTGCTATTTTAAGTGTTTTATAAGTGACAGTAAAAAAAAGCGAATGAATGAATAAATGTTACGATCGTTTGATGAATTCATGCATTTATATGAATTACAAAAAATCGCATTTGGAGTGACAAGTTACAGAGACAAATGTCGGGTGTAGTTGATAGTCGGAACACGTAATAAAAATAAAATCTTGAAATCTTGTAATTAGTTTAATAATTAATTAATAGATTGAGAGAGAGAGAAAGATCAGTAATCAAAATGGTGCTGATAATGATGAAAAGATGAAAAAGGGAAGTATGGCTTTAAAAAACGAAATAAGTGATCACCAAATCTTTTATAGTTTTAATCTCTTAGACCATTTGAAAACCTGAGTGGTTTTCTTCTATGGCTTAGATTCTCAAGAAAAAAAAATAATCTAAATCGAATAAATGTTTTTTAATAAAAAATATATATTTTCCCCACCATTTTATTATAAGTTATAGACCGATATCTGAAATAAATTTTCGAAAACCAAGTTCTGCTTAATAAGTTGCTCACTGATAATATTATTTACCAATAAGGTTACAGATCATGACATTATTCAATAGGGGAAGTGACAAATTATATACAGATATATTGTGTGTAACTGAATCGAGTTGAATTTGTTCGTCCATCTGTCTATATGAACACCTTATGAACAAAATATATGTTCAAAAATTAGATCATATAATCAATTTGGTTAAAACTTACATTTTAATGCATTTTTCAAAATATACCTTAGGATTTGGAATCTATTTCTGAACCGATTTAATAATGTCTCTCCCATTGTCTGTCCGCTAGTACAAATTCATAATTGGAACAAAAGTGTTATGACTAAATTTAGATGACATGATTTATTTGTATAATCCTAAAGTTATGGAATAATATTTTCTTGATAATCTATTGATTAAACCATATTTTAAAATGTCCGTCCTTCCGTCTGTCTGATAGTTCATGTATGTTGTGCGAACAAAGTTCAATTTGCAATATTAAAAGAATTTTAATAAGATCGTTTATATATATAGATTTTTTTCTTTTATAGACAGAAATAAGGATTTATCAACTTTCTAAGTATATATCGCTTAGTCGGCTCGCTACATTTTATACATTGTTATTTTCAAGATATTCTGATGTTGTTCGACACATACATTTATTAAAGCTTAAGTAAAGCCTGTTGGCGATTTGAAGATTTTGGCATAATTAAATTAATTAAATCTTATTATTTTTTCAATTAAAAGAATCAAATCTACGAAGATCGATCTCTGTAGCTACAATAATTTCCTGCGAGGAATGATCAGTGCATCAACTTTAATTTCTTATAACTCCATTATTAGTAGTCTTTTATGAAAACTTACTTCAGTTGAGAAGTTTCTGAACCTCTGAAGTTGGCTGCGGGTATGTTAAAGTGAAATATTAAATCAAGTTTAAATCTTTAAATCAAGTTTAATCTTTTTACAACATTGTGGTACTACAACAATATTAAAAATATGAATTCGATAGAAAGTTATAAAAATTTAAAATTGGAACTTATTTGGGACACCAATTTTCTTGTCTTGAATTATAAGTTTTTTATTAGCTAAATTAACACAACAAAATTTTAATGAACTTGAACCAAAGATCTGCCCATAGGACCTATGAAAAATTGGTAAATTAAATTTTAAACCAAATTTCTGAATATCTACATTAAGTTCTTAAATCTTAAATTAAATAACCAAGAAGTATTTTCTTTGGGCGGCCTTATTGTTTCAGTGGAAAATATACAATTTTAAAAAATACGTAAAGTATTGGAATTTTGGGCATTTGTGCATGTAATTAGTGGGGATCCTTTTACTTCCCTAATTCATGATCAAGTTCGTATATGTTAGATTAAAATTTCAAAAAATATTGTTATGCGTTTTTATTTTATTAAAGTTTATATATAAATGTCATTTTCAAAAAAACAGCTACAATTTGAAAATTTTTAAGTTCTTTATAATTTTTTGACATTAATTGAAATTCCACTGCAAATTTTCAAGTTCGGACTCAATATATACAGAATACTTGTTTAAGAAGTTTATACCTCCGCTGAAAATCTAATTTAAACTAAGCTTCCTCCTGTCTAATTTAGTCTTTTTCCACACATATATTTTTCAGGGCTTTGCGGGAAGTCTGGCACATATTAAAAAATTAAAATCTATATTGCGCTCGTTAGCTTAAAAAGACAAATAAGGCAGAAAAAAAAAGGATCTAAACTCTTCCAAATCAACTAGAAATTGCTTTAGTTCACAGTTTTCCAAAGAAATGAATGTGTATCGATTAATAATGTTTTAAAGCTTCCATATATACAGCAGATTTATTTAGAGTCGTTCTTTGTTATTATTTTACCTTTTAATGATCATGAGCTATACTTCCCTTACTTAATACAACATTCTTATGCACTCTGAACGCTCATTTATCATTTTAGTTAAATTTCAATTACTCACATAATTATTTAAAAAAAGAGTCCATTTAACTATTGTCTGGCGTTTTTTTATCTACTTCATAGAGAAAAATAAACTTAAATACATATTATTATCAGATTATGAAGAGCGTAAATGATAATAACACCAAAAACAACAAAAGAATAAGTAAGAATGTGAAGGGCGTTCAAGCCCGACTATTGAATACCCTAAACAACAATGTTGATTATAAATGAAAGTTACGAAAAAGTAATGAACGACTCTCGTATTAATTTTGTAATTGATTTATTCTTAAATGTGCAGTACGTTATTGTGAAATTGAAATTTTTGTAAGGGCTTATCTGCGTGCTATATGACATTATGGATCGACCCTCGTATTTTTGCACATTGATTTTTGCTTTTATTTAGAATAATTTGACCAGTTATTATGACAATACCAGCGTATGTGTGAGATCAAAGTGATAATTAGAAGAAGGCTTGTATGGGACCTATTAGTAGCAATGGACCGACTCTCGCATAACTAAGCACATAGGTTTAGAATATCACAAGATTTATTTCCGCTTTATGTTTATAACTAAAATGAGCTTAAAATCTTATTCCGAGAAGACATTTATATAGAAAGTACCTGAAATATTGGACCGAACATGGCCAATTTCATTAGGCTTCAAAATCTTAAAAATTTACTAAAAGGTGTAACGTAATTTTTTTAGTATGTTATAAACAACAACACAAAATCATATTACCAGCGGTGGTGTAGGGTATAATGAACCACAATTTAACAAAAATAATAATAAACTAAAAAATAAATTTATAAAGAAAAACAGTTCAGTTCAAGATATTGATGAAAACGGTAGAGAACTTAAAATACAAAAATAAAAAAAAATTACGAATAAAATACGTTATGTGAGATCAATTAAAACCAAAAACGTGATTTATTTTTTATAAAAAAATTTACAGTTTAAAAACAAGTTTTTGGAAATTAAAAAAAAAAAAAACAAAAAAAACTATTTTAAACAAAAAACTTGAAATGTGTGAATTTAAATAAAAATTAATAATCACTTAATAACGGCTTAAAACAGCTGTTTAAAATTTAATTCCAATTAAAAAATTATTAATACAAACAAAAAAGTATTTAACTATTGAATTTGCTACGTTTACAATTAATTCGAAGGTCATTTTTGTTAGTTTTTAGTTTATTGTTTTAACTTGAACTTTTATTAGTGATTTGTAATTAAATTAATTTATTTTTTTACCTTTCGTTTTGTTGGTTACTTTATCTTGTTGTTTTGGCTTGTCATTTTTACGTCAAGTGTATGTGTGTTTTTCTTTTTTGGGGTAAAATAAAACACAAAATAAAACAAATAATTATTTAAAGAAAAACAAATAATAATAATATTAATAATAATAACAATAATAATAATAAAACAAACGTAGCGAAATGTGTTTAAACAATAAAGTAAATACAAACATTTCAATTAAACGGTGCACTGTGGGACTGATAACTCAGAGAGACTGTTCTGTATATACGTGTATAAAGAAGTTGTCGTGAATATAATAATTAGAACTTTTATAAAATGAAGTGTGAATTACGTGTTTAATAATAATTTTCAATATCAATAAAACTTAAGAAATTATTAGAAGAGCCACTGTCCAAGTTCCATAATTATTATTTTTTAATAACTTCACCTCTGCACTGGTGAAGAGGGTGTAAAACGTTAAGATGGAATCAATTCAGACACCATAATGTATACACACTCTTGCAACAAACCAAAATCGGAGTCGATTAAGCTATGAACGTCTGTTTATCCGTCTATCTGTGTGCCTGTCCGTCTGCCTAACTGTCTGTCTGATAGTCTGTCATATCCACAATAATTGACAGAGCTCACTGAATTTTGGTCGGAGTATTTACTATAATCCTAAGAAGTTTCTCATTTAAAATCGACAAAATCGTTTAAGTTTATCAAAAGATATAGACTGATATCTTAGTCAGTTTCTTAATTCCAGCGAAGAATTTTTCGTAAAACTCTTAATTATAAATCGATAAGAAATTGATATAATATAAAATTATATGTACTTCATTATCATTCTTTTATTAAAATCGGTTCAGTTGGAAAAAAATTATAGGCAAAAATATAAATATTTTATGACTCATTAAGTGTTCCGTTTATATACTGTGTATGTTTGTGATGTACGAAAAATAATGTATTTACTTACATCTATTTTTGGTGGAGGGTACTGAAGATTCGCCATAGCTGAATACAGCATTCTTATTTGTATGAAATAAAAATCTTTGTGGAAATACGCTCGCTTACATATGCTCATGTATGTGTAAGCAGTGTTAATGTTGGAGCGACTTTAGTCACAAATTACGACTTTTTCAAATGCATATGACTTTTTGTCTACTTTGTGAAAATGGCACATTTTGTCCCCTTTTTTGTAATATGCACTTTCGGCATAAAAGTTCATGAAATATCACTAATTTGGCTTAAGAAAGGACATATCAATAAATTTTATATAAATTATGGACTTGAAAAATTAAGATTTAGGGCGAAAGAATCATAAAAAATCTTCTTTCCGCGAAGGGTCCTAAAGAAGAGCTATAACCCACTATGGCCGAAAGTAGAGCTATTTGCTTAGTTACATACATTATATTATATTATACCATATTATATTATATTATATTATATTATATTATATTATATTATATTATATTATATTATATTATATTATATTATATTATATTATTTATATTATATTATATTATATTATATTATATTATATTATATTATATTATATATATATTATATTATATTATATTATATTATATTATATTATATTATATTATATTATATTATATTATATTATATATATATTATATTATATATATTATATTATATTATATTATATATATATTATATTATATTATATTATATTATATTATATTATATTATATATATTATATTATATTATATTATATTATATTATATTATATTATATTATATTATATATTATATTATATTATATTATATTATATTATATTATATTATATTATATTATATTATATTATATTATATTATATTATATTATATATATATTATATTATATTATATTATATTATATTATATTATATTATATTATATTATATTATATTATATTATATATTATATTATATTATATTATATTATATTATAAAAACAGATAAAACAGAATGACAAAGTTAATATATCCTCTTTACCACTAGCGATGACGGTTTTATAAAAATTGGAGACGAGTCTTGAAAATCCATAATCGATAATCAAAGCTAAGTAAAACTGATAAACAACCCATCGAATTTGTACTGTGTATGATCAATAGGAGATATCGGAAAAGGTCTTCATTTTCTACGTTTTATTTAGGGTTCATCGTTGATTGGAATAAGAGAACGATATTGATATTTTTAGGAGAGAGTATACTATAAATGATGCCGAGGAACTTGTTGATAAAAGTTCTTATTTTCAGCATAAGCTATCATTTTCTTCACTAAACTGCAGAAATAGTAGATGCTATCGTCATACGTTTTCGACTGTTTGGCTTAGCGTGATGATGTGATGTTGTATGTTATCTCATGTTTAACATTGTACACGAGTCTTTCTTAGTCTTATAATTTTCTTCTATGAGAGGCGTGAGTGGCTTCATATAATTAATCTTATCTTATCATCCCCTGTGATGGTGAAGAAATGAAACGCATGTTGGCATTCCCTAATGTTTATAATGTGAAATGTTTGACTGACATTCTCCTCACCATATCTCTGTTCATTCTATATTTAAGGAGATATTTCATTTCTTATAATTCTTTCCCTTCTGAAGAAATCGATGGATTTCTATAAACTATTAAAACTAGTAGATTATCATATAATGCACAAAGGAAACCTGTTGAGGATTGTCCATCTTCCTAACAAACGTAAGCGATGTGAAGACGTAATGTTGATCTTTGGTCTCTATGTTTACAAATAGAATTTTTGTTCGTATTTTATCTTCGCATGTAGTTGTGTCTAACTTGTATAAAAGTGGGTTGTAGTGATCATGCTAAAAGTCCCATTTTTGAAAAATACACTGATACATATTCCTATAAACACATTTAATTTTCATACCCTCCTTTTTTGGCCGCAACTGCATATTTTTTGTCACGCATTATGCAGCAAGAATATTTTTTTACGGTGATTTAAGTTTCCGAGATCCGTTTTTAGTCTCTGAACTTTGAGCAGCGTTCCTGTCAAGAATTTTAAGAGACTTTTCGTATTAGATAGTCCGATCACTAAGCTAACCGGGCTGTTTTCCTACCGGATGTGTTAGAAGCTCTTTAAAAAAAAAAAAAAAATTAATATATTGTGGCTTTAAAAATAAATATTAAAAATATCAAAATTTAAAAATTAAATTGAAAATAATACGAAAACTCTAACAACATTTGCATTTGAACGTAATGAAAAAATTTAATGTTCGAGGCCTTTTGCACCCCGATCTGCCCATAGTACCCCCATAAAGTAGTTAAAATGCTACGCTCCTCTGTCATAATCGTGTTAAGTTTCATGAAAATTTATTAGGCCAAATAAAGGTGACAGATTTATACTTTTGCCCCGCTCCACTCCACTCTCCACCTTGTGGTCCTGCTAGGTAAGTTTTTGCTAGGTGATTATACTTTACACTAACATAGATGGTTGGGGTAACGCACAGAAAAAATATGAAGTCGTTTTTACGATGTACGTCCGCCTGGCTGGCTGTTTATGTAAAATTGTGAACGAAATGCAGGTCGCAATTTTTGAAATACCTTGATGAAACTTGACATGTGTCATTATTTTAACCCAAAGACGATGCCTATTGAATTTGGTGATGGTGGGTCCACTAGCCTCCATACAAATATTTATGCCGAAATGGGGGTTTAGGGTCATAAATGTCCTGAATATAAAGTGATATTAAGGAAATTAATAATATTCTCAAATAATGTGCCAATTTATACGAGGATCGGTTCAATATTTCTCATAGGTCTCATATAACTCCCCTTAAAATAACACTTTGCAGAGCTTAATTCTGATATGTACGCAAGCATTGTGACATGTGCGAAATTTTACAGTGGTCGGTACATAATTTCATCTAGCTCTTGCATTATCCCCCTAGAAGTCCTTTTCCAGCGCAAAAATCACACATATATATTAGTACCATTATATACTGCACTCTTAAGCACAAACTAAAAAATATAATAATACGAGGGTCGATCATTAGTTTTTTGTAGCTACCAATAATAACTAACAATATGGTGAAGAGTATTAAATAATCGGGCTTGACCGACTTTAACATTTATTTGTTTTCACTTATATTTTTTACCAAAAATTGATGCCAAAATTTACGGAAAAATTCAAAAATTTCTTCAAATTCTATGTAAAATTATGGCTTAAGTATATACGATCAGTATTGGATCACAGTCAATGAATGAGGGATGATCACTAGATGTGGTACTTAGTTCGATACTTAGTTCGATCACCTATAATTGGATCCATTACTGTTCGTAATTATCAAATAATTATTTATTAAGTAAATTTTCTATAAAAATATATTCATTTGGCATAATTTGTTAATAATTGAAAAATGAACTGGAATAAAAACTGTTTAATTTATTTACACAAAAAAGTAACAAAAAAAACTGATCTCCCAAATTAGGAAAATTAAGCATCAGTGACGTATTCAAACGAATAAAAAAAATTAAATGAAAAAGAGACAAAAACAACAAATAAAATAAAACAAATCTTCATCATAATCATATTAATTATATAAAAATATCAATAATTATAATTATTGTTATTGTTGTTAAAAATAATAATAAATAAATCGAGAATTATAAATATTTTTTTGTTTATATAAAATATCTATAATGTCTCGATCACATTTCTCTCGTAAACTTTGTGTTGTCATGACGGCTTCTCTAGTTGTTATAACATTTTTTGTTGTCGCCTATTTTGGTTCCACATCAGACTCATTACCTCTGAGTGCGGATTTCAATCGAAGGAGTTCTGAACAAACAACATTGGAATTATTACATGTGGTGAGTATTTGGAAAATGAATTTCTCTATAAATAAATTGAAGCTCAGGGTTTTTGTATTGAAATATTAGAAAAAATAGTGATAAGAACTTTTTAATGTCTGGTTGAATTTTAATTGGTTTTATAACAAGATTTTATGTTTGCTGAACGATCGATCAATCGATCGAACGTATCTGGCAATTAAAACACTCTTAAGTCTCGTGCCTCTAGTTAATGATTAAAACAAGAAAATAATTATTATTAATTTAAGTCAATTTTCTATATAGAACTTAAATGGATTACACCTCAGATTACAAAGTAATTTTTTCATTTAATTTTTTTCTGATCTCATTATATTGATCACTTCATGTTTTAGACCTCCATATCAACATACACTTGCACTTAAAATGTTCTGAAATTAGAAATCAGAAAGAACTAGTTTTTAGCTAAAGAAAAGCGCCTAAAACTAAATCAAAATCACGCGAGACATTGAAAAAGTGAAATCATTATATAGATCAACATAATAATGATCTTGTTATCACAAAAATCTCTCAGGTTGTTCGAAAATTGATGATGACGCATTGTGAAGAATTGTGTCAAATTATTTTTAATATTTTAATTATAAAAATAAACTAAAATTTCACTAATTTTTTAAGACAAGAAATTTTCGGAAAAGGTGAAAAAGAAAATTTTGTAAACAAGTCTGATATTTCAATTTTAATGAAATTTTTTTGTGAAAAATTAAATTTTAGTATTTTTTAGTGAAACAAATAATTTTTTTACTAAAAAAAATAATAAATATTTTTTTTGGTAAAAAATTAAGTTTTTTAGTGAAAAATTAATATTTTTGTAAAAAAAAATATTTTTTAGTGAAAATTTCATTTTTAGTGAAAAATTCATTTTATAGTTTTTAATTTTCATTTTTAGTGAAAAATTTAATTAAAAAACAGTTGTTATTGAAAAACTCAACTTTTTAGTGGAAAATTTATTTTTTTTGTGAAAAATTCAATTTTTTAAATTTGTTTCTTTGTGAAGACTTCAACTTTTTGTTAAAAAAAATTGAAAATTTATCGCAAATTTTCTAAAAATTGAAAATTTATCGCAAGTTTTCTAAAAATTGAAAATTTATCGCAAATTTTCTAAAAATTGAAAATTTATCGCAAATTTTCTAAAAATTGAAAATTTATCGAAAATTGTCTATAAATTGAAAATTTATCGAAAATTGTCTATAAATTGAAAATTTATCGCAAATTTTCTAAAAATTTAAAATTTGTCGAAAATTGTCTATAAATTGAAAATTTATCGAAAATTTTCTATAAATTGAAAATGTATCGAAAATATTCTATAAATTGAAAATGTATCGAAAATTTTCCATAAATTGAAAATGTTTCGAAAAATTTCTATAAATTGAAAATGTATCGAAAATTTTCTATAAATTGAAAATTTATCGATAATTTTCTATAAATTGAAAATTTATCGAAAATTTTCTAAAAAACCATAAATCGTAAGTTTGTCGAAATTTTCTATAAATCGTGAGTTTATCGAAAATTTTCTATAAATTGTGAGTTTGTCGAACAAATTTTGTTTTTTTTTTTTTTAATATTAGAAATTGTATAATATTTTTTTTTGATTTGTCCCATTGTGCATTTTATCAATACTTATGCATTTCTCCGGTTTGAATCTGATATAACTTTTATTTAAATGCATTCTCCGGAGAGAGAGAGAGAGAGAGAGAGAGAGAGAAAGGCAAATAAACTTTCAAGGTCAGTGTCAAAAATGTGAAATAAATAAAAATATAGAAATTTTGAAACATGTGATTTGTATTCGCGATAAAGACAAAATATAATGTTCTAATAATTACGGTTTTTTATAAAAAATAAGAGAAATGATTTAAGTTTATATTCTATATTTAAAAATCCAATATTAGACTAGTGAAGCTACTCTACTGGTTTTTTTGAATTTAATAGATTTTTCTTAATTGACTCAAATTCGTGTGTAATTGTAACGGACCTTGTTATTATCAACTTAATTTATAATTTTTCTACATTAATTAGAATTTCTTTATATTTGCAGTTAATATGTAAATAATATAAAAATCGAAAACACACTCAATATATGCCAAAAGAGGTAGAGGTGGATAAACATATGTATTCACGACAGAGAAACAGAAATTTTAAGCCACAAAATTAATTTTAAAAACCCGAAAAATATTTGCGACAATTATTTTTGAAATTTTAGTTAAATTTTTATCAAATCTCTTTAACTCGATTCGTTAAACTCCTCAGAAATATTCGTATGTTCCGCATTTTTTCTGTCACCTTGTTTCCAAATTTATTACACTTGTTAGAACGAATGTACTCCATATATAGAGTTTTACTTTATTTGTTCTCTTCGCAACACTTTTTCGTCATTTGTTTATTTTTTCGCTTTTTAAAAATTTTATATAAAAATTCTCATAACATTTAAAATCGTTCATAATTCTTTAAAGCGCTTTGTAATATCATGTCAGCGGTACACATGACTTCAGTTTTTAAATTATATCTGTTTTTATATTTTGGTTCAAGTGCAATAAATGCAATACCTGTAGCACTGAATGAGGGAAAACCTTTCCAAACGCTGGAATTATTACATGTGGTGGGTTTTAAATAAAATATAATAAAAAGTGAAATTTATAAAATAATTTTAAACGAATTAAAAATTTCCAAGTTAAGTAATATTTTCTAAATGTGAATTAATCTAATTCATTCTCTAAATTGTAAATTAATCTAAATATTTCTATAAATAAAGGATTTATCGAAAATTTTCTATAGATAGAGGATTTCTCGAAAATTTTCTATAAATAGAGAATTTATCGAAAATTTTCTATAAATAGAGAATTTATCGAAAATTTTCTATAAATAGAGAATTTATCGAAAATTTTCTATAAATAAAGAATTTATCGAAAATTTTCTATAAATAGAGAATTTATCGAAAATTTTCTATAAATAGAGAATTTATCGAAAATTTTCTATAAATAGAGAATTTATCGAAAATTTTCTATAAATAGAGAATTTATCGAAAATTTTCTATAAATAGAGAATTTATCGAAATTTTCTATAGATAGAGGATTTCTCGAAAATTTTCTATAAATAGAGAATTTCTCGAAAATTTTCTATAAATAGAAAATTTCTCGAAAATTTTCTATAAATAGAGAATTTCTCGAAAATTTTCTATAAATAGAGAATTTCTCGAAAATTTTCTATAAATAGAGAATTTCTCGAAAATTTTCTATAAATAAGAGAATTTCTCGAAAATTTTCTATAAATAGAGAATTTCTCGAAAATTTTCTATAAATAGAGAATTTCTCGAAAATTTTCTATAAATAGAGAATTTCTCGAAAATTTTCTATAAATAGAGAATTTCTCGAAAATTTTCTATAAATAGAGAATTTCTCGAAAATTTTCTATAAATAGAGAATTTCTCGAAAATTTTCTATTAAAAATACGAGAGAATTTCTCGAAAATTTTCTATAAATAGAGAATTCTCGAAAATTTTCTATAAATAGAAATTTCTCGAAAATTTTCTATAAAGAGAATTTCTCGAAAATTTTCTATAAATAGAGAATTTCTCGAAAATTTTCTATAAATAGAGAATTTCTCGAAATTTTCTATAAATAGAGAATTTCTCGAAAATTTTCTATAAATAGAGAATTTCTCGAAAATTTTCTATAAATAGAGAATTTCTCGAAAATTTTCTATAAATAGAGAATTTCTCGAAAATTTTCTATAAATAGAGAATTTCTCGAAAATTTTCTTATAAATAGAGAATTTCTCGAAAATTTTCTATAAATAGAGAATTTCTCGAAAATTTTCTATAAATAGAGAATTTCTCGAAAATTTTCTATAAATAGAGAATTTTCTCGAAAAATTTTCTATAAATAGAGAATTTCTCGAAATTTTCTATAAATAGAGAATTTCTCGAAAATTTTCTATAAATAGAGAATTTCTCGAAAATTTTCTATAAATAGAGAATTTCTCGAAAATTTTCTATAAATAGAGAGAATTTTCTCGAAAATTTTCTATAAATAGAGGAATAGAGAATTTATCGAAAATTTTCTATAAATAGAGAATTTATCGAAAATTTTCTAGTTAGAAAATTTTCAAAATAGAGAATTTATCGAAAATTTTCTAAATAGGAATCGAAAATTTTCGCTATAATTATAGAGAATTTTCGAAATTTTCTATAAATAGAGAATTTATCGAAAATTTTCTATAAATAGAGAATTTTATCGAAAATTTTCCTATAAATAGAGAATTTATCGAAAATTTCTATAAATAGAGAGA